>BCHO01000002.1:1207076-1264607 GCA_001599655.1 Golubevia pallescens
GTACCAGGTTTGAAGAGCGTCCAATCTGTGCTTTGCTGTGGGCTTTTTTCAGAGAAATCTCATCACTCCTCGTCAACTCCTCTTTCCTGACTCGCACTCTTCTTCAAAGACTCGTTTCCAGTCGATCTAGACCGATACGATCCATTTGAGCTTTGGTCATTCTTCGTCGTTCTTGAGCTCTACTCTACCCTGGCTGGCTCCGTCCTTGCAGCTCCCTGAAGAGAGAAAGCTCCCTGACTCCCTGAGAGAGAGAAATCTCGTCACTGACTCTTACCGATGTCCTTTTCGCTCAAAAGTCGATCTGGACCAATAGAAAGCATTTGAGCCTTGGTCATACTCTACGATCTTGGAGGTACCAGGTTTGAACGACATCGAATCGGCTGGTTTGTGTGAAGAGCAGCTTCGAGATCTCTCAGCCTCTCGTCCAACGCTCGACTCGCTACTATCATTTCTGTTCCCTCGGATCATCATCGATAGATATAAGTTCATCACAGGATTAAGCTGTTCCTCGTGGATCAAACCCAATCAAACCCAAGTCTTTTGACAACTAGCATATAGTATAGCAAGAGCAAATCAACGTTTCAATTTCGATCATATTCTGTTACAACTTCACACATCAACTCATCTTTTCTTCGACAACTCGTTAGTTTCCAGCTCCGAAATCGCCTCCACCAGGACCAGTCACGCATTCACGGTGTCTGCATTTTGCGTTTCCAGTAGCAATGTCAGCGCAAGGGTTACCGTTTCCGCAACGAGGGAGATCAGCTCTGACGGTCCTGACACCTGTGTATGGTTTACATCTAGAGACTCTACATCTGTATGCGTCTGTGAAAAAAGGAAGGAGGACAATGGTGTTTACTTGAGTAAAGAGATGGGCGACAGCTCAGAGGCTTGGACGTGAACA
This sequence comes from Golubevia pallescens, assembly GCA_001599655.1. Classification (NCBI taxonomy): domain Eukaryota; kingdom Fungi; phylum Basidiomycota; class Exobasidiomycetes; order Golubeviales; family Golubeviaceae; genus Golubevia; species Golubevia pallescens. The sequence continues at coordinate 1,207,981 of BCHO01000002.1, forward strand.
CTTACTTGGATCTTGCATTAAGCTGTAATTTGGCGCAGGACAACCACAATAGAAGCAGTCTAAAAGCAGCGGAAAGAAATTCGATCAATTTGAGAGTGTGTCTTAGAGAACTATCGATGTCCAAAAAAAAAGAAAACAGACTCACCACAGAAGGCGCGCTTGTCATCTGAAGACTTTTTGATAGAGAAGTAAGCTCCTTTGTAGTTCTCCGGGTGTAGGTAACGTACCCTTGCAAGCTGTGGGCTGGTATTAGTCAAGTAAAAAGAAAGATCTCGGTTCAGACTTCAAAAGCTTCTTCAATCCACTTCGGAGTCTTGATACTCACCTTGCCACCTCTGTCGTAGTAGTTTTTGGAGTAGCAATCTGGCAAATTGTGAGGACAAATCATAGGTGGTGGTACGAAAGACTCTCCTGGAATCTCGTTTGGGACAGCAGGTCTATCTTCTTTGTAAGACCAAAGGAAGCAAGCGTTGGATGGATTGGCTTCTTTGGTTAGATCCGTAGCCAAAGGTTGACAATCGAAGGCTGAACAGTAGCCGTATGGTCCACCTTCCGAATCGTAGTGGGGATCGCCTGGGAGGTATGGAACCTTTGTGAAAGGAATAGAGATGGAGTGAAAGAAGAAGGTGTCAGCTGTCGACGCTCTTGAGTGTTTCTCATCACGCTTGTTTATGTTTCTTGACCTACAAAAATTGCGAAAACATTATTTTGGATTCTATCATTTGAACCACACTCTCCCATTTGAACGTCAGTATCCGTCTTGCGACCACATCTGGTGACTCTTCCAGCTCCGTTCCTCCAAGTTGGTGCATTGAACCAGGCCGTCGAGACTGAGCAGCCAGCGAAAGCTTTGTCGGCTGGGAATGGCGATGCGTCTCTCTTTTCTAGTTGATGAGGATGCTCGTTAGCAGGAAAAGCTAGAATAACTTCGAGAGACAGGAAGAACAGTGGAAGGAGGGAGAGGAAAGATAGAGATCTCATTGTAGATTTGGGGGATGGGAAGGGAGGGATGAGTAGATTTGCGATTGAGTCAAGGTTGCCTCTTTTATAGACGTTTGGAATGAGCTGCAAGGCAAATGCACACGTTCTAGGAAGATAAGAAGAGAAGAGCTACTCCAAAGATCGAGAACTAACTCTCTGTTCCCTGGGAGAGATGAGAGAAGCTGCTCGAGCAGATCGACCTGAGGTAAACCTCTGTACTCTCTTCTTCCGCCAGGAAATCATCTTTAGATGATCTAGAGCTATAGATAAGAAACAGTCTAAGTGCTTCGATTTCGACAGAAGAAAGCGATCGCGGCAGTTCTTTCTGTTCATCGAGAGGCGCGCAGAAATTTGTCAACAGATTGGAAAGAGATTCTTTGGATCTATTGAGACTCTCAGAGGAACTTCTATGCGAACCGAGAGGTGAAGAACGAGGTTCAACCCGCTTAAGCTGTTTTTTTGATTGTTCGAGTGCCAATAATGTCAACGATGACGCAGCGATGAAGACTTTTCTGGGTCTCAGATCTCAGTATTCGGTGAATGCAACGCCTTCGAAAATCGAAACGTTCTTCAGTCAGGGCAGCCTGAACAGAGCTAGTCTCGATCAAGATACTGGTAAGCCACGCTTAAAAGTCAAATAGAAATACAGTTGAAAGGAGAGGGGACACTAGACCCGAAACACGACGAGATGATCGACCTTCGATTCGCTCTACTCTTCTAATCTCTACCAAATCCTCGATTTGATCATTTGATATCTTGAGACATCAGTCAAACTACCCACGCCACCAGGGTTTCCACCTTTTCTTCCACCGGTATGATCTTTCATGACTTGATGGCCTTGCAAATTGATCCTACTAGCATCGTCATCTTTCTTGTCTACCAATTCCTTCAACTTGATGTCGTAGTCCAACTCTTCTTTATCGACTCCAATAGGCATCCTATCTCTTGCATTCAAAACTTCTTCTTCTTCTCTATTCTGCATCGTTGCATATCTATGAGAAGCGTAAGAGACTAGATTGGTTCCCAGAAGAAGTTTGATCGCTATGAGTCTGAAGGGCGAGAGAAGGTAGGTCAAAGAAGATACGAGAAGGCAAGAAGTAGAGAGCCATCAGTCAAGAAGAACCATTAGACAAGAATCAAAATGATTGTGAAGACGCTTTGCGCTCCGGTTCACTCACGAGACCCAACCTATCAAGACAGTCAAAGCCCAGGCAGCACCTCTCCAACTCAACTCCAAAATCCAAAGTAAGAAGCCATTATCTTCCTGACCTAAACCTCTAGCAGTGATTTTAGCGAAACCTAAACCACCTCTAAGTTCATGAGCACCAGGCATTGCACATTCATCGAAATGACTAGTATCAGCCAACATATTAAAGATTTGACTAGAGACTCTAACCAAAAGACAAGCCAAAGGTAAAGCAGCGAAACCCAATCTTCTAGAAACGATTGGAGATTGATCTACAAAGGTATGTTTCCTAGCTTGTTCTTTCCTTCCAGGACCAGCAATGACTAAATCTCTACATAAAACGTCCATGAATCTACCATAAATCGAAGGTCTGATATGATTGAATTTGGTTATGAAAGCATGTTTTAACCAATCGACTATACATTCTGAAAGTAAAACTATTAAAACTGGTGAAATGATAGTTTCTATCAATGTTAGAGAAGGGAAAACTGTGAATGAAGTTGGTAATGGACCTGAAGAAGTGACTTTGATACCATCAGAAGAAGATGAACCACCTGAAACTTCGATTAGATTTCTTAATCCTATACAACTTAACATCAATGTCAATTGAAATCTTTCGACGATATCTGCACATGTCAACTGGAAAAGATTTTCCTTTTCAAACTTCTTGAAGACTGAACCTTTGATTTCGACGAATTGATTTGATAGTAAAAGGGTCAATAAAGCATTATCATAAGAATTGATAGCAACGTTCAAAGTGACCAATTGATAAAGTAAAACCAAAGTATGAGCTAAAATATAAGCCAAAGAGAGTAAAAAGAAACCGAAAGGTCTTAAATAAGGTTGAGAGCCATCTTTCCTTCTTGCCAAAGTGATTCTAGAAAACAAAGAATCCAATAAATCTTGTCCAAAAGAACAACATAATCTATCTGCGATTTCCAAAACGTTGAAAATGACGTATAACTTCACTACATCTTGACCTCTAACTGAATGATACATTTTACTAGTATCTGTAATCCTAGATAAAATATAAGAAGCGAAAATGATTAATAAGGTTTTCAAAATGTCACATTTATGAGAAGAATGTAAATGAGTCTTTTGACCTTTTAATAACCAATTCAAAGTGTTTGAAATCCAACTGTAAATCGCTACTGCGAATCTTAGAGGTAAAATCGTAAATGTATAGAGGAAAGAATCCAAACAAACTGCGAAACCGAAAATCATGATCTTTTCCATCCAAAACGGTATCGCCATGAAATTCGTCACTCTTTCCCATTTCAACTCTTGAGTACTATCGAAATCGGTTGCTAGAATCTCTTCTCTTAAGTAATCCCAAAGAGAATGAACTGCACCTGCTGCTATACCTCTTTCTCTTTCCTTTTCTATCCTCCTACTATTGTTGTTGTTGTTGATGTTGCTAGAATCGGAAAGCTTTCGACTGCTCATTAGAACTTCATTGAGATTGGGAGTGTTGAGCTGCTTGGAAGCGGACTTTTGATGAGAGATTGATGAAAGATCAGGTTTCTCTCCTTCTTTGGATGTTTGATTGAATGGAGTCTTGCGCAATTCTTTGGAAGAAGTTTTTCGAAGACTTGGACTATTGATTGGAGTAAGGTCGTTGGGAAATGAAGTAGGGGAATTCTTCGGACTGATATCAGCTTCTTGAGAATTGAATCTGTTTAGATTTGGAGATAAAAGTCCATTGGCTATTGTCGTCGTCGAGGTCCTTTCAGCTCCTGACTTGGTATGATCATTTGAACTCGATTTCGTATTGGATTGTTCAGAAGTTCTTCTAGAACTCGAAAACAAAGGAGAGATCAAAGTTGGACCTTCTTCTTCCAAAGTATTCGATTCTTCAATCTCTGGAGTTCCAGGAACACTTGCGTAAAGAAGTTTCGGAGTTGAAGGAGCTGCATGCGCATGGGAATGGGAATCATTGGAATAATTGCTTGATCTCCTCCTTGGAAGGTTTGAGAAATCTAGAGAGTTGAGATCGATGGATTTGGAAGTAGAAGTAGAGGGATGTTTCGTCGAGGTGGATTTGAGATCTGATCTGGAATTCGAAGACCGAACTTGATGATGAGTTTGAAATCTATTCTCTGATGAGGATCTAGATTTCAATTGATTTGTTGAAGAATTGGGAGAAATCGAGATGGAATGACTTGTTGGTGGACTTGTATGATTCTCTCTGTCTTTTCCATTCCGACCATTCCTCGCTCCTACCCCTTTCTCTTCATTTCCGATTTCTTTCAAACTATTGTTCTCCCTATGACCATTGGAAAGAACTTCTTCTGTGTATCCTCCATCCTGATCTCTATCATTTTCATAACTCATTCCATTCTCACTCAAGAGTAAAGCTCTCCTGCTTCTCTTGTACTGCCTGAGAGCTTCCTTGTAAGAAGTCTCATCTTTACCTCTTTCAGGTTTGATCAATCTCTGTTGATCGTCGTGGATTGATATGTGCTGATGTGAATCCTCTTCTTCTTGTTCTGAATCAGTCTCATCCTGCCAGAGACCATCGTCGTCATCTTCATCGTCTTGAATCTCGTCGCTCTGGAATACATTCTCATCCACCATTCCACTCAAATCAACCTGTCCATTTGAGTCTGGATTGCCGTTATTGACTGATTTGTTTGAGGAGATGACTTGGATTGGAGCAGTTCTGATTCCAGATCTCAACCAGCCACTGCCATCCGTTTGCTCGCTTGGTGAAGAAGACTGATTATGATGATGACTGTGGCTCAGATTTGACCATTCCTTGGATGGAGAAGACGAGCAAGAAGATGAGGAATTCGATCTTGAAGAAGTAGACTGAGACTGATTCTCATCTTTACTTTCTATCTCTCCACTTGAAGTCGTAGGAGTGGCTCCTTGTGATTTGCTTGTTTGTTCGATTGATGTGAGTGTTTCAGTTGATCGACTCTCTCTTATCCGCCCAAGTTCGTCTACCATCTCGAGAGATTACAGACTTAGGCTTCAAGGTGTCGCTGGTGTGGAGAGAACAAGTCTCTTCTCCATCGACTCGAACAGGCCTTCAAATCGTTTGCTTCAGAGCAGAAACGGAAACAGAGCCAATTCATCCTCCTGAACTTTTGAGAAGAGAATGGTTTGATTTCAGTGTGAGAATCAAGAACATCTTCAATCTTCATCGTCTCTCACTCCTCTCCTTATCTTTCCTTCTATCTCTCTCCCTGTCTCGGTCTTCGTCTCTCCTCCTATCCCTCTCCCTCTCTCTATCTCGATCACGATCATCGCCATTCCTTCTCTCCCTATCGTCTTCTTTCCTCCTACTTCTCTCTCTATCCTTCTCTCTATCTCTATCACCTTCCCTTCTCCCACTCTCTCTTTCTCTATCTTTCCCACTCCTTCTATCATCATCATCTCTTCTGCTTCTGTCATAGTCCCTATCTCTATCCTTTCTATCGCTTCTAGGAGAACTGCTTCGATCCCTTTTGGATCGAGATTGAGATGAGGGTTCGTCTCTTCGATGCTCTCTCGAAGTAGTCTTGTGATTCGATGACGATGATGAGCTTGATCCATTGATGTCTTGATGACGGGATGATGAAGAGGAGGTTATTGGAGCAGGCTAAAAAAATGGTTGGAGACGAGAAAAGAGGATGGCACAAAGAGAAGAAAGATCTGTTAGAAACACGGCATGAATCGATGAATAGATAACCTCCGAATTGGATTCAGAGACGGAAGATGGAGCAATGTCATTCTGAGAAGAGATCTACAGCTACTCAATCCTTGATCTTAGTAAAAGGAAGATCTACTCACAGAAGAAGATCCACTCGCACCTCCTCTTTCCATTCTATCACTCTCTCTCCTAATCAAAGGTTTATAACCTCTACTATCATCAGCTCTAACTACCTTTCCTTTATCCTTTGTCTTATTCCCTACTCCTCCCAGCTGCGAACCACTTCCACTTCCACTTTCATTAAGATTCAATCGATCCTTTGCGCCCAAACCCAATAAATTACTCCTCTTCTTTACTTCAGGCAAAGTGTTTTGATTTTGACCTTCTTTCCAACCCATTCCTCTCAACAAAGCCATTCCGAAACCTTCCACTGGAACTCTATTGTAATCTTCCAGAGTAGGTTCAGAAGGTTTGTAATTCAAATCGGATCTCAATAATTCTTCTTCTGTTAGAGTTTGTTGGATGATTCGATCTTGATCATAAGCATTAGAAGAATCTGGATTGAAACCTAATAATAGAGCTTTTCTAGCTAGTTCTTCTTCTGTTTCTTCTGGTTCTGGAGTTTTGGAAGTTTGATTCTTAGGAGGAGTCCTATCTCGATCTAGATTGGAAGATGAAGCAGCTTGATCCATCAATCTCTTCAATTCTTCCTCTTCTTCTTCCAAACTTCTTTCCTCTTCTTTCTTTCTAATAGTCAAACCTCTTTTCTGTTCCATTGGTAAAGTATCTCCATTCCCAACCTTCCCATCCCCATTCCCATTCGCATTGGCAGCAGGCTGAGGAACTACTGAGCCTCCATTTGTTGCAGGCATTGTTACCAAACCTCCTAGATTCTTTCTAGCATAATCAGCCAAACCTAAAGCTCTTTTCCTTTCTTCCATCCAATTCTGATTCGATCTTGATTTGATGATTCGAGGTTCATCCTTTGCTCTCTTGCTTGTCGTGGATGATGATTTAGAGATTGGATTGTTGGATTGGAATCCAGTCAGCAATTCATCCTTGGTTCGGTTTTGACGCTTGTTTGTTGATTGGAATGAATTGTTCGGTTCGTCATCTTCGGAATCGGAATTCCCAAACGCTCGTTTGATCCCTGACATGACGATTGCAGGATAGAGATGGAGAGAGTCGAAGGACAAGAAGGAAATTTCAACCAGCTAATGCACTACGATCCACCCACCCCCAAACCACCTCACGAGGTGGGTGACCAATGGATTAACCACCCACCTCACCAGATGAACCGACCTCAACCACACTACACCACATTTTGCTATTTCTCTTCTTACCAACCGACGCTTTATTCTCTTGTGTAGCTTAATTTACACATTTATGACAACCTGGAACTCTCAAAAAGCCTCTTGGAAGAGAGCCTAGTCGAGCTTCTCAGACTGGATAGGCACTTTTATCTCGTCTGAGCTTGGCTGGTCGAAGTCAAGAGTGGGCTTCTCAGACGGGATGAGAGTGGCTCTATCCCTTTTGAGACAGCTTGACCTCGAAATGGCCGAGTCGCTCTCAGACGGGATGAAGGTAGTTCTATCCTTTCTGAGAGAGCTCGAAATTTGGAAACAGTCAAGGTAGATCGATCTGAAGAAGGAAAAGGACAAATTCGGGGTAAAGTATAAAAATTGAAGTTGGAGAATGACGAATCGAAAAGCAAAGTAGAATCTTTACAGGCTCAAGCTCCAAAGAGAAAGAGAAATTAAAAAGGCTCTGACTTCTATTAACTTTGATATAACTTTATCTATCTTTTTAACTCATCAATCCCCTCTTAGCCTAGATGGAGTTCTAAGGATCTTGAAGGGCGAATCATTCCTGATTCATTCCTGATTTTTAAGAAATTGAGAAACTTAAGTCTCCTCGTCAGTCGTTCAAATCTCCGTCATTCGTTTCAAGTTAGATAAGGATTGATACTTTTTCTGTCTGGATTTTTTTTCTGTACTTAAAACAGTGCCCTTGTTGAGTCTTACCATATCCAGAGCCGGTTGGAGTGAGCACTGAAAGCTACGCCTTAGATAGCAGAATTGTTCTTGATGAATTCTTCTAGTAGAGACTCTTCCTTGATAATTTTTGATAGTTGAATAAGCTCTCATTTTATCTGATCTCACCAATTCTAGAGGAGCGATAGTTGTCAATTTTTTGATATATACTATACGCCGATAGTACTCTTTTGTCTTTTTCTAAAGTAGCCTCTCCGGCTTCTCGCTCTCTCTCTAGTAATTGATCTTTGGCTGTTTCTATAAGCGCAAATCACTCTATCTTGAGTGCAAATTGATTGCTCTGAAGATAATTCTAGAGTAGGCAAAACTCTCATCGAGGTTCAAAGATGAAGACAGAACCAGATGCTGGATCAGTGGCATCAACACCTCCCTTCTCCGATCTAAAACTTCACGTATTCAAGTGGAATCAACGTCCGAAAGCTTCTGGAGCTTGATTACTGCGAGAAGTAGTTGCTGAAATGGTGGATCTGGGCCTCTTCAACACAAGCTGCTGCCTTGTTTATTGTGTTCACACTACTGCTGCAGCCCAAAAGGGTTTCTTCTAGGTCTGTTTTCCCTCTCCACATCCTTCTATACTATTTGCAAGGCTATCGAAATGTATTTGAGATGTACTTTTCAGCCTTGAGTCTGCATAAGCCCCGAAGTCACAGTAGAAAGCAGTTGATGTCCATCATCCCAGGCATCTAGCGTTCTTTGACGCTCTCCTTTCGACTCCATCTATTTCCAAAGTACTCAAAATGACCAGAACCTGCGAAAAAAACGGGCTTTAAAAGATGGGAAGGGCGGAGAGTCAGTGAACCAACTTCTCATCACTTGAATCAGCGCTCTTGAAGATCTTTGACCAAAGACTACGAGATGAGTTTCGGTAATTAGGTTCTTCACTTCTCGCACCTCAAAGTTGAAAAGCTTGCAAAAGCTTGCACCGCTCGCAAGAACGAAAACCTCCCGGGAGAAGTTCAGAGAAGCAGTCAAGTCGCTAAAGCTACGGTCTGTCAAGATTCTTTGAAAGGTTGGGTGGAAAATGAGAGTCAACCAACAGTCTTTCGATTACTTTTTTGTGATACGAATATGATTCGAAATCGAATGGTGATCGGTAAAGAGGAAGGTGGTGCACTGCCTATATCAAACAAAGTGGGGTTTCAAGGAAAAGTCACCTTCAAACCGAGCTTGGCCCTAGTAGAGGTTCACGGTTTGAACGATGAAGATCCCATTTTCAAAGACGCTCATGAAGAATCAAACCTACACAAATGCTCTAATATACACATACTGTTTTCGAATTGTTGGTCAAAGCTAACGGATAAAGCTGCGTTTTCTTTCATATCCAGAGAGTAAGTAAAGGTGGGTCTACTTCAGGAAATAGAACAATCTCACAACCATACGTCAAAGAAGTGTGACTTTTTTTCTACCAGAAGTTTATAGAGTTTGATTAGCTCGACTTGAAAGAATCGAGAGGTCAAAGAGGAGGTCGTCGAAAAGGCAATCATCATGTTGACTTGAAGAAGAGCTTGAACTCAGTTTTTGTTGGATTGAGAGACTACACCTCAATAGCTCAAGCGGTCTAGAACTTTTTGTAAACATGTAAATCATGAGTAGTACTCCTTGAATTAGTTTCGATCAAAAAAATAATCCAAGAGCGTCTCCTCAAACTTCAAATTCTAAGAATTGCCCTGCCAACTGCCCAAGCAAGGTTGTCACTTCTTTGATTGAACCATACTCGATACGGTGAAGCGTCTCTAAGAATCGAGACTACTTTTGAAAGACGTGGTAGACGCTGTTTTAGGAGTCCCGCTCGCATCATCAGCTTTTCTGACATTGAACAGAAGGTCCAATGCTCCAACTTCCACCGTCAGATGTTGACTTCTAGGAACTGAGCCCTTTGGCTCATCACCTCGGACTTCTACTTCTTTCAAAAACAGCACCAATGATCTTTGGAGATCAAAAAGTAGTGTACTTTGTAAATTCGGAGGTCTAGAAAGGAATGAGGCTCAGCATCGAAGCTTCCAGCAAGCCAAGTTCGATTCAACTTGACATGGCTTCCAGAGGCAAAGTCAGAGGAGAGGCTTGTCCAAGCATCAGTATCTGGAAGTGTATTGTTTTGATTCGACACCAGAGGCATTTTGGTCTCGTAAGAAGTCGGACAAAGGTGCTTGGCATGAGCAGCGAGCGCTCGAGCTTGAGACCAGAGGCGAAGATCTCTGCGACCAAAGATGACCACTTCTCTCTCACTTTCTCTCCCCTTGCCCTGGGAAGGTGCTTTTTGAAAAATGCTAAAAGATAGGGTTGTCACTATCCGTTCTGAGGCTGCAAGCTCTCAGGCGGGATAGAGATTGGCTATCCGTTCTGACAACGTCGAATCGCTGGTCATAGCTGGCGAGCTCTCAGAGAAGATAGAGCTCTTGCTATCCGTTCTGAGAATTAGAGCTCTCAGAAAAGATAGATTTGCGGTTTTTCTTTCTGAGAACGTAAATTCCTAGGTCAAGGCTGGCAGTCAAGGCTGGCAGTCTCTCAGAAAAGATAGAGCTGTCGCTATCCTTTCTGAGAATTCGGGCTCTCAGACAAGATAGATTCACCACTATCCATTCTGAGAACGTCGATTCCTAGGCTGGAGCCGGCGAGATCTCAGAAAAGATAGAGCTGTTGTTATCCATTCTGAGAATGACAATTCCTTACTCCAGGCGAGCTCTCACGCAGGATAGATGTAGCTATCCTTTCTGAGAACTTCGCCTCCTAGGTCAAAGCTGGCGAGCTCTCAGGAAAGATACAGCTGTTGCTATCCGTTCTGAGAATGCAAGCTCTCAGAAACGGTAGACTCGCTACTATCCTTTCTGAGAAAGTCGAATGGCTGGTGGAAGCTGGCGAGCTCTGAGAAAGGATAGAGCTATTGCTATCCGTTCTGAGAATGCGATCTCTCAGGAAGGATAGACTCGATCTCCGCAGGAAGTAGTGCAGTGGAAAGGGATATTGGAACCGAGTGAAAGTCAGATTGATGTCGGAATCAACGCTGGTCAACCTCAAGGTCAAATGGTGCCTTCTCAGAATGATGGGGCTTTGATCAGTCCAAGGCCTTTCGGGAATTACAATCTGCCTTCGGATCCAAGGGCTTTCTCGAAAGACGAATACTGGAGTCGATCTCTAGTCAACTCTCCATCTGGAGCTTCTAGTCTCGGTTTGCTCGACGTCAATGCTTCTTCTTCAATTTCGCAAGGGTACCAAGAAGAAAGCCATACCTCAAGCTCTTCAAGAGGGCTATCTATTGATTACGAAAGGCAAGGAGATACACCTTCAGCTAGCTTACGTTTGAATTCAGGTCAACTGGGAGGAGAAGAAGAAATTGAGCCTCATGGCAGCTACACTCCAAGCGAACTGTTCAAGATACTCCAACTGAACCAGAGCAAGAGTCCTGAACAGCATTGAGACGAAATCGAGGCAAATTTTGGGTCAAGAAGGTGCCCAAAGCTAAGACGTAACCCTGAACTGAACCGAGTGCTCATCTTTCGAGGCAGAGCAAGACCTGGATCGTTTCTTTAACCGCATAGATTCTCATCTCATTGTCATCTTCACTTTCAACTGTATACCATCACAGCATTGTTGACCTTAGGTCCGTATTTCTTGTACTGTTTTGTCTCTAACCTCGGTTCTCTTATCGTCTGCGTAGTTTGAACACCGATGATGCATCTTAAATCTGTCAAGCGTGTCACGCTTGTCGACATAAATCCAAATCATCTCCTGGAGATTAAAAAAGTTCAGAAGTGTTGTTGGCACTTCTGAAACCGAAATCGAGGATGCAACTGGATTGTTCAACTCGGATTCGAACTTGAAAATGAGGTCGTTATAGGTTATGGATTGCGACGAGAGAAAATTAGTCGTATAAGGGTTAATGAAGTGCGATGAGAAATCTATGAAAGAAACAAATGGGAACAATTCTGGAAACATTCGTTATAAGGTATGAGAAAGCGTCCGTCGTGAGGTAGTAGTGTTGGGAACAGACATCGAGAAGAACGATGCAGTCTTTAATCATGATATTCGTCAGCGATAGCTGATTCTTCAGGACTTCTTGCGACTGGACGGTTCAATGGCTGGTGGAAGAAGTATAACAAAAAAGTAAGAGGATCATTCAGCAAAGAAGCAACGAGAACTGGCACCATCTCGTAACACTCACTGAATCTTGTCCGTTGTAGATCATGAAATCATACGCAAAGCCTCCAAAGAGACCACCAGCGATGGCAGCGATCCATGGACCCCAGGCGAACCAGAGGTGACTGAAGAGACAGAATGAGAGAAAGGGAGACATGCGATTATCAGTTTGTCAATCCTGCAATTCGCTTGGGGCTCTTCTCCTCTCCAACTCACCCGTTGGACCAAACTTCGTTTCCATATCCTACCAGCCACAATGCAATTCGTGGACCAGAGTCTCTTGCTCCGTTCATGGCGTAGCCAGTATTGGATCCCAACGAGGCACCGATTCCCAACAAGGCCAAGAACATAGCGAAAGGCATCGTTCCTTGAGGAGGTGGAAGATTGTTCTTGTCTGAAAGAGAGAGAACAATGAGGATCAACAAGGCAGAAGCCAAGAATTCAGATAGGAAAGCTGAAGAAGCTGGTAGGAAAGGTTGTGGGAAAGTGAAGAACAAGCCAGCAGTAGCATTTGGACCAGTGACTGTTCTTGAAGGACCTCCTTCGAAGATCTCGATGCTGTAGTAGTAGTTTGCATAGATTACTAGAGAGAAAAAAGAGGTGATGGTTATCGAAGGTCAGAGAAGTTTGTCGGCGAAGGAAAGCTAAAAGCTTGGAAGTTGAAGCAACTCATTCCTAAACTCACCAAGAGCAGCGAAAGCGCATCCCAAGATCTGAGCAACGATGTATCCAAGGACCTTACGAGCAGGGAATCCACGGAAGATGCTCAAAGCGATGGTGACCGTTGGGTTAAGATGAGCTGAAAGAGAGAAAGCTTGATTCAGTTCGAGTGAATGATGAAGCCCATATCTAGGGTTTCTGACTGACCTCCACTGACTCCTCCAGCAGCAAATATACCCATGGCAACACCGACAGCCCAAGCGAAACGACAAGAGAGGTAGTCTGCGAGAAGAGAAGAAGGGAAAGTTAGACAAGACTATGATGATGAGCTCTTGATCTCTTCTTCCAGATCGAAATCACCTCCAGTGCCTCCATGAAGATAGACTGAGCATTGAACACCAGCTCCAAAGAAGATGATGAGGGAGGAACCAACGAACTCGGCGAGCTCTTCGCGACTGTTGAGAGACAAGGGAGGTGGGTCAGACAAGATTGAGCAACTCGAACTCGAATCAACAGAACTTCTACTGATTCCTTCGCTCGACAGAAAGCATAGTTTGAAGCATCAGAATCTCCTGCTATCCATTCACTAGATTGATCGACACGCAGCTGCTTCCTTCGCCCTATCTATCCAAGCAGGCTCCACTTACAATCTGTTACTCACTATGTATGTCTGAATCTAGCCAATGCATTCGGTTTGACGCCCAAAGCATTCTCTTCTGCCCATCTTGGATCATGTAATGAGGTTCTCTCTGAGGCAGGAACAGCGGCAGCTGGGGCTAGAGGAGCTGGAGAGTCATCTCCATTTGGATGAACTTCTTCGACGGTTAGATTCTTTGAACTTCTTCTGGAGGATAGATTCGATAGGAAAGATGTGCGAGAACGTCTGCTTCCGTTTTGAGGCAAGATTGGATCTCTTTCTGACATTTTGGAGGAAGGTCTGAAGAGAGTTGAGGATGGAAAAGGAAGAAGGAGAGATAGGAGATTTTCATCAATCAACGTCACTTGCTGCACCATGACGTCGTTGATTACTCTTAGTGGTGGCCCCGCCACCCTTCCTTTGATAATTTCTCCTTCTGTGCATTTCATCTCTTTTATAGATCTGCCATATTGCCATGTTTGCAAAAAAGATGCAGCTTCAAGCCTGAAGGTCATTCAGATTGTCTGTCGTCACTTCCATCAACGTCGATGATATCTACAGGTCAATCGCATTATCCGAAGTTCAAGAAAGGTGACAGAATACTCGTACACTTGGGAGTAGAAAGAATAGATACAGCTGAGCGTAAGAAGACAGCACGAACCAAAAGAGTCGAGCACTTATTTTTCCGAATAGAAGATCTCGACGAGGATGTTCGTCACCATGATACCTAAGGATCAGAGAAATGACCAGAATGAAAACAAAAAGAAAAAACAGAAGATCATCAGCAACTTTCCAAGATCTCGGGGAGCTCAAAAGGGAAGTTTTCTATGTTCTCTACTCACAAGCATAAGCAGCGATGAGGGTAGTACCCAATTTCCTACTTAGCAAGAACCCATTCATCGGGACTGCAATCAGGGTTCCTATCAGAACAGTCAATAGACCAAGTCCTGAGACTATCAGAGTAGGAGAGAAGTCGATGTGATAGATTCCATCCTGAAGAATAGAAGTGTGAGGACCAGAGGTAGGACGAGACAAGATCCAACTTCCAGAAATGCCGATTCCTAGCAAGAGATTGAGCAAAGGACCTGCGAAACAGGCAGAGATCTGTCAAAGTGAAGAATGTCCCGAGGAAGAAGAACGTGAGATTGTGTCGACTTTTTTCTAGGACGAAGTACCACCATTTCTTCTTTCGTCGACCAAAACTCACCGCCATGACTGGATGTCCCATCTTTGCTATAGTAACATTAGCCACCAAGTCTCCCAAAGAGTTCCCAACAGCGAATACTGTCAGCCCTAGAATAGCGTCACTTAGTCCAACGATGATCCCAATAGTTTGAAGAATCGAAACCACCTCATCAACAATAGTCATGATCCACATCACCGAGACTATGAAACCAATCCCACATCTAACATTTCCAGCCATCACCAAATTCCTTTTCGAGGCCCATTGGCCACCTACTTTCCTAGCTCTCAGAGTAGCAAGAAAAGAAAGCGTAGCCAAAGAACTTCCGAAAATGAAAGCCAAGATGACTTTATTCCTGACCGATTTCTCAGAAGCTCCCGAAGAAGAGAAGATAGCCCAAGTACAGAATGGTGGAGCCAAAATGCATTGAATTGGGAACAACTCTGAATTGGCAGGTGAAGCTACTTCACCAAAGATTGAAGTTGTAGTCGAACAAGAGTCGTTTGAACAATTTGATTGACCATCCTCTTCTTCTTCTACTACTTGATGAAGATCCAAACCATTCGATTTCCTAGAGCTGTTGCGAGAGTGTCCATTCTTGATTCCGGAAGGTGAAATAGGATTCTCACCAGAAGGAAGTTGACCAAGAGTATGAGCGATCTCTCTATCTCTTTCTGAATTCTCGGCTTTATGAACTCTTTCCATTCGTTCCTGATGTTCGGCTATGAATTTTGAGGTGATCCTAGGGTTCGATTCTTCATCACCACCTAGTTGAATGATCCTTGCATCTTCATCCTCGTCCTCATCTTCGAAAGCTTTCCTAGCATTTAGGCTCGATTCCGAACCTTCCAACCTCAATTCACCTTCCACCATCAGATTCAGTTGCCTTTCGGCTTCATCATCGACCACTGGAAGAGTCAAGTTCAAAGCGAACAAAGCTGGAGCAGTCAATATCGAAATCACTATACCTAACCAGGATTTCTCTCTGAAGTGTCTCAGAGATGGGAACAGAGCTCTACGAGCCATTTTCAGATGTCTCTTGATACTTTCAGAAGTCGATCTGATCTTCGAAGAACTGACTTTGGAAGTTGCATTTGAACCTGAACGACTTCTGTTGTTTGATGTGTTGTTCAACTTGGATTTGGGTTGAGGAGTTGGGGTTCCAGGAGGTGAAGATTCTTGATCGCTTCCTATCGATTTGGAAATCTTGATTGAAGGTACTGGAGATCGAGTATGATCACTATTGTGATCAACAGTATTCGGAGGAAGTAGGAAATCTTCACTGATGTTTCGACTATGAGTTCCAATCTTTGGAAGACCCAATCTCAACTCATCAGACTTGGACTTGTTTGTGAGGCTTTCAGGTTTGACCAAAGGAGATAGAGCTTCTTCACAGTTGTCGTTTGCTGTATGTTCTTCTCTCCAAGGATCATCCAGACCAGCAGTTGCAGCTCCAACGTCGATTCCTCTACTCTGCCCATCGGTTCCGGCAGCTGCATCTCTTTCTCTAGATCCAACTAGAGAAGCGAAACCTGAGGCTTCTGCAGAACCAGATCCAGAACTTGTTCCAATTCCATCTCCTCCATGGAAACTAGCGAAGTAATGGTCTCCTTCTCCATTCCCTCCTGATCTCAAATGATTTCCAGTTGATTTGCTTCGATGAACTTGAGGTCTGAAGTTTCTATTTCCCATGCTGTTAGATCTATCTCTTGCTGAATGGTATTCATACGCCGAAGCTGGTTTTAAGGCACTATCTGGACGAGCTAGACTTGGAACTCTTCTATGTGTATGAGTTTCTGATCTTTGATGTTTAGGTCTGACTTGAGAATGAGATCGTTGATGATGATGATGATGAGGATGATTATGATGATGAGGATAAAAGGATTCCGGATCTCTACTTTGGAAGATTTCTAGACTTCGATCATCTGCCAACGAATAATTCGATTCAGCTCGAAGACTTCTAACGACATCTCTGAATTCTATAGCTCCCAGTAAAGAATGTCTCGGATTGGCACCTGGTCTGAACTTGGATTGAGATCTCATCATCCCTAGACTACTCAATGGATTTTCACTTCCTCCTCTACCACTTCTCGAAGAAGCACTTCCGACTGGACTTGGACCTAACAGAGGAGATCCAGCAGGACTTGAAGAAGCTGGAGCTCCGACTGCACTTGCTATTCCAGCTATAGCTCTCATTCCAGCAGAAGGTGTATCTTGCCAAAGCTCCAAAGGATCCGCATCTGGATCGTATTCAGAGGTTGGACTGATTGGAGTCAGGTAAGGTGATGGGACAGAGAGTAAACCTGATTGTCTCTCCAAATCTTCGTGACTTCCAGACTTTGTAGGGAATCGATGTTTCTTTGAAGGTGTCTTCAACCTTTCCTCTTGAGTTTCATCTTCATCATCTCTGAAAGGATTGACAATTTCATCCTCTTCATCTTCTTCTAATAACTCGGTTCTTGATCTTGAATTGCTATATTCACTTCTAGCAGTAGCTATCATTAATCTCTTCCTTCTATTCCTTTCCTGCCACCAACTTCCAATAATGACAGTGGCTGCATAGGCGAAATAGAGCCCAATCAAACAAAGACTTTCTATCAACCTCAATTTCCCATCTAGTAAGAAAGTCATCGTCAAAGCCACAGCAATAGTGAAGAATCCGACATCTCTGAGGAATGGAAATGCTTTGACTCTGAAAGGTTTGATCAGCATCATAGATCCTGAAATGACGCTGACAATGAAAGAAGCTGCTCCTAGAAGTTCTCCGATGGCTAGGGATCCAGAACCTGACTTCATGGCTCCGAAAGTCGAAAAGACATCTGGACTACCATTTCCGAAAGCTAAGAAGGTGACACCAGCCTGACAAACGAAGTAGGGGAGAGAGAGAGGTGGAGAAGGTCAGATTTCTTTCAAATCAGAATCATAAAGTGAAGAAAGACAGCTTTGATCTACTCACTGTGCTCTCATTCAATCCCAATCTACTTGCAATAGTACTCAAGTTAGGACAGAAAAAGTCACTTGCAACGATTCCCACCCAAGAGAAGAGGAACAACATCCAGGTAACAATAATAGCTAAAGCCAACGATCTCAAGATAGAGATTCTTCTCGAGATAGGATAAGGTGCTGCATCTCCCTTCTTGTGCTTATGAGATTTGAGAATCGACACGTAGTCATTTTCAACAGAAAGTATAGATGAATTGCCATAAGTTGAAGTGGAAGGAGAAGATGGTAGATGAAGGCTTCCGAAGGATGACTCTGATTCTAGGTCTGGATCCTTCTTCTGCTCCACACCTTGACAATAGAAGAAACCTAGATAATCGAAATGACCAGAAGGAGGACAATGAGCCCTAACATGAGCACATAACTTTGCTGGAGATAGTTGAAGAGGTAGAGGATCGCAAGGCAAAAGCGGTGTTGGAGTCGAGGTTGCAGTGGAAGTGATGGTGATAGTCGATGTCGATGAGGTTGAAGCTGTAGTTGGATGCTGTTTATGAGTAGTTGTAGTAGTGATAGTAGATGTAGAAGGAGTAGTGATAGTGGAAGTAGAAGTAGACTTGTGTTCCTTTTTCTCCTTCTTTTTCTTATGTTTTTTGTCCTTCTTCTCTTCTTCCTTCTTTTTCTTCTTCTTCTCTTTATCCTTATTATTCCGGATACCCAACCGAGAGTGTGAGGATGAACCTACTGAAACCTCACCAAGTTGATTCTCATCAACTTGTGTTACTTCCACGTCCCTATTTTCTAAGTCCGACTGTAATAATGACTGATGCTTCTCTATCCTTGGCCCATCTAGTAAATCTGAAGGTACCTCTCTCTTCTCTAGCGATATTGAATTGTTCCATGTTGAAGATTGCGTCGATTCTGAGGGGATCTGGATTTGACTTGACTTTGAGAGGATGGGATTCGACAAAGTTGAACTTCTAAGTTTACTTGATCCTCTCCAGCAAGCCAATTGAATGACTATGACTAGTGCCAACAAGAAGAATTTCTTGCCAGCTATCCCTTTGCTGACACTCATCGAAGTTGTGCTTGTCACCAAGGTTGCTGTGAGGATCGAGTGATAAGATTCTCGCAGCTTAATCG
This sequence comes from Golubevia pallescens, assembly GCA_001599655.1. Taxonomy (NCBI): domain Eukaryota; kingdom Fungi; phylum Basidiomycota; class Exobasidiomycetes; order Golubeviales; family Golubeviaceae; genus Golubevia; species Golubevia pallescens. Next base: position 1,226,533 of record BCHO01000002.1, read on the forward strand.
CTCCTCCTTTCCATCGTGGGGGACGACATCGATTCGGAATTCACACTTTTAGACTCCAGACATTGCAGAGCAGTGGATTAGACATTCAGAAAAAAAAAGCAACAGAGTATAGCTATCGTACAAGAGCTCGAGTACAGAGCAGGCTGAGAAGTCTAGGGAGAGAAAGCAGAATGAAGAATAACACCATCGATCAAAGTCATTAGCAGACCAATTCAGAGGAGGAAGATGAGAAGCTCGGTAGAGTTAAAAATATCAAGGACTTGAGGTCTCATTATTAAGGGGAAAATCCCAAAGACGTCTCCTTTTCTCTATCTTTGGCCAGCTTCTTCTCCAACTTCGAGAATTCGTCCAAAGCAATCTCTTCTTCCTGGTCCAGCACCTGATCAGAATCAAATTGAAGATGGACAGAGGTGGAATAGAGATTAGACAGGAGTGAAAGGAAGATAAGGAAAAGAAAGGAATGAGTCAGAGAGCTCGAAATGGATCAATGAGCGCTGTTCCCTCAAAGCTTCTCTCCGACCTCAGAAATTACTGATAGAATCTTTTCTTTTCGTCTTAATCCCAATATAAGGTCTCAATCTTTCACGCCCTCCAATACTCAAATCCTAACGTTCCAACCAAACTCACCTGTTCGACACCTTTGACTTCAGGAATGTAATGCATCAGCATTCTCTCAATCCCACTTTTAAGGGTGACAGTAGAAGAATCACAACCTCTACAACTACCTTTCAATTTCAATCTAACAATCCCATCTCCCTCTCCCCCATCTTCAGCAACTTCTTGAAAACCTCTGAATTCAATGTCTCCTCCATCTTCCTGAATTGCAGGTCTAACTCTAGTATCCAACAATTCCTTAATCATAGCCACAGTTTCCGAATCCGTATCCAGAATCATAGTATCGTTTGAACCCAAGTTATTCTCTGAATCTAGGAATAAATCATGTCCTGCAGTGAAGAATTCCATTATCTTTGCGTAGATTTCAGGTTTCAATAGAGACCATTGATGTTCTGAATCTTTGGAAACTGTGACAAAATCTGGACCGTAGAAGACTGTTTTGACACCATCTATTTGGAATAATTGTTTGGCTAGAGGGGAGGCCCTGTTTAGTGTGAGAGAGAGAGAGAGAGAGTGAGAATGGATGAGAGAAGGCCAAAAAGTGGAGATAAGGAAGAGAAGAGAGATGCGCAACTCACATGGAACTACGAATGTCTAGGAATTCATGAGAACCACTTTCCATTACTTTCTGACCTGGTAGGAACTTCAATGAATCCTCGTTTGGGGTGGATTCAGTCTGGATGAACATGGTTCGAACTGGATCAAGATGAAGATGAAGATGGAGGAGAGTGAGTGGCTGAGCAGAAGAAGGAAGATGAATGATATGAATTGGTTCTCACCTTGATTTGAAGTATTGAATGGATGCTTCGATGATGATTTGTTCCATCTCTTGTTATTCGAAGGGACGTTGAATCTGTTTGATGATGATTGGTGGATTGTAGAGAAGTTTCTTGAAGATGAGGATGCAATCGCTCCCAGCCTCGACGATGACTGTTTGCTGATGATTTGAGTCAGTTTGCTTGCATTTCTTGCAGTCGATGTCAATAATCTTGGAGTAGAACTCATCTTGAAGCGGTTCGTTGATGTGGTTAGAAATCAAGATGCCATTGGCTGCTGCTGCTCTCAAGTCTTCTCATCTAACACCGAACCTCCCGAGCTCGCCTTCAAGATCTGACTTCTCTCCTCGGAAATCTCCAAAAGAATGTAGTACCAGCTTTCTTCATTCGGGAAAGCTGTTAAAAAGCGAACTGAAGGGAGGCGGAACGCTACTACATCTCTTTTCATATTGATACATTACAAGTACCTGGATCAAAATCACTTCTTTTCATCCTCGACCAAGCTCAAACTCAAGAAGTAAGCTTCAGATAGTATGGATATCGCCTCTGTGATTGCTGGCTTACTCCTTCAGACCTGCAACTTGGGAGCGAAAGGATAGGTTTTGCTCTTGAGCGAAGAGTAGATCAGCCTTTCCCATTCGTAAGATGAATGTCAGGGGAGAGTTTTCAGAGCATAAATCTCTCGTAGAACTGCCCTGAAGAAAAGCAGAAGGTGGCGAAAGACTCACGAAAAGTTGAGTTCCCATGATGGATCCAATCTCATTTACAGGATCTACGAAAAAGAAAATATTGGTCATTCCTTTAAAGCCACAAGGAGGTATAGTTAGGGATCGAGATCGACATCGAGAGAAAGTTGAGGTCAGTGGTGGTGACGCATACACTCAGGTCAATCCTTCCATAATGATCAAAAGTGCCTGAAGTTCGGGGTTCATAGACTGACCTGCCCATGCATAAGAGCCTTGAGGTATTCCAGAAAGAGTTGGAGAGTTGAACACTATCGCTTGTAGGAGATTGATCCCGAATTCTCCAGGTTTGACTTGAGCTGAATATTCGTCGATACTTTCGGTTGCGTTCGAAACGAACGAGGCGAGATGAGGATCAATGAGTCAGTCTCGGTTCAACATCAACCTCAAACTTTAGAAAGCGGTGATGGCTTGGAACTCACTCATGAGTGAAGTCTGGTCCGGAAGACTTCCAAGTAGGAATCTCGATCTTAACTCCCATCGAAGTAGTTTGGTCCGAGACTGCGAGTTTCCAAGTCTCTTCAGACAACAATCTCGAGTCGTGATTGAGAAGAGCTTGCAGTACCTTGCTGATTGATGAGAATTCAGATGAATTAGAGATCACAAAAGACAGTTTAGAAAAGTGAGATTTGATTTGGCGTGCTTTTCCGAGAGTGCGCTTCCTGAACGACTATTATCGAAGAAGGATACTCACGAGTAGGCCTCCCAAGACGACATTACAGGACCAGTTGCTACCCAAGCTTTTCCTTCTTCTGGATTCCAACGATCTTGAGGTCCGTAAATTTGAAACCCGATATCTACAAAGGATCCCTTCTCACCGCCTCTGACGTGTATCCCAGCCATTTTCTCAATCGGAATCAGATCTATCTCATCGTTTTTTAAGCCTAATGGATGGAAAACTAGAGCTTGAGAAAGCTCTCTCAAGTTCCTACCAGTAGACCTGATAGCAAACTGTCCCAACCAATCAGCTCCCACTCCGTAAATGTAGCGTTCTCCAGGCTCGCAAATTCCAGGAAGGAAGAAATCTTTCATTTCAACCCCCAACATGTCTGTAAAGTGTGGCTTTCCTTCGGTTGGCTTGATGAGCTCCAGATACTTTGGCTGATTCCAAAGATAGGCTTGACCGTTCGTATGGGTCAATAAATGTCTCAAAGTACAACCTTTCTTTGCATCTCTCAACTTCAACTCCTTCTTGCCATCAGGTCCAACAGGACCATAACCTTCTAAGATCTTTGTTACCATACTACCACTTCCCAACTTGAACTCTGGTAGGATCGAAACTAACTTTTCGTGATCGTCGAGATCCGCGAGTGAGAAAGGAGTCTTCGATAAACCTTCTTCTAGGATACGCAAGACGACTAAGGAGATAACCAACTGCGATGAGATAAATGGAAAGAGAAACCTGAACGATAAGCGCAGAAGAAGAGAGAGAGAGCCCCTTCGAGGAGATCTGAAAAGCTCTGTGCTCTGACTGACTGACCTTGGAAGCGCTGAAGAGAAATAGACCAGTATCTTTTTCCATTGGGACTTCTTCCGAGCTTTTGCCAGCAACTTTTGCGACACCCGAAACACTGTTGAAGAGAAGGGAATCTTTGTTGAAGATGGTAGCTTGGAAACCAGGAGCATTTCCTTCAGAGACGGCTTTGTCGAGTAGGTCTTGATAGATTTGGCTCATCTTTTTAATGTTTTCGACTTCCTTCGCTTTAAGATGGTAGGGGAAGGAAAGTAGAAAGAAGAAGAGGGCGTCGAGGCCTTTATATGTTCGAAATCGAAATTGCATAGGTCATAAAATGAGTCTCGATGGGGCAACGTTCCGATTCTTTGAGTCCCAAAGACGGGGTTAAGAAATTGAGACGGATCTGTCGGGAACACAAGTCTGGCTTCGTTGAACGTTGATGGTTGATCTTCCTCCAGTTGGTAGAAGTTGAAGAGTGAAAACAGAAAAGCTTCTCCTTTTGCACTTCGCGCTTCAGATCGAGAGACCGAGCTCACCGTTTGCTTTCCCTTGAAGGCTTCTCGGATCTTCCGGAAAGGAGATAGGTATTTCAAGAATCGATATCCATCTTCAAATAAATCACTCCAGGTCCGGAACAGTGAAGAAAGTGAAAAGATTGATGAAATAGATGTGGGTGGTGCAGGCTGAGGCTTTACATGTTGACGATCACTTCTCTCCGATTCTCTTCTGAGTATGCTCCAAATTCATGTCTCCATGTCGATAGTAAGCTCTACTTTCATTTAAAACATCTCCTCTAAAACCCTTCCATTCATTCTTCTCATCTATAGACTCAAAGCTCTCTCCTGGCAATCTGACTTTGGGCCTGAAATCCATTTCCCAAAGCTTGCTCTGAGTAGCCCCAAACACTCGATCGTAATCAGCCACCAAAGAATAGGTCGGAGAGGAAGAAGTAGACGGATGAGCAGCAAAGAGTGAGAAACCTTCATCTCCTTTGACTTGAGGATCTAGTTTCGTTTCCAGCGTCTCTGATTTGATTTCTTCTCCTTCCCACTTGAAGAATCTAACCACTCCGTTTCTAGCTGTTCCAGCCATGATCATCTTGCCTTCTCCACCACCCAAAGCTAGATCGTAAACTGCAGAATCATCAAATCTGTCTTTGAAAGTCTTGATGGCTTGGACGGGTTTGTCCTCGTCTTGAATTGGATGTTCAGGCTGATTCAGAGATAAAGATGAAATGTCAATTGATGATGACGCCACTTGATGAGATTCTTCACTAGACTTTCGATTTGAAACGAGATTGTCTAAATGCGTTTGGCTTCTTCGTTCTAGACCTCTAGTGACCTCTCTCAAATCATAAACTCTGACGCTTCCGTCGTAACAGCCAGCGAATAGAAGATGACTTGGTATGACCGGATTCTGCTCTTCAGCAGAGATATACATTGATGTTGAAGCTAAAGCATAGACTGAAGTTGGACGACCGCTTGCTGAAAGATGAAAGGGATCCAAAGGTTTGAAAGTGACTGAATCGATTGGATATATCAAGATCGGATTGATTCCAGTCATTCCGATCGAAACCCATTTATTCCCATGATCATCACCACCCAGAAGGATGCTCCAAGTTCTGACGACTCCATTGGTTCCTTCACTTGGTTTCGGAACGCTCCATGTTGAAAGAACTAGCAGCTCAGGTTTCGAAGAGAGATCTTGATCTTCTTCTTGAGAGACTTGAAGTTTAGCAGCTCGAGCTTTGGCTCGTTTCTTTGCACTCTTCGACAACGTAGCTTGAGTGAGGCTTTGAAAAGAGCCATTTCGAGCTGGAGCTCCAGGGATAAGCTTTCCATTCAAAGTTGAAGAAGGAGGTACGGGGGGAGAAGAAGTTGAGCTTTTGACGTTTGATAGAGCAGCTCTTGGAGATTTGACTGTTGAAAGCTTCCAGATAGAGATTCTTCCTTTCTTTGTAGCGAATGCGACCAAGCCTTGCCTGTCCAAAGAGACAGCTTGAATCTCACTTCCATCGAGAGGTTCCATTTCAGCCTTCGTTTCCTTTCCGTCTTGAGGATCCTCGCTACTTCGACTGGAGCCATTCATTGACGCAGAAGAAGCAGCACCAGCAAGCCTCGGTTTCCTTGGAGGTCTTGAGAAGAAATTCAACTTCACTTTGGAGGCCTTGGTGCTCGAAGAATCCGATTGGAGAGATGAAGAATCCGAAGGAAACAATGTCCAACTTTCCAGACTACCATTGACTCTCCCAACTAAAAGTTTGATCTCTCTACTTTTTGATTCGAAAACTTGACAGCAACTGACATCGTCCCATGCAGAAGATTTCTTAATTTGCTTTCCATTCTTCATCATCTCTTTCAAAATGAAAAGTTGAGGTCGTGATTCTCCAATCGAACCATCTTTATGATCTCCCTTTTTCCTCAAACTCTCTGAATCCCACAATCTGATTTGGTCTCTAGTGATAAGTAGAAGACCTTTTGAACAAAGCTTTAGAATCGGAAGTGAAAGACTGTCTCTAGAATATAATCTGTAAGAAGTTGGAGCAGAATCAGGATTTGAACTTGGTAGAGGAAGGATCGTAGCTTTGAGAGAAGGTGGAAGTTGCCAAGCTTTATCTACCAAATAGGTGTGAGCTACTAGATAAGCTGAATAGGATGGATGTAGAGAGAGAACTCTACGATTGGAAGCTGATTCAATCTTCCCAATCCCCATCTCTTGATTTCTTTGAGCGCCATGGTCACTTCTTTCTACCTTCTCGGATCTGTCCCCACTGGAATCCTCATTCATCTCTTTTGCATTTGATTGAGGTTTGCTACCAACCTGCTTCATCTTGCTGCCTGCTTGCTTTCGAAGCTGCCTATGGGCTGGTAGAATTCTGATTCTACTTCTCGTCACTAGCCATTGTTCCCAAGCCAATTGAATGAACAGATACAGATCCGAACAAGTTGATGAGAGACGATTCAAGTCCTTTGGATCCAAACGTTTCGAGACGAGGAGTAAGACGTCTTGAGGCAAAGTTGGTAATCCACAATCTAGAGTTGAAGATGGAGAAGGATCAATCGAGTCGCTTGGGCTTGAGATTAGACTTCCTTGCGCTTGGCCTCTAGATTCTTGATTTGTATCCTTTGATTTGCTGGTGCTATTGCTGTCTCCAAATCCATCTTGCATACAAGGCAGCTCGATTGTGGACTGTGGAGTGCAAAGAACAGAAGAGATGGAAAAGGGAAAACTCTTTCTTCCCTTCGACCATGACCATGAATTCCTTTTCAGACTCTGTCTTGATTCTTTTTCGATTCTTTTCTTCTTCATCAAGCATCACAAGACTCATTCGGTTATAACTGCCACAAAAAAGTCACAGATTCAAAGGCGGATAGGTCTCTTCGTTGACACTCTCTCTAACTGTCATCAATCTCAAGTAGTGCGGGAATAGTAAAGAAGAAAAGGAAATGAATTGAGATGCTTGCAAGTTATTACAACTTTAAGGACAGAAATTCAGAAAAGGGTGGAGAAAGAGAAGGTGAAAAGAAAATAAGCTTCTCCTGGCACTCTCAGGGAGAGTGCAGGGGAAAAGAAGTGAGATCCAATCTCTCGAAGAGAGAAAGGATGATGACCGGTAGTCTTATCCACTCATCGAATCAAGTGTGTGAGTTTTGAAGTCACGACGTGGCAGCAGAAGTGACTTCCCTGCCGTCTTTCGACGGCTTGTCCGCTCTTTTTAAGAAGCGTTCGTGACTCCAGTGGCTGTTGCATTATTCCGACTATCAGCTTTGAAGGTTCAACTACGCCGAACCACTGGAATCATTCAAATACCATTCATAAGAGTTCTATTACCGCTCTCTGCCAAGAGCAGAACAATCCCTCCGGGCCAAAGGACCAATGGCTTCATCATTAAGAGGGGAAAGTGATCGTGAATACCAAACTACAGAGAGTCTGCTAAACTGATGCTGCTTTCCCCTTTCCAAAGACTTTGCCTTCATTCAAAGATGAATTTCTTCAGCTCAGTGAAGAGTTAAAAGCGGCTTTTCCACTCGTAAACGAGAGTGTGTTGTTGCTTAGGTAGTGTTATTATTTGGCTTTGTGTGATTTTCTCAGGCTTTCGTTTGTCTCTTTTGTTGCTCTGTTAGAATTTTGAGGGCTTCTGTTCTCTCGGATTTCGATTCTAGATCTCAAGTGCTGAACTTAGATCCTTGTCCACTCATCAAAGAGTGTGTGAGTCTTGAATGACTGCATGGGCAACGCAGCATTGCCTACCATCCAAAGATGGCTTTCCCACTCCTTTCCAAGTGTTCGTGGATTCCTCTGACGCGCGGTCGCCACTCATAAAGGTGACTGAGGCAGTTAATACAGCCGAAATCCATTCCAATGCCATTTTCAGTGGCGAAGGCAACCATCGTGCCCAGACAAGCTAGCTTATATCATCTTACTCCTGGCTTCATCATTGATCAAAAGGAAAGCGTTCGTGGATAACAGACTACTTGAGTAGACGGTAAATCAATCTGCTTCCTTCCTCTGAAGACTTTGCCTTCATCCGAAGATGAATTTTACAATTTCTCAAAGTGGCGTTTGTCCACTCGTAAACGAGTGTGTGTTGCAGCTTAGATTACTTCTATTGGTTGATTTTGGATGATTTTATAGGTCTTAGTGACTGGTATGCTCGTCTCGAACAAGATTTCGGATAGGTTGAGGGTTTTTCTCCCTCCTAATAGGAATCGATGCCTTCGGTGCAGACTAAAGGTTTTGACCCCCCATTCTACTGTTTGTGGCCTCTTCCTAGAAGCTGAGATCAACAAAGTCAGATCTGGCTCGCCTATATGAACATTAAGTGGCTTTTTAGTTAAAATTCGCTCTTCGAAGAATGGTTTCCGGAGAAAGTCAGAAAAGTACTTAGTAGGCTCCTTTTGGCACTCTTGCAGCCAGCTCTCTGAAACCCAACTGAGCTCAAGGCGCGAATGCTATAGCTGGAGAACAAAGGAGAACTGCAGAGATTGTATATAGAATTGACAAATATAGTAGAGAATATCCAAACGAAATAAGACTGAAAATCGAGGAAGACTTTTTATCAGGCGAAGACGAACCAAGAGCTCTCAGAGAAAGTCATCATCGCAGTCGAGCTCTATCTGCAGAGTGATTCCTTCGCTTATCGACAAGCTCTGGTTGTTAATTAGTATCATATTTCGTTTATTCTGAAAAGAGTAAACTGCGTTGGAGCTGATCGAGCTACTTCACCGCTCCTCTCGACCTAGGCCTATCTCTCTCATCACCCACAACCGAAGAGCGAAAAACGCGCCTCGATTGTTCGTTCTCCAATCGCGGATCGAAGCGTCTCTCTACCTCAAATCTCTCCTTACTCTCCTCTTCTTTTCCCAAACTTTCGGATATAATAGAATTCTTATATCCGACGTGCTCACCTATCCCCTGGAGACCTCTTGCCGTGTGAAGCCAGCCTTGCGCCTGTCGTCTCGCGCAGAGTCGAGAACCCAGATCAATTCAAGATTATGTCTGCCCTCGCTCCTCTCTTTTGAAACTCTTTCTTTTGGCAACTTTGCTTATGTAATCTATCTCTATCATCGAGAGTGTAAATCATACGCATCTAGCCTACTGCTCCAGCTAGAAGCGCTCGTCCTCAGACTGTCCGAAGCTCTATGAAGACGAATTATTACCACTTCTCCGGCCTCCGTTCTAGCGATCATCTCTTGGACGACGGGTTTAGTAGCTCTTATGTCCGTTGAAGTTGGTATCAGCAATGTGCAAGCCCTTCCTACTTAGTCCCTCGACTTCATTCTTTACCCGATCCTCAATTACTTCTTCTTTAGTCACTTACAGTCCTTCTCTGGATTCGCTTCCCTCAAGACGTTTCAAGAGGGTCAAGAGTGACTTTAATTTATTTTCGATCGCGAGTGAAAAAGCTCGCGCTTTATACTGACCCCGCATTCTGCTCCAAGATCCATTCTTACCTCGAGTTCTCCAGCTCGTGCTTTCGAAACCAGAGAATCTGAATCCTACCATCAAAAACTCTCTTTTGATGCTCTTTTGCGCTATAAGTTGGCCCCTAAAATTTTGAGTAATATCTGATTCAAGGTATTCGGGGGGTAGAAACTCCTACTCCCCTCCGAAGATTCTCGTCTCATGGGGAAGGATGAACAATCGCATCCTTCCCCGACCTATGCCAACCTATGCAATTATGCTTATGCCCAAAATAAGTAGAAGCTGATAAAAACAAAAAAAGGAGAAGGAGAGTTGCGAAAGCAAAAAAAGAGAGGACTAAGACTTTTTACAAAATCACTCAAAGCCAAAGAACAAAATTAACCTAAGCAACAACATACTCTCGTTTACGAGTGGACGAAAGCCACTTTCGACTCTTTGATGAGTAGAAGAAATTCATCTTCGGATGAAGGCAAAGTCTTTGGAGAGGGAAAGCAGCATCCAGTGGCAGGCTACTTCAGTAGTTTGTTATCCGCGATCACTTTCTTTGCTTAATGACGAAGCCATTGGTCTTTGACCAGGAGGAATTATTGCGCTATCAAAGGGCAGTGATAGGCTTTTTGGAACTCCTATGAATGGCAATCAGTAGGTTGATCAGTTTGTCGAGAATTAAAAAATAAGAGATACATCATCTTCTGCTTATGTTGATGACCAGGTCTATACCTCCGAACTGATCCCTCAAACACCTCGAAAGAAGTGGAAAAGCCGTCGAAAGACGGTAGGTTATGCTGTGCTTCCCACGCAGTCATTCAAAACGCACACACTTATCTCTGTAAGTGGACAAGGATCTCAGCTTGATGGCTGAAATTCAAAACTACCCACGTCTTTCAGGGAGAGTGCTAAGTCTGTGGATTTCGTTTGATGTCTTCTTCAGAGTCTCTTGAGTTTTTTCAAAGTTTGTATCCAGTCTGAAAAGTCAGCAATCGATAATGTAGATTTGTCAATCTGAGGATGATCCTCAGTTGCGTTTCTTGATTTTACAACTGAAATCCCACTTTCTCAAACCAAGCTACTTCGCTTCCGATCGTCTCATTTGTGAATAAGAATCTGACTTCTCTCACTCGCTTCAAAAAGACGATTGACCTCGAGAGAGACTAGAGAAGCTGGGACTCGAGAACTACAAAAGAAGAGATGATTTTCCTTCTCTTCAAGTCATCTCTTCTTTGCATTCTTCGAAGCTTTCTAGGTTTCTCCTTCTTTGAGTTTCGCTCAAACGAAGCTGATCTAATGCTCAAGACCGAGCTCGGAAGGTGAACAGATGGCCTCTCCAAAGTCAATTCCGATTCCAAAACTTCATCGTTGTTTCGCTGAGAAGGAATGACACACCTCGAACCTCGATTCGTGTCCTCCAATCTTCTTACTCGTGTCTAATCTTCTTCAGATCACATTTCAGACTCAAATACCTCAGGCATCAGAGTATCAAGTCATTAGAAAGTTCTAGTAAAGGTCTGATATGCATATGCATTGCTTTCCCTGGTTATACAACACTCACTCTAGCCATTCTACTTGTTTTCTCTACCTCCTTTTCTTTCACCTTCCTTCCCCTTCCTTTCTCCTCGAGTTTTTCTAGTATTGTTTCGATCGTTCAGCTCTTCTGGTGCTAAGGAAAAGTCATCCAGATTCGTCCTAATTCGCGGAGCGAGTTGCTGTATGAGGAAGATCAGAGACAAGACTTCCAGAGTAGAAGCGGCAAGTTGTGAGGTTGAAATTGAACTTTTTCGAGTATTTCATAGAGATTGATGTGGAATCTTGACGTCTCTCATCGAGAATGAATGGCAGAGAGGATAAATCTTCATGACTTGCGAGAAAAGCTGTAAGATTGGCAGTTTGAAGACGGATGGTTCATCGCTTGAGCTGGCTTCGACTTCGGAACTTGAGTCTTCTTGATAGTGAGATCTTGACCAAACTGCATTCGTTCTTCTAGAAACCAGCTTCGAGAATGGAGAGGATGAGTTCGGAGGACAAACCAAGCTGGCTCAAGCTTGTGCCAAAGTTCATCTTGCAGCCTCTTCGACGATCCTGAATCCCACTTTGTCCATCGACCACATCCAAAAGAACAATGATTCAAGATATCAGTAGATCGCCTGCTGATCAATCTGTACATGGAAATGAAAGAATCAAATGTATAGATTGACCTATCAGCCTGCAAGTTGGATCAACGTCTCTGCAAAAATCAAATTCAAGATTCTCCAACGTCCACCTCTTCCAGTCCATTCCACTCACCTATACTCTCGGACTTTCCTTCCAGTTCATCTTGAACTCAACAGTAGTCTCAGCAATACCAGAGTCCTCGATCTTCAACTTCCATGCTTGAAGGCTGAGAAAGATCCTGCCTTTTTCGAAGGACTGCTGCGATGACATCTGTCCTAAGGCCAGTCGAGTCAATTTGAGGGGATCTGGAGCTTCAAATTTCCTACCAAGCACTATGAGTATCTGTTGAAGAGCTGTGTTGGAGGAGAGACCATGTTTCGGAGAGGAGGAAGGCAAGCTGTGAGTAAAGACCTCAATCAAAGAAGTCAGACAAGTCAAAGCTGGCTTCGAGATCTCTCTATCTTCGTACAATCAGACAATGCAATCCAATTCCAATCTTCTGAATATTGACTCAATCGTCAGCATCAAAGGCAAAGAATGAAGATTGCTTGCTTCTGCTTCTGCTTCTGCTGGAAGTGGGGTCGACAGCATCTGGCAACTTCCTTTCTTCTAAGCTGGTCGATCCAATCTTGGTAGTATGCCTCTTCAAATCACTCTATATCCCAATTTGTCACTGATCTCATCGTACATCGACTGAAAGATAAGAACGAGCTCTCTAATCTTTGGACAACTCACCTGTGAACCATCGCAAATTTTTAACTACCTCTCTAGCCCAAGTTCAATCCTCTCAAGATCCATTTGTCATCAGCAGAATTGGCTTCTGAATGAAGTTAAATCTCAAGAAGAAAGTAGAGAGGTGTGGCGGAGCAAAGAAGGGGGAAGTGAAGGGATAGGCAGGTCGAGTCTAAACCAGTTTTGAGAATAGATAAGCACTTCTGCTTGGGATCTGTAAGTCTTCACTGATTTCATTGAATACCATCTTCCATATCAATGCAATGCATTTCCTACTTTGCTTTCTGATTGACTTGTTCGAAGATAGGAGTGGCGAAAGATTTTCGAAGTGATGGTTCGTGAAGACACTTTCGAAAAGGCAGCTTTCTTCTTCAAGACTCGCTATCTCTTCGACGATCACTCTGTTTTACTCCTCCTAGACAAAAGGTTCTCTTATTTCTTTTGTCTGTTCGACAGCCTTCATCGTCATAGAAGCCAATTCATCTTGTGCTCGAAGAGATCCTTCTTCGTCGATGACGACTCTCTCTCTCTCCTTCTCTAGGTCTAGCTGACTTTGAACCCATCGCCACTCGACAGCCTATCGGATGCAAAGTTGACGTCTGTACTTTCTCCAGCTTGACATCGGGAACCTCTTCATTTCAGGGGTTCACTTTCGAATGAAAATTTTCCTTTTTGGTTCTAGAAAAGGGATCGAGGGGCGCCAGACGATTGGCTGCAGGGAGTCTGAAACCAACAGCGAGCTCAATCTAGCTATATCTACACAACAATTCGATTTTGTTTCTTGACTTCCTCCTTCTCTTCCCATCCTTCTCTCTCTCTCACATTCACCATCAAAAGAATAGCCAAGATGGATCCAAACAACGAGCAAAACGAACAACCTCCACAAAAGAGAAATGTCGGTCGTCCATCTCAAGGACCGACTTATGCTTCAGATGGTAAGTATATCTGACACTAGATTGGTCAGAATCGCATGTTCTCCAAGATCCTATTTCTGATTGCCTTCTCTCGCTCTCGCCCTCGCGCGCTCTCTCTCTTCCCATCCCAGCTGCTCGAAATGCGGCCGAACAGCAAAAAGAGAAGGATGAGAAAGCTAAGATAGCAAAGGCTATGAAAGGATCTCCTAGGAAGAAGAAACCCCTTCCCAACAACTCTAGAACTGCAACTCCAACTCCTTCTTTTGGTCTCGGATCGGTCTCTCCTCCACCAGCGTCTACTTCTCAACAAGCTTCTAAACCTACGGAACTGAAACCAAAGGTCGCAGTCGCTAAGAAAGCTACAGGTGGTGATGGTGAGTCTCTTCTCGGAGTTTCGAATTTCACAATCGTCCTTGGAGATTCGATCCTTGACAAGCTCGAATCACTGCACATTCTTTCGATTGTTTTTTTGACACCATTATGTTCCATTCTCTTTCTGTTCTCCGAATTTCATCAAAGCTGATGCCAGAACTGCTCGTACAAGCGGTCAATCGAACCTAATTCCATCCACTGCATCCGGAACTACCGCTCAAGCTCGTAGGATTGGAGCATCTGGTGATGGTCCTGTCTACAAGTGTAAGCATGGAGCTGCTCTAATATTCAAATCGCTGGATATCTTTCACTGATTCATTCTACGATCTTTTCTGCCTTCTTTTCCTTCATTTCAGATCTGATCGGAACTTACATCAGTCCTTGGTCTTCTCTAGCAGCTCAAAACTACGTTCACTGTATCCCTTCAGATGTCTTCTTATATCCATTCAGGATCCCAGGTACTCATATCGACTGCGTACAAATCGTCTACTCCTCTTTCGTCATGGAAGCAGTCGTAGGGAAGGGTCTCTATCCTTTACCGAAAGCAACTTTGCTCTACTCTGCTGTCCAATTGGCATTGGTACGTGTAACTGGCGATAAAATGCGCTCGGTTATTTTCCATTTGCCTGACTCCGACAACTTAAAGGCTCTGAGCGTAGGTCTCAGTGGGGAATTCAAGTATCTTGAACGTTTCTCCATCATGAAGAACTTGGTCAGAAGTCACTCTCTTCTACTTCGTTTTGCTGGTACCGATGGCGAAGCCAATCGTGCACAAGCGCTGGTCGGACAATCTGATGGGGAACCTGTAGTTCGTGGTATGAGAAATACCCAAACTACGGACATGCCTGCTGACATACAAGCTTACCAAGGTGAGTGAGAAGTTTGGAAAGACGTGTGGGAGACGAAAAGGAAGGCAAAACACCAGAGCTGCGAGAGCAGAAAAGGCTGACCCAGTTTGATCCATCTCTCTTCCCAACAAATCACTTCAGCTGTCGTCTCTACTGAGGTCTCAAACAGTAGAGTAGCTGGCAGTGCTGGGATTCGTCGTTCTGGAGCTTCCACCAGCCTCAAGACCCAAGTTGGCCCTAGCAACTTGACTGAAAGATCAGGAGCTCAGACTAGTCTTGGCTTAGGATCTGCTCTTCCATTAAGTGAGTCTTTTTGAAGTTCGATTCTTCCTTCTGACTCTCACCCTCGATTGAGTGCATTCGGCCACTGACTTCATACGGAGCTGCCTTCTTCGCTTTCTTCATTCCATCTCAACAAGGTCCTGACACTTCCGTCACCAGAGCCAAGAGAATTCGTAAGAGATACTCAAACAGTAGTACTATTCAAAAATAGATCGATAGAATGGCTGTTCAAGTGGTGTGAGAGGACGATCTATGGAAAGCTGGTAAAGAGTTGGGAAGCTCGTGTTCGCAGTCTTTCTCTTGTCTTTCTGTTTTCACCACTTCGCCTTGGATCTCTCTACTTAAGAGTCTGGTTGGTTTCTTCGTCACCCTTCAATGTATTCTCTTCTTTCATTCGTCAACTTCTTTTCTGTCTTTCCGTTCTGTTTCTTTTCAAAGCCAAGCCATCGAATTGTTTTCATCAGCGCAATCAGATTTTCGATTCCTGAATTTGTCAAGACTGGTATTCTGGAGTAAAGGTACTTGTCTTTCGGCGCGACAGAAAAGCCAGAAATCAATTCGACAGGACTCGAATAAAGACAAAGAAGAAAGAATATTCACTTTTGATCGATGAGGTTTACAAATTTGGGAAGAGACAAACGTGGAAGAGACAAAGTAGTGAGTTGGATCTCATCTGAAAGTAGGAATTACGTTGTTACTGCTGATTTGAGGAAAAGAAACGTTCCAGAAAGCTATATCTTTATTTTGATCCTTACGAACTCATCTATTTCGAAGATCTCGAGCCATGCGGGTTAGTTTCTGAGCTCGGTCTTTCCTGGTACTTGAGATTTCTCCTTTGGCAGCAAATGGTTCACCTGCTGCTCTAGAATGCTCAGCTTGCGACTGGTCCACCTGCTTCTTGTTGTTTGCTGCCCTGACGATCAGCGTTTGTTGCTAGGAAAGGAACAAGCGAGAGAGTAAGAGAGAAGAGGCTGAATCGGAAGAAGCTGAAAGAACTAAGCGAGACGACGAGAACGGGAAAGGTCATCGAGAAAATGGAAGAAAGGTGGGAGAAAGAAGGTCGGTAAGCTAAAGTGAAAACTCCATTTTTCACGTCTTTTGAGCTTTCCCGTTTGGAGATTCGTGGTATCGTGCATGTCGCCTGCAGTCCTGAGTTTGAGCAGCACACGCCAAATCTTCGATGGTCTCCTAGCTATGCTATCTCCTAATCCAAGCTCCATAAGGCTCATCAAACGACTCACCATATTTACAGTTTCACGAGCTCTGGCTCATTCTCGAATCGACATCTTTTGAAGAACTTGAAGAGGACCCTGGACGTAGATTGAAGACTATCCAAACGATTGAAAGTGATAATCGGTAATCCTTCTATCTTTTCCCGACTCTTTTTGAAATCATCCTTCGGTTTGTTTCTGCGAGTGTAGCGATCTTCATTACCATGCTCTGAATCAGATTCAGTATCCGACGAGGGATCTGGAAAAAACTTCAAAAACTTCCTGTCTTCCTTCGCTAGTGTTTGTACCAATCTAAAATTGACAAGAGAAGAAGAAACCTTCTCTAGAATCGAAACTAACCACGTTGCCAGCTCATCAGATTCGATCTCATACTTTGCATAAACATCGCGGTTCATAGTCAAGTTCAACTCCTGCAATTTCGGTAGATCAGATTGAGAAAAGAGACACCAGAGAGGTAGCATGTCTTCAGATAGAGTCAGAGACTTCAGATCGAGGAATGATGTCTTTGAAAATTGATTGATGAGAGTTGAGATTGGTGGATAGACAATTGAAGACTGCTTTTGAGGCCAATGGAAGCTGAACTTGTGGAGAAATTTGATCTCAACTAAAGAAGAGCTTTTAGAGATCAGAAGCTTTGAGAAGACCGGCATCAGAGATGGTTTGAATTTGGCTTCAATCACTCTAATACTTGGTGAAGCAAACCTACTAAAGAGTTCTGCAAGCCAGGCGGAGTCATCATCTGCACTTGATCCGAGCTTTAAATTCTCGAGCTTTGGAAATGATATAGATTCTGGAATTGAAATCTTCCTGACCAACCGTTCTTCTATTGAAAGTTCAGCATTTCCGATACTAAATGTCTTGAGAGTCGATCTACAACCCGATAAAATCGAATAAAGCTGTTGAAGGAAGATCTCAGAGCTATCTTTAGTCACCTTGGCTCTCTCCTCTTGATTCCTAGACCAATCACAAGCTTGATGGATATCCAGATCCATGAGCGCCGGAAAAGAAACGTTGGTGAAGGTGGATAGTGCATCACCATACATCGCCAGAGACTGAAGATTTGGAAGAGAGACTGCAGTGAGTGTTGACGAAGGGGATTGGTGAACGTTGACGTGAATGAGTTCCAACTGTTTCAGAGATAAGTTTGATTTCAAAATTGATCCGAGTGCATTGCTGGAGATCTCAATGCGTTGGAGAGAAAGAGTTTCCAAGCTGCTTCCAATCCAACGACAAAAGTTCTCCGACGAGCACTCTAGTTTTACATGGTCCGTCTCTAATGTGAAATGCTTGAATTTTGAAGACTGTTCCGTTTGGGGAATTTGAAGATCGATGACATGCCTTGTTTCAGAAATAATCAAAATAGAGAGGCTTGAAAGACTTGAGCATCCGATGATCAGATCCCAGGCAATAAGAGAGGAGTAGTCCAAATTGAAAGTGATGTTAAGCGACTTGAGGTTAGTTGAACTGAATCTGATTTCCCCGATAAGTTCCTCGAATTCTGTCCGATTCCAAATTTCTGCAGCCCCTTCCACTTCACGTGAGATACGACCCAAGTCCAACTCCATCGAAGTCAATCCCCTCTGAGTTATGCGATTGACTTTATTGAGGAGTTTGTGACAGATTCCAGCATCTCCATGATTTCTCATTAAGCCGTCTCCTTCCACTACAAATCCTACGACAGTAATCTTCTTCGATTTCCTGCTTGGATCACCTTCATTCCACTCTAAACCTCCTGCGCTCAGAGACAAGGGGAAAGGAATCACAAAGTGAAGCTCTTTCATGTTGGGAAGAGAGCCAAGAAGCTCGAAGCCTCCGTCCAGGATGAGTTCCGAGAAAATTGTAGCATTTTCGTAAGATAGACCAGCGTCATCTTCCGGGATCGAGATGAAGAGTTTCTCTAAAAGCTTGCCAGTTAGACGAATGACCGTGAAGAGAGAAGAGAGCTTTGAGACTCCTGACAAGATGGCTGGAATGGATGGATCGATGAAATCTTCTTGCTCTTCTGCTTTACAGAAATTGTCCCAAAAGCAGAGAAGATCCAGATGAAGATGCTTGATGGGGTGCTGACTGGCCGTAGAAAGTCGATATAGAAGATTGATACTCTCAGTCTCGTCAGTCAAAGCGAGGGATTCCCTCGCATATTTGTTCTTCTCAGAAGTGAGGTCTAGAACTTGATGCAGGAATGGATCGGATTGAAGCTTAGTTCTCCATGATTTTGAAGTTGCTTCTGAACGAGTGAGAGCAGCAGTATTGAGAGGACTGAAGATTTGGCGGACTGTTTCTGTTGGAAACTTGCTCAATGGATCCACCATGATAGTATTGGTATCTAGTATGCGTTGATGTAAGTAAGAGAAGAATCGAAAAAGAGGATGATAGGGGAAGAAGGAGAAGATTAAGAAGATCTTCTTGATCTTGGAACCACACACCCAGGCCTTCTCTCGATGCTTGCTGATCAACTTCGGTCAGCTTTGCAAGCCAGAAAAGAAAGGAAAACATTGAGAAAGTTGACTTTGCACTCGACAGCGGCTCATCAACACAATGCATTCATTCAGAACCAAGATCCATCAAACTCGAATCTGAATCTCTTATCAAGCAACTCAATCGATTCAACCTCGACTTCCACTTCAAATCTCATAGACTTTTCCTCGAATGACTATCTTTCAATTGCTACTTCCCCAACACTTCACTCTATCTTCTCGCACAAGATCAAGCAGGACATGCAACGAGGCTTTAGGTTGGGAAGTTCGGGAAGTAGGTTGCTAGATGGTAACTCTCTTCATCATTTGCACGTAAGTCTTCTGCCTCGGGCTCCCATTTCTGATCTTATTAGGCTGCAAAAAGTGTATCTCTTTGGTTTGGAGAGCAAGATCTTTGTCGATGAACAAGATGATTGAATTACCGATCTTGAGAAGATTTCCATCTTGGCTCTCATTTGGCCAATCTTCTAGCTACTCCTCCTCATCAAGCATCTTGAATCTCGGTTGGCAGTCTAGTTCGAAGTCAGATTCTGGTACTTATATCGTCCTTGACTCAAAGGATAGAGGTCATATCACCACCGACAAGCTCTAACCTCCCGTCTTCTTCTTGCCCCAAAACTTCTCAACTCGCCTCTCTCTCAGCTGGAATCCTATCTATGCTCTCTTTTCCACTCTCCAGCCTCTCTACTCTTCAACTCAGGTTACGAAGCAAACGTTTCGATCTTCTCCACTCTACCTCAACCGAACGACATCATCATCTATGACAGTCTCATTCACGCAAGTGTTCATGACGGGATGAGAAGCTCAAGAACTGAAAAGAGATTGAGATTCTCTTTCAATCATAACGATCTGAGTAGTTTCGAATCATTGATTCAATCATTTGTTGATCCTGAAAGTCGTAGTCATCATGAGCAACATGATGCATCT
Organism: Golubevia pallescens; assembly: GCA_001599655.1. Lineage (NCBI taxonomy): Eukaryota > Fungi > Basidiomycota > Exobasidiomycetes > Golubeviales > Golubeviaceae > Golubevia > Golubevia pallescens. Next base: position 1,245,980 of record BCHO01000002.1, read on the forward strand.
TCATCTTCAAGTTCAAGTTCAACGCTTACTTTTTCTGAGAGAATCCAAATCTCAACGGATCTCAAAGAAGGAAAGAGAAACGTCTTCTTAGCTTTGGAAACTGTTTACTCTATGGATGGAGATTTCTGTCTCCTGACTGAATTCTTGGACTTATTCGAAAAGTACTTTGAGAAGAAGGAAAATCGATTCGTAGTCATTGACGAAGCTCATTCAACTGGAGTCTATGGTGGAGAGAATGACACTAGATCTACCGATGCATGCAATCTGCTAGAAGGAACCAATCTCAAACAAGTCTTGGATCCTAGCTTAGAGAGCAAATGGGGAGAGGGTAGGCGAGAGGGTTCAGATTCTCAGATTGGCGGAGGAGAAGGGTTTACCTTTCAACAGAAAGAACTGAATAGGGTTGATATTAGACTGATGACTTTTGGTAAAGCTGTAGGAGCTGTTGGAGGTGAGTATGCGGTATGAAGAAGAGCTATTGGAGAGTTATTAAACGAGGCATACATTCTGTTCAGAGTCACTCGAACTGACCTTCCCGAACCAAACCCTGTTTCTTCTGCATTCTTTCTTCTGCGATATTTCCTTTCTTTTCAGCTGCCGTGCTCTGTCAACCACTCGTCAGGGAGTACCTCATCAACTATGCTAGGCCTCTCGTGAGTGACTTTTACGTCTCGACGTTTGCTCATCGAGGCCCTTGTCCCTGCCTTTCTGCTGACGACTAAATCCTTTTTCTCGACTTGCTTCACCATCATCAGATCTTCTCAACTGCACTTCCGCTTCCAAACGTGCATTTGATCTCGTCGTCTCTTCAAGTTCTCTCTTCACCCGAAGGTCAATTGAGAAGGAATTATCTCTACAAATCAGCAAGATATTTCCTTCAGTCTCTGGTCTCTTTTATCCCAATCGTTCCAGACAAAGAAAGCAAATCATCTCCATCGTCAACAACCTCAAGTAAAAGGACTTTACTCTCTTTACCATCTACACTCTTCCCATCATCAACGACTTCCACCTCGGATCATCGTCATCAAACAGAACCAACTTTGATTTCGATCCCAAGGAAACCTTCTCCTATAATCCCTATCTTGACCTCAAAAGCTAAGATACTCTCTTCTCATCTTATAGACAGAGGTTATCTAGTAAGACCCATCACTTATCCAACTGTTCCCAAAGGAAAAGACAGGATTAGAATCTGTTTACATTCTGGAAATAGAAAGGAAGAAATAGATGGGTTGATCAAAGAATTAAGAAATTGGTACGTGGATCAAATCAGGTTGGCAAATGAAGGACATCAGTCGGAAAGTGTCGAAGATGAAGGTAAAACTCAAAATCTACCTTCGAAACTTTAGAAAGGGGGTTCTTTCCCTTTTTGCCTCTTCTCTCTCAAAGTCAAACCACCTCATCGTCGATTGCATACATCAAAGTCAAATCTCCAAATCGCTGCTCCATCATTTATGCATCTCAAATCTTCTCTTTGCTTCATTCCTATTGCTCATCGTCTCCAAAAGCTGTATTTCTAACAAGCCAATCATCAATTCATGCTTCCGTCTAATGTCCATTCATTTAACCTCATGTTATGCTCTTGATTCCTTTGCGTCTGACTATTGGATTCCGAAGAGCTGGTAAGGTTGGAGATCGATCTGCAATCTGCAGAAAGCCAGAGAGACGAGAGCAGCGTCTCTGTCGACAGCGTCCGTCTGTCCTTCTATTTGCGCAGATCCTTCCTTTTTCCAGTTGCTTTCTGCATAGAATTGTGTCTGTAGAAAGCTATGCAGGAAAGGGCTGTAGTTAGGGGTCGAGCATTGGTTGTCTCAGATCGAGAGACAGCTAGACAGGCTACGCCAACAGTTCGAGACGGAAGAAGCGCTGGATTCACTTTCCTTCAACCAACCAACACCTTGAACGACTTCATATCTCGCTAGAACGCACAAAAGGTCAGAGTAGCCAGTCTATGGAGCTGAAACATCAATAACCGATTCAAATTCATACTCCGAGCCAACTCTGAGAGGATCAAGACGTTAGTCGTTACTTCTTTCTACTCCCCTACTCGTCTTTCTTCTCCTCTTTCTTCTTCTGCTCTCATCTCTTCAAATCTATCATTCAATCTCATCTTCAACGTGATCTTCAATCAGTCAACGCCCTACTTGAAGAATGGAGCGGGCTTCAAGTACTTCTTCTTCATCATCATCATCGGCCTATCAATCCAATCCTGACACTTCCTCCTCAATCTCCTCTTCTTCTTCTTCACAAGCCATCGATGCAGATCGGATAGATTCTGATCCTGAATCGTTCAAATCCAAGACGCCCACAAGATTCAAGCCTTCAATGCAACTGGGCGTCAGTCAAGAAGATGAATCTCAATCCATTACTCAATCCTTCTCCTCTTCCTCTCCGTCCTCGTCCTCTAATCCAATCGGGAGACCGAAGACATTGAATCGAATGCAATCAAAAGGTTTGACTTTGAGCATCCCAACAACTTCAACCAATCCATCCTCTGACACCAATCCACAATCAATGGATGAATTACCACCGCCTGCAACTCCTTCTACAATCTCTTCCAGCGAACCTCTGATCAATTCGGATCAGATAAATCCTTCTCCAAAGAAACAGCGAAAGAGACCTGTCAAGTTATCATTGAAGCCGATAGGGATCAGTCATGATCTATCCAAATCTGTCCCTAACAGTCCTTTGGATTCAAAACTAGTCGGTTCATCTAACAACCCTATGGGTCCGGTGGGAAACAGCTCGAATAGGAACTCTTATTATCAAGAAAGTAAGGATCTGAGAGATACTTTGAGAGGGACTCCAAGGAGGAGACCTTCGATGCCTTTTGCTAACAAGACGTGAGTTAGATAAAGTTAAGATCTTAAATCCGGTATGAGAGGAAAAGATCGTCGTTGCCTTGGTCATCGCTGGCAGGGATATGAGGGAATATATTTATCTTTGGTATCAATTTCAAGTCTAAAAGAAGAAGAAGAGAGAGAGCAAGGCTTGATAGGCAAAGATGAGTGAGAAGGCTCTGACTCCCTTGTTTCAAATGGGCGTCGACTCTACGATTCTCCTGAAAAGACCCCAAATCACTTCAATCTTTGGAGAACGATTCTTTCCAGTTAGAAAGACATTGCCTGGGATTCTGTCTGGGATTTCAGAAGGTCATTAATAGATGCCGACCTCCATCTTGCTAATCCATCCTACTCTCTTTCTTCCTTCACAGCGTCAACTACACTCCTCACGAATCAATAACTCCTTCAGAGTCAAACAATGCAACGGAAATCTCAACTCCACTTTCATCTCATCCATCGGCTAGAAGACCTGAAGCTTATCGAGATCCATCCGAACATATCCTTTCAGGTAGAGGTTCGACTCTTCAACATGCAAGATCAGTGTATGCCTCTGGTCCAGTAGAAATCTTACCAGGTGTTTGGTTAGGAGATGAATTCAATGCTAGAGACGAAGAATCGTTGATGGATTTGAACATAAAGACCATTCTGAACGTCAGCAAGGAAACTGTTTTACCTTTCCAAGAAGATGATAGCTGTCAATTGATGAGGGTTAGGAGAAAAGATAAGGATGGAAAAGTGATTACCTCTCAAGATCTTTTGAAACGTAATTCTTCTATTGGAAGAGACATTAGAGTTGGTTTGTCAAGAGAGAATTCTAAAGATCGAAATGTTGGAATTCCATCTTCATCATCCTCAAAAACCATCGTTGATTCCAGGAGGAATTCAAAAATCAAGGTGGACTTATCCTCTCAAGATCGAGTCGAAGAAGAAGGACATCAAGAGGATTTCAATTTCAGTTCTTCAGCTCCATCTCCTTTAGTGGATGATTTCTTCACTCCTCCAACTACTGCAAATCCTTTATCCTCCAATGCACTTTCTTTCAACAACAGTTTACACTCAGATCTTTACTCTAGTATCTATTCCAACATCAACGACAATTCAATGCCTGGATCTTATCGATCTGAAAGCCAAACGATTAGAATCCCTTCTGATCTATCGATTCCAGATCAATTGGATTCCCCACCTCATTATTTGAGGAACACTTCTTCAACACCGAATCTTCAATTAAGTTATCATACTCCTCTCACTTCTGCGAGGATCGATTCTGATGATGAACTGGGGAAATTGTCTACTCCAAGGAATGGTTCTTCGGATTCTAGCAATTACATGTCTGAGATTCAAGAAAAGAATATGAGACGATCATCAATGAGAGAACGGTTGACGGACCTGGATAGAGAACCTTCTTCCTCATCTTCCTCTGATGTTGATTGGAATCTTGAACGAAATCAGAAGATCGATTTAGGGAACGAAACTGATGATCAAACCTCTTCAATTACTAGTGGTGATACTGCTAGAACTTCTCTGCATGATTCGGAAAGTGGGCGTTCTTCAATCGATTCAGAAGGAAAGAAGAGTACCAATACGAATCTACCTTCAAAATTTCAAGATCAGAGTTTGGAGATTCCGGTTGAGTTGGAGTCGAAGTCTATCAATTCAACTCCCACTGCTATCAAGAGTAGTAGCAATCATGACCTCAATGTTATGGAAAGGAAACAAGATGGAACAATCAATGCCTCAAGCAATCAGACTGACGAATCGGAATTGGAATCCAAAGTCATCTTACCTTTGAATGCAACAGCATTGAACGTTCCAGCTTCTCCTCTTCAAGGCAGAATGAATCCACTACGTTACATCAAATTGCCGTGGACTCATGATGAAGTCAGTCTGGCAAGTTCAAATGGCGGTGGATTCCAATTAGGCTGTGAGATCATTTCAGAAGCGATTGGATTGAGAGATTGTTTGGAGAATGAGTCCCTTCAAGATGAAGCTCAACCTGAAGATGATGTCATTCCTCAAACTCCATCGACATCCAACCCAAATCATCAACAACAACCAATCATTTCAACTCCGAAACCTGATCCGAACAAAGGTGGAGTTTTGGTTCACTGTCAATGTGGGGTTTCAAGATCTGCTACTTTGGTCATTGCTTTCGTTATGCAAGCAGCAGCTTTGGGTTATGGCTTCGAGACGACGAAGGATTTGACTGGAATGCATGATTGCTACAGTTTTGTCAAAGAGTGAGTATCATGTGAGGAAGGAAAGTCTCGAGAGTCGACAAGAATGCTGATTCGTTTTCCTCGATCTTCTGGTCTTTCCATTTCATCAGGAAGTCATCGAGTATCTCACCCAACTGCAGTCTTATCTATCAGCTGGTAGAGTGGGAAAGACACCTCTCTTCCGAAGCGAATCGACTAAGAACTTTATTGGGAGTGACTTCTGACCCTAATGATTCTTCCAGTTCGAATTCTGAAATCGATAGAAACGGAACTTCCATTTCGAGTTCACAGCCATCGATTGGAGGTGGTGGATCCAAATTGAAATGGGCCGTCGAGACCCTGGACGAGGAGGAATGGACTAGGATGAGAAGAGAGGAAGAGAAGAAAGATGCAGAAGAACAAGAAAAGGAGAAGATCAAGAGATTGGAAGAAGCCAAGAAATTGATGCAAGAGAAGAAAAAGAAGGAAGAAGAAGAGTTAGAAAGAGAGAATGAGAATTCGTCTTCGTCTGGGCTTGGTGGACTTGGTGCTAGAAGAAAGAAAAGAACTCCTTCATTGCTGCTTGGAAATCAGAACAGCTCTCAGTCCAATTCGAAAGATAGCGGATTGCAACTCGGTGGTGGTGAAGCTCCTTTGAAATCTGCAAGACCTAAATTAGGTTTGAATCCGAGCTCTTTGGCCAAACCTCTCAAGAATCTAACTTTGGAATCTGCTAGTGAATCCGAAGAGAATGAAATGGAAGAAGAAAGGAATCAGAAGAAGCAAGAAGCCGAAATCGAAAAGAATAGGCTTCAAGATGCAGAAGAAGCAGAGAGAAAAAGAGCTAGAGATGAATCCAGAGCTCAATTGGAATTCGGATCTCCATCTAAATCCAAAAGCAACTCGAAGACTTCTACTTCTTCACCTTCTCCAACCAACACAAGGAAAGGAAATCTCTGGATCAATCCAAGACCCCTTTCTACTTCTTCGATTGCAGCCACAACTCCTCGTCTCAATCGCAACAATAGTAATGGATCAAATCGAAACAGTGAATACTATTCCACTTCTGGAGTTGGACCTTCTACTTCACATTCTTTGTCTTCAATTCCAACTCCAACAGGTTCAGGTTCCTCTGGAAGCATTTCAGCTGGGATCATCCCTTCTTCAAATTCCGTCTCTTCGATGACCGGCGATAGCTCCAACCCCAATTCTAGAAGGTCTAGCGTTCAATTGACCCCTTCTGCTTCTTTTGGAGCAAGGAGACAATCTGCGCAAGAGAGAAGGAATCAACATCGAAGGACTTTTTCGAGCGATTGGCCTGCCGTCATTCAGAAGTCTACTCTTCAAGCTCTAGGGGTCGCTGCTGCCCAAGTCCAAGATCAATCGAATCCTTCCAATCAGAGTGAGGCTACTGAAGCCAATGCTTGACTTGATCCAGCGTTGAAGAAGACAGAAGAAAGAAGCTGAATTGTCTGTGTATGTACTGTAAATATGCTCTCGTCTCTCCCTCCCTTCCATTCCGCCCTGTTCCTTTCCTCCCTATTTCTTTCTCTTTTCCATTTTGAAAGATTCTTTATATGCGACATCTACCTTTCCCAGTTTCTCATTATCATTATTCTCCGTCAGAGCTACATTACTTTCTTCTTTCCACTCGCTTCATCTCATTCCCTCCTTTCCGACTCGGCTCCAGATTTCTCCTTTTTCTCCTTTGTATTCCAGCATTACAGTACTGTTATCATATCTTTCTCTTGATGTTTTGAAGCTGCTTGTGTCCGAGGACGCTAAACAGCCGTGGAGAGTGATCAAATGATCACTGCTTTCTCCTCGACCTCATCCTTATTCAAAACAGACTCTCTTCAAAGAAGCAGGTCGAACGAGATCTGATCAGAATCCATCTCTAAACCTTTCCTTTTGTCTTGTAGTGGACGTCAAATCCAATCAATGGTCATGGAAAGCAGCAGCAACTCCACCTCTTCAACTTCTTCTCACACAAGGCAAGACGTTCCAACACCAACCAACCATGAACAAGTCGTTCCCGATCTCACAAATTCGCAGATAGAGGGCTCAGAGAAGAAGCAGCTCACTGGTAACCAGGATTTGGAGATCGAAGATGGAAGGCAGTTGCAGGACAAAGAAGAAGAAGAAAGGATAAAGGCAGGAAAGGAGAGATATAACAAGCTCACTTGGAGACAGTTGACTGTAGGTCAGTACTTGTCAAATCGACAGTGATCAGCATTCTGTCCTTGAGTTCATTCGAAGCAGCTACGAATCAGATAGGCAGAGATAGAGATAGAAGGCTAGCGATAAAAAGGAGATGAGATTGGAAACAGCGTCCTCGTTTAGTTGCTTGATTTGATACAAGCAGGCTGACTTTGTTTCTTTTCATCATTTGATTATCTACCTTTTTCTAGTGCTCGTCGTCGAGGTGAGAAATCGAAAAGAAGAAGGATCAGAGTTCCTGTCCGTACTTCTCACTTGCCTTCTACTTCTCTTTTCCGTCTGTTCCTTCTTCTCAGGGTATCGCTCTTGGAGCTCTATCCATTCCATCTGTCTTTGCCACTGTAGGACTGGTTCCAGGAATCCTTCTGACAGGTCAGTACAACGACAACGTAAACCAAGATCTGACTTTTTCCAAAATCGAAGAATGTTACTTCGTCAGTGATTAACTTGAAGTCTTCCATCTCCTTCAATAAGTCCTCGTCTTCTAACTTTGACGAAAATCTTTTCTTTTATCTTACTTTTCTCTAGTCGGAATCGGTCAGATCATCATCAAGACTTCTCTAATCATAGGAGCCACGGCCGTCAAATATCCACAACTCAAATCTTATGCCGACTTTGGTGGTCTTCTGTTTGGCAAGATTGGTGGAATCATTTTTGCCTTCATGTTCACAGTTCAACTGGGTCTGATCACTGCAAGCCATGTATTGACGGCTACCATCATGTTCAACACTCTGACTGGTACGTTTTCCCAGGAGGCTTCTCTTTGAAGCTTGACGAAGCTAACTTGTCTCCAGCTCACTAACATTATTGTTGCCTCTTTGTTCTTTTGCGTCTATCTCTCAAAGATGAGGCAATCTGTTCCGTTGCTTTCGGAGTCATTGCAGCCATAATCCTCTTTCTTCTCGCACTTCCACCCACCTTCCATCAATTTGCCTTTCTCGGCTACGTCGACTTCGTCTCCTTGATTGCCGCCATCTTATTGGTACTGATAGCTGCGTGAGTTGATCAAGGTAGGGAAAGAGTGTTACAGAGCGATTGTAGAGATGGTTGAGCTGACGCTGAGTTTCCTCTCTCTATTCTAGTGGCGTTCAATCATCTCAAAGGCCAGGAGGTCTCTCAGCTGTCTCTTGGCATGCTTTCCCTCCACAGCCTGTCGAGTTCTCCAAAGCTATGAATTCGGTTCTCAACATCATCTTCTCCTACTCTTTCGCAGCCTGCCAATTCAGCTTTCAATCTGAAATGAGGATACCAACCGACTATCCCAAGGCTATCTTCTCTGTTGGGTGGATCATGATCCTCGTATATTCTCTCACCGGAGCGATTGGCTATGTCCTCATCGGAGACGGTGTAGCTTCACCTGCTCTTCTAAGTTCTACAGATGGCGTTCCAACTCTTTTGATTTCGAAGATCGCCTTTGGAATTGCGATTCCGCTGATCTTCATCTCAGGAAGCATAAACACACAAGTCGTGGCTCGTTTCATCCATCTAGAGCTCTTCAAAGGTACCAAACATGAATACATCAATACCAAGAAAGGTATTCTAAGTTGGGTGGGAATCTGTGCTGGAATCTCAGTCTTCGCTTTCGTTGTGGCTGAAGCGATTCCGTTCTTCAATTCCTTGCTGTGAGTTGGTGATTTGACTTCGAGTACCAATAGCTCTGATCTAATCTCTTCTCTCTTTACCTTTCTCACTCCTTGAATTACGACTTGTCACTAGTGGAGTGGTAAGCTCTTTGTTCTCCTCAGGTTTCTCCTTCTTCTGGCCTTCGGTCATGTACTACTGTCTCATTCGAGATTCGAGTACCACGAAGAGATCGACTCTCATCTTCTGGGACGTGATCAATGGGATCATCTTCTTGATTGGAGTCTTCGTTCTAGGTGCTGGATCTTATGCCTCAGTAGAGAGTATCATTCAGCAATACAGGACGGGCTCGACAACAACTCCCTACACTTGTACTTATAGCTAATCTATCATTTGTAATCTAACTTTTGCATGCTTTGGATTCTATCATGGACTTTTGTTTCGAGATGAATCTTCCGAGTTGCGTGAGTTGCAACGAGAGTCACAGTGAAGACAAGTCATGACAAGCTCGAACAAATCGAATCTCTTTTCTGGAAATCTAGAAATACATTGCGAAAGCAAACTATACAACGATGCCAATTCTGCTGAATTTTACTTCTCATGGTTCTCTAAGATCTCTTCCACATCCTTTCTCATCTCTTCAGCCAATCTATGAACGTCCGTACCTTCTCTATTGTAAACCAAAGCGTTTGCAAACATCTGATTCAAGGATCTTTTCAATTGAGTAGTTGAAGAGATACTTCCAGATTTGATCGAAGCTTTGATTTGTTTGAGGTCAATGGGATGCCTGATAAGTGAATAGTAATCAGGTGCGTCCTGAACAAAGATTAGAGAACCGAAGAGAGATAGAAATTGTCAATTATGAGGGTTCATGGGTCTCGACGTTGACGACATCGTGTTGTTACTCTCCAGAAGCGTGCTCCTTAGATTCCAATACTCACTCCTTCCTTTACACTATCTTGAAACAGATTAGCATTTCTATGGCCAGCGACTTCCTGCAATAGCATTAACAAAACCTTTTCTTTCCTTTTCCTATCTTCAGATTTCTGATTCTCTTTAGTCCCCTTTTCAGAATTTGCATTTGAATTCCTACCACTATTAGATCCTCCACCAGCTCTAGTAGTTCTAGTATTAGTAGGAGATAAAGCATCAGATTTCGAATTCAAATTAGAAGTTGTAGAAGCATTACTCATTCCTCTATTTCTACCACTACCAGTGCCAGTACCAGTGACTGAAGAATCTCTTCTCAATCTACTAGAAGTTCTAGTATTCGTACTTTCTTTAGTACCTCCTCTAGAAGAAACTGGAGATAAAGAAGTTCTACTCATTCTACTACTATTATTTTCATTTTCCAGATCTTCAGTAGGTTCTTCTTGTTCTTGTTTACCTTTGGCTTGAGATCTTGTAGAACGAGTTCTTTTGATTGATGGAGCTTCTTTTTGATCTTCTTCTTCTACTCCTCCTTCATCTTGATCAGTCTTTGCTTTCTTGGAAGAGTTGGATTCTTTAACCTCTGATTCTAAATCTCCTTCTCCTTCCTGATCGTTTTCATTCCCTCCTCTCTTTCTCTTATTTCCACCAGTCGAAGTTGAAACTTCTTCTTCGGCTTCATCTTTCTCCTTCTCCTTCGTACTTCCTTTCCTACCTCTACCACCTCCAGGACTGATAGCGTCCTTCTCCTTCTCCTTTTCGTTTGGAGTTCCAGGAGTGGAGATGTTACTGGCAGCAATGGCAGCAGCCGCTCTCCTCTTCCTTCCAGTGTTTGACACTGTGATTGAGCTGTCTTGAGATCCACCAACTGAACCTCCTACGTCTGAAGTAGAACCATAGGTTTCATTGAATTCAACATCGAAACTATTTGCTGAACCTCTCTTGGCTAAGGCTGCAAGAGATGGAGTTGAAGAGGCTCCGGAACGAGTTCTTTCTCCTCTACCGTCTCTTATATTGGCGTTGATGGCTTCGGTACGTAGCTCTTCTGCTAAGATCTCATCTAGGGCTCCAGATTCTAGAGAGTCGATGTAGGCTACTAGATTCCTGGAAGAGAGAGAGACAAGGAGAGAGAGAGAGGAAGTCAGCATGATCGACTACGAAAAGGCTCTCCATTCAATGCACCTGAAAGCTTCATCTGATCAGTACAATCTAAGCTTTCTAACTGTTGCATGAGTTCTGAACTAACACTCAGACTTCGAAGGATCATGCTCGACGCAGCCTAATCGATGAACACTCACTTGTATTGAACCTCCTTCCCTCTCAAGCTCTCCTTTATCTCCTCCATTCTCTCTGCATAAAGCAACTGAGCCAAAGCCAATTGAGATTTCTTATCGGTTCTAGGAGGAGCTCCTCTAGCTTCCTTTCTATTTCTAGCCTCTACGACTGGATTCTTTGGAGCTCCAACTTCGCCAGGTTGTAGAACCAAACCTCTCTGTCTCATGAGAGCAGTCCAAGCTCTTTCGCATTCTCTTGTACCGAATACTCTACCGATAGTGATTCCAGCAGCTTGAACTTCTTCCAATCTGGTTGGATCTCTGACTACTGGATGGGCCAGCATTAGAGAAGCTACCTTTCCCCATTCTGGCGGTTCATCTCCTAATTCATGGACTGCTTGTGCTAGAAGTAATTTGTCTCGAGTACTGAATTTGGATAAGGCTGATGGAGTTGGAGCTGGTGGGACTTGAAGAGATGGCATCGAATTGAATGAGTGGATGGAGAGTGGGAGAGATAGAGAGTGATTGAATCTTCTTGACAGCAAACGACATCAACACTTCCAACTTCTATCCTCAAGTTTCAAGGTAAAGATGGGAAGGAATGGTCCATTCGGTACTCTGAGAGGTTTCGACGCTTTTGGCAAAGTAAGTCATCATCAACTCATTAGACGCATACATTCTACTTTGGATGCTCATCCTTCCTTCTCTCTCTATCTCTCTCAGACCATCGATGATGTACGAATCCGAACAAACATCGGCGCCTACATCACTCTCATTTCATTATCCTTGATCCTAACGTTGACCACTTTTGAATTTCTAGATTACCGAAGGTTACATCTCAAGCAATCCTTGGAAGTAGATCGTTCTCGTGGGGAAAGATTGACTGTAAACTTAAACGTCACTTTCCCTAGGGTTCCTTGTTATCTCATCTCTTTGGATGTAATGGACATTTCTGGTGAACATCAAAACGATTTAACCCATGATATTCAAAGGGTCAGATTGGAACCAAATGGTAAACCTGTAGAAGGTGGTAGTAAAAAAGGTTTGAAAGGTGAGGCTGATAGATTGGCTGGTTTACATGATAAAGACTTCTGTGGAAGTTGTTATGGTGGTAGCCCTCCTGCTAGCGGTTGTTGTAATACTTGTGAAGACGTTAGAGAGGCTTATGTCAAGAGAGGTTGGAGCTTCGACGATCCGGATCACATTGACCAGGTGAGTGAAGCAGTGAAGCAAGACGAGGAGATGAGGTTCGAGATTCAGAGAAGAAAGAATGCTCAGTTCAATTGATCCAATCAGCTGCGATACAGGAAGTGGGAATGTCCAGAAGACGATGTCTCGAAAGAGAGGAGACAACAAGAACAAGATTGTGGGGGAGAGGACCATTTCTTCTACGACGAGATCTTTCTCTCTCTCAGAGAGAGAAAAGCCTTCCTTTTCTTTTGAGCTATCAAGAGCCGATGGTAGAGAACTGGATCTCTTTCTAATGGGCGGAGTTCCGTAGAAAAGACTCCTCCTGAAGCACCAGAGTCAAGCTCTAATCCTGCAGAACTTTTTAACTGAATTTCTTCATTTTCCTTCTCGTCGTTTTGCTCATCTCTTCGTCTTTCTATCACTCCTTTTTTTTCTCAGTGTGTCTCCGAGCATTGGTCTGAAAAGATTGCTGCTCAGAACAAGGAAGGTTGCAACGTAGGAGGAAAGCTTCACGTCAACAAGGTCGTCGGAAACTTCCATCTCTCGCCTGGCAGAGCTTTCCAGAGGAATTCTATGCACGTTCACGATTTGGTGCCTTACCTCAGTGGATCTGGAGCTGAGCATCATGTGAGTAGATCCGAAAGATGATCCGAGAAAAGTCTTCGGAAGTCAAGGCTGTCTTTGATCCTTTCCCATCATTTTCGCTTTCTGATCGTATCATTCTTTCTTCGGTTTCGATTCTGCTCTTGTTCATTTGCAGGACTTTGGACATATCATCAATGAATTCTCTTTCGGATCGGCTTCTGAATTCAGCGAGGCTGCCATGGCCAACAAGGGAAGAGAGAATTTGATAAAGAAGAAAGTTGGAGCTGTAGATCCTTTGAAAGGATTGAAGGCTCATACCGAAAAGAGTCAATTCATGTTCCAGGTGAGTTTCAGATCCCCTCATTGAGTCTGTTTGGAGGCTCAAGATGTTCTGACTTCTTTTCTTGCTCTTCTTTGTCGACTCTCTCATATTTTCTTCTTTCACCAACCAGTACTTCCTCAAAGTGGTACCAACAGAATATCGACCTCTATCAGGTCCATATCTCAAAACTCATCAATACAGCGTAACTTCTTACGAAAGAGACTTAGCTCCTGGAGTCAATGCCAAATCTGCTGCAATGGGAGGATCAACACCTGAAGCTCATCATACAACTCACGGTTATGCTGGTGTACCTGGAGTCTTCTTCAATTATGAAATCGGTGCTTTGAAAGCCATCACTACGGAAACTAGACAATCTATCATGCATTTCTTGACTTCTACTTGTGCCATCGTCGGTGGAATTCTGACTTTGGCTGGTTTATTGGACGGGGTAATTTACAATGGTAGAAAGAGATTGGGTAAAGGTCATGGCGATGATGATGATGGAAGTGGTAGAGATGGCTTGGGTTACGCTTCTGCTAGTGGGAAATTCCTCTAAGAGATAGTTAGAAGAGAGAGAGAAGGATCGAGGGGAGGAGATCTCTTTTTCGGAAATCAAAAACATCAGGTCGGAATTATCCTTTTATTCCTCCTTCTTTATTGTAAATTCGCTTCGCTTTATCCTGATGTTAGCTGTAAAACCTTAGTCTCACTATTGCTGGTCAAAATTCTTATCTGACGAACGAACAAACTTTCTTTGGGAAGATGATCTGTCCGCCTCGGCTAGATTTCTGATTTCAAAGTCATTAATTGGCAGTTCTCTAAGCGTGAAACTGTTCCCTTCCTGTCAGACTCGAATTGAAAGCTTGGAGTTTGCACCTCGAGCCCGACTCAAGTCCAAACCTCATCCGATTCAACACTCTTCTGAATCCAACTCTCTCTGTCTCACTCTTCCCTCGACTGAAGAGTACACTCTATACGTAGCTTAGTAGAGTGAACGAGCATAAGCCGACCTTTCTGTGGTCAAAATCAGCTTGAAGACCTCATCGTAGTTTCTTGTAGAGTTGACTGTCTTTGATGGTTCAGCTTTGGCAATTCTCCGTCTCTTGCTCGCCTGAAAACACTATTTCCGAGGGTTTTAGAGCTTCAAACTGTGTCTGAATCCATTTTTAGCCCGTGAATCGAGAAAAAAATTCGACATGCTTCAGACGATTTCTTCAATTCTCGTTTACAGCCAAAGTGATTTTGACGACTTGAACTCACCTGCAGCTCAAAGGACCAGCCGAATCCTTGTCGCAACAATTTTGGCAGATTTAGACCTCTCAAACACATCTTCCTGAGTGAAAAGATAGAACGTAGAGAAAGATTGCGTTGAGGAATCGGCCTGAAATAGGTTTCGCAGGGAAAAGTCCAGCTCCTTCGAGCTTTTTGGCCGATTTTGCGCCTCTACTCGAAGATTTTTGAAGATTGTGGTTTCTAAATGTTGACCTAAGGATTCAACTACAGGAGAAGCCTCAACATTTGCGCTCAAGATCTCGTCTTGAAGAGTCTCGCTTCTTCGATAGTCGTCATTCTCATTATTGACAATATCCGATTTGCTTTTCTCCGAGCCTTTCTCGACAGCAGTCTTCATTACCGATTGAAGAGCTTATCAGCTTTGCATCTGGTACGAGAATGAGAGAGTCAAGAGAATCCTCTTGCCAAGGCAATTCAAAAAGATGAATCGATTTCAACAAAGAGTCCGTTGACGAAGGCTGCAAATGCTGAATTGCCAACCTTTTGATAGACAAAAGTAGTCCGAATTGAAACGATCGGGCAAGAAAGAGAGTCACCTGCTAGGAAAGATACAGAAAGACGAAGGTGCGGAAAAGAGCGAGGGAACAGAGAGGAGATCAAGTGGTAGAAAAAAGGAAGGAATTCAGGGCAGGATATGTTTCCAAGATAGAGATAAATGTTCCGAACCTAGCTTGAGGGATGATGAGCTCTTTTGAGTAGGGGTGACTTGCGTCGAAAGGCGTCTTGAGCACTCTCTGCTGACCACAAGTACACGAGCTGAGGGAACTCGCTTGCGAAAGTTGAGAACCAGAGACTCAGCTCTGAAACAATCGGTTCGATCCGAAGGTCTCTAAGTTGGTTGAATTTGAGATCTAGTGATTCATTTGGAAGAGTGAAATTGGAATCCTTGTGATGACTGAAAGTGATAAAGTTTAGAGTCGAAGAGGAGGCCTTGACAAATGCTAGAAAGCAATCAAAGGATGCTTGAGGGGCTTGTCCGTCATAATCTGTGATCGAGAGGTGTTGGAGACTTGTATGAACGATTGAGGTGGCAAAGAGATCAAAGAGTGGTGGAGATAGACTATGCAATCCAAGTGAATTGAGATTTGGTAGCGATAGTTGAATCGACATCTGTACGGTCTCTCCATCTGTCTCTTCTCCTGGATGAGAAAGTGAGCTTAATTCCAAAAAGGTGAGGCTCATTGTATTGTTCTTCAAGATCCGTCCTAAATCCAAAGGAGTCATCAGACACTGGTCCTCGAGTCTCAAGACTTGCAGCTTCCTACCCAACCAATTTGAGGCATTCTTCCAATCGATTACGCAGCGACAAGTCCGTAGATCAAAAACTTTCAACTTTGGATTCTTGACTCTGGTAGTTTCCGGGAACTCCAGGTATACCTGTTCTTCCGGTGCCAAAGACAAAGTTAATGACTTGAGATTGTCACACTCAATAACGAAGTCCCATAGATGTCTGGTTTCCATGTTTGAGTGATCTCCGTACAGCTTCAGAATTTTTAGGCTTGATTCTGAACGTGGGAGATAAACCGACATCAAAGGGGATGATGACTCAAGGGATGACTCGAGGAAGACTGAGACATCAAATTGAGTGAGACTTGCTCCATCTCCCACAAACCTCGCTCCATGTTCAGCAATTGGATCTACTTCAGAGAGAGTAGGCGCCCAGTACGATTCATCTTCCCGGTGGTTTGTAATACTTGAAAGATCGACGAATGATGCAGAGTCAGGATTGTCGAATCGCCCTTCGAGATTGTCTTTGATCTTGAAAGCTCTGGATTTGTTTTGATTGGATTGCAAACCAACGGAGATGGCAGTTGGACCTTCTATACAGATTGATTCTAGCTGTGGATAGAATTGAAGCTGTTGAAGTACAGAATTGACCAGTCGGAAGAAAGAATAATGGGACTCGCTAAAGTTCTGTTCATCCAATCGAAATACCAGTGAAACCTCTCTTAGAGAATATTTGGACCCAAAGAGAAGACTTTCAAATAGCTGATGGCATTCAGTGTTACCATAGACTTGTCTCTTCAAGAGATAATCAATCCAGCAGCTTGACATATTCAGACTAACTTTGACCAATCTGTGATGAGCCAACAAAGAAAGGCGACGGAAGTGACTGAGGAAATCTTTGATTGGAACTCCTAGTCCTAGCTTGATCAAATCCATTTCTTGATGAAGCCTGCCACTTGAACGGATTCCATTCCTCCATCTAGAGCTGACAGCTTCAGTAGTTGCGATTGACTCAGGTGGAAGGAATGAAAGAAGATGAAGGAAGCAGTCCGAAATCAATCTCTCTTGAGGATCTTTGGAGTTGATCTGTTGATTGGAGACGATAAGACCGTCATTTCTAGTTCTTGTTTCTTCGGTTGAATCGTTGTTGAGGTTGTTGGTTCTACGAACGATCTCTTGGTTGGAAGAAGAGGAGATTGGCTGATCCTGACGAGATGGAGCAGAATCGTCGTTGGAAGGAGAAGAGACAGCTGAGACACCGTGGTTTCCATCATTGATTGAAAGGTTAGATTCGATGTAAGAGATCTTCTTGTTGTCTACAGAGGAAAGAAGAAGAAGAAGAGAAGGAAGACAAAGGAAAGAGTGTCAGGAAACAAGATCATTCATCGATGGGCTCAGATGAGCTGACATCTCTTTCTCCCTTCTTTCAGACAGAGTGGAAGAGATGCGTTTGAGTTTCTCAAGACTCGAATTCGAATCAGAAGAACAAGAACTGAATGGACCTCATCATTCCAGACGTCAGTGCCAGGCCATCCATCCATCTTTCTGTCCAATCTCCAATCTACTAATCTACCTCGCGATCTATCTACCATATTCATCAGCATACTACCACAAACACGAAGCTAAGCACTCACAGTTTCCACCGACGAATGAGCTACGTAATGAAGCAACGACGGAACAGAAGAAGTGGAAAACCTTTGCTGGAGTGGATTTCAAGACTAGACGATGGATTCCACTTGGAGTTGCATCAGTTGATGTTGCAGTTGATCCATTGTTGGTACTTGACACAGATACTGATGAGGTTGAAACATGTGGATTGAGATAGAAAGATGAAGATGAGATGTTGGAGAAGACAAGATCGAGAAGAGATTCAACTTTTCTGGTGTGTTGTTCTTTTCGAGTCGCCGTTCGTCTGAGAATGTTCAGTCATCCTCAAAAGCAAGCACAAGTCTTCTTCCTGATGCATTGAGTTTCATTCTAGTCCTCTTGAATGGGAGTCACTCGATCTCATACTATCCTCTTCCTATTTCTCCTGCCCCCAAACATTGCCTCTGATCGTACTCACTCTCTTCTTCGATTTCCGTCAGAGTTGACCCCTGGAATTGAGGAGAGAACATCAAATGAAATGAAATGAAAAGTTAGCGAGACTGAAGGAACTCAAGGGACCGACGAAGCGATTTCTTAAAGTGGCAGAACGTCACTCACCTCTGGCAAAGGTCCACCTTCTTGACCTGCGACTTGGCTCGTTGGAGTTGGAACGTTTTGATTGTTCATCTTGTTGAATTGATACTTGTTTCTTGAAGTTCGTCTAGAGAGGCTATAGTGAGAAAGGCTCAGTCTTTCATCAGCCACCTTGTCTTCTCTCGAAATTGAGTTTGAATGAGCGTCGTCAAGGTGAGACATTTTCATCCCCTTCGACCAAATCTGGCTCGCAGTTTTTCACTCATCTGCAGCAGTTATGGAAGTAAGGATCTTGAGAGAATTGTAATGCATTTCTCGGGCTTGCAAGTGAGAATAAAAAGATAGAAGAGAAAGAGGGAGTCGTGTCGACAGCAGGGTAAGATGAAGTCAAGAATCAGATGGACTTCAGTGAAAAATGGACAATTCAAAACCAGCGAGGAGGTTCTGCTAACCGTGAGATCTTCGAGTTGAACAAGGAGCCATTTGAGCTCTGAACAGTCTTTTTCATCTTGGTAGCTCGGAGGGAAAAGCTTTGCTCGAATCGATGGCTTCGCCACCTTCAGACTACTGAAATCTCGAGGACACCTTCGTCATAGACTCTTCTCGACACGCACTCTTCTTCAAAGACTCGTTTCCAGTCGATCTAGAGGATCAGGAAGCGATTGAGCCTCGGTCATTCTCTGGGAGCTCGGAGGTAGCAGGTTCGAAGAGCGTCCAATCCCTGATTTGCTGTGGGCTTTTCTCAGAGAAATCTCATCACTCCTCGTCAACTCCTCTTTCCTGACTCGC
>BCHO01000002.1:1266472-1344532 GCA_001599655.1 Golubevia pallescens
TTGAATTTGCTGTGGGCTTTTCTCAGAGAAATCTCATCACTCCTCGTCAACTACTCTTTCCTGACTCGCACTCTTCTTCAAAGACTCGTTTCCAGTCGATCTAGACCGATACGATCCATTTGAGCTTTGGTCATTCTTCGTCGTTCTTGAGCTCTACTCTACCTTGGCTGGCTCCGTCCTTGCAGCTCCCTGAAGAGAGAAAGCTCCCTGACTCCCTGAGAGAGAAAAATCTCGTCACTGACTCTTACCGATGTCCTTTTCGCTCAAAAGTCGATCTAGACCGATATGAAGCATTTGAGCTCTGGACATTCTCTACGATCTCGGAGGCACCAAGTTTGAACGACATCGAATCGGCTGGTTTGTGTGAAGAGCAGCATCGAAATCTCTCGTCACTACTCGACATTCACTCTTTCCGACTCGCTCTGACCTCGAAAGACTCGTTTTCAGTCGATCTGGACGAATATAAAGCAACTGAGAGTTGGTCATTCTCTGCGATCTCGGAGGTACCAGGTTTGAACGAAGTCGAGTCTGGGATTTGCTCAGAGATTATAGGCAGCAGACAACCTTTCACTGCTCTTTGTCGACTCTTGCCGACTCGCTCTCACTGCGAAAGACTTATTCCGGGCCGATCGAGACCTCTATGAGCCACTCGAGCCTTCATCATCCCTCCTTTTGCAAGAGAGCGTGTCAGGAAGAGTCAAAGACGAGCCTTCTCCTACGAGCATCTCTCACGCATCGACGTCCGACCAGCCAATGTCGACTCTGTCTGGAAGGGGGGAAAGTGACAAAGAAAATCAAACAATCAATCAGAGGACTGGGAATGAGGCCTTGCTTTTGGCAGAGAGGCTTTCCGAACCGAGAAAGTTCACTCTCTTCTCGAGAGACCACAAGGTTCCCAAAGGTCATCATCAAAACATTAAGACACAAACCTCTCAGGCAGAAGTCGTTTGGCGTAGCTCGAAGTATCTCAGCACAATCGAATTCAAAGAAATGGAAGAAAAGCATCGCGGGCATTACAGATAAGCAAAGACTAAGGTTGAACAAAACAAGAGAAGGAGAAGTCGAAAGAGCTAGTTTTTTGATAGTTTTGACAGATTGTTCATTCGGAAGGGCGTGAGAGAAGGAATTCGAAGTCGGAAAAGGTCCAGTTGGGAAGCCCTTGTTCTATCAGAGCGTATCGACATTAAAGGAAAAATGGAAAACAGAAAAGGATACGAGCTGCTCGCTTAGGCTGAAAGAAGGCTACATGCCACATGCTCCCAGACTCTCTACAAGAGAGAAAGAGCAGCGACAGTGAAAGAAGCGATCAAGACTGATAGAGCTCCGGTAGCAGAAGTAGAGCTCAAGGCACCGTTTCCGTTTCCACTTGAGGCGGCGCTGGTACGAGCTGGACTTGTGGCGCTGGAAGTCTGAGATCCAGTGCCTGAAGACGAACTTGAAGCAGCTGAAGATGAAGAAGAAGCAGCCGATGAAGTTGATGGAGCATTGCTTGAACCGGCTGGAGCTGCTGGGTCAGTGATGTTGATTGGATCAGAGGTTGGAAGAATGTTGGATGGCTTTCCGGCTTGATCATTTGGTCCATTCTGGTTGACATAGTATGGTAGACCTTGTAGATCGGGGCTGAGAATTGAGGAGAGAAAAGCGAAGCAACAAAAAGGGAGATTGCAAAGTTAGGTTGTGGTTTAGTCAGGCGAGGTCAGGAAGTGAGTGCGCGAAAGTGGCGAGAAGAGAAAGTCTCGCTCTCTTCTGTGCACTCACATGTTGGAAGGCTTCCATCCCTTGTTTAGTACCTCTGCGTAGTACTCATGGAAGGCATTGGTGGATTGATCAGTGGTTTCGTGTTCTAGTCCAATGTATCCTAGAGTCTTTGGAGTTTGATCGGCCCAAGCCTTCTCGTCGTTGACGACTCCTTGATACGTTATTGGTACACATTCCGAAACGTCCTCGGCAGTTCCACTACCGTCTAGAAAACATTAAAAGGAAAAAAGAGGAGAAAAAATCAGTCAGTGGATTAGGAATGAGGCCTTGCTGTTTGCAGAGAGGCTTTCCCAACCGAGAAAGTTCACTCTGCCCTCGTCTCTCTTCTCGAGAGATCACAAAGCTCCCAAAGGTCATCATCAAAGCAATAAGACACAAACCTCTCAGGCAGAAGTCGTTGGCGTCATAGTCTTGAATAGGATATCCAGAAAGTTCGGTTGTCCACATCACAGTTTGAAGACCGAAGACGTATTTCGCAACCGCTCTCACGCGATTGTCTACGTCACCTTGAGGAGGCCTAAGGATTCGTAGGGATGAAGCAAAGTAAAGAAAGTCCAGCAGGTAATCGAGATGGAGAAGGGAGAAAGGGCAGAAAGTAAATGCAGAAGAGGTCAGCTTGAGAATCAAACAAGAAATCTTTTCAAGCAAAGCTTCGCTCTTTCTATTCTCTCTCATGACTCACCTCCAAAAAGCTGGAATTTTACCAGAGACATCATAGATGATCTGACTGGTCCAACCGAATTCTCCCAACAGTTCCATGTCAGTCTTGGTTGTCATTGGAGTGTGAGAGAAGGTGTGAACTCCGAAATGTAGAGGAGGCTGAGTGTTCGACATGTTTGTAAATTCAGCTGGATTGTACATGATTTCAGAACCAATCAAGAAATGAGTGGCTCCGATCTTGTTTGAAGAAAGATAGTAGGCCAAAGTTGAAGAGATTGGGTAAGGGCCATCTGTGGCGAAGAAAATGAGGCAGAGATGGAACGATCTCATTCAGCGCTGATGTCGACTTCCAACTTAAGAACACAACTTGAAGCTGTATCAATAACTCACCATCAAAAGCAATTCCAACTTGTCCAGGTGGAGCGACTGTGGCGAGAAAAGTGAGGCAGAGATAGACCAATCTCCTTCAGCGCTGATGCATACTTCGAACTTGAGAATGCGACTCAAAGCTCCATTTGTGAGTGGCTTACCATTGATGTCTCCGCTATAACACTTTGCCAAACTCCAGTTGCAAGTATTTGAAGTGTCGGTTCCAGCTGGATACTGAGCTAGACCAGTGGTGTTGTCGAGAGTAGTGACTGGAATGTTTGGGATTTTTCCTGCGTTCTTGGCCTGAAGAGGTAGAATGAAAAGTGTGAAAGAAAAATAAAGAGATAGAATGAAAAAGAGCAAAGAAAGATTGGAAAGATAGAATGAGAATGGTGAAAGAAAAAGAGACCTTCCTGCATAAGAACACTATCGGTAGCGGGGTCCGATGATTACACCTCGACACTCGAAGAGAAGCACTTCCCAAACAAAAAGTTTTGGAATGTTGAATGCTTTCCTCAAATCAAGGGGAGACCTGGTCTTGCCCTCGTGAAGGTCTGTGTATCTTTGCCCCTATCACTTTCACATTTCAGCCACCGAGCTACTTCCAGACCCGACGATGCTGCATCCAAGAACCATCAACCCTCATCACTCATTCAAAGAAAAACTCACATCATTGTATTTGTCGATCCAATCTTGAGGTAAAGAATCTTGAGGAGGAGTAGCGCCAGCGGAAGGGTAAGGCTTTCCGTTTCCACTCATTTGACCAGCAGTTGGAGTGATTGAAGCTACCTGCTGTCTTTCTTCGATTAGACGACTACGAGTTGGTGATGCCATGACTGAAGAAGTCATAGTCATGGCTACCGCTAGGAGTGAAAAGGAGAGTTTAGAGAGCATTTTGGAGAGGGAAGTGGATGTTAGGAAAACAAGATGGAAAGTTGGAAATGGTCTGATTGAAAAGATGTCAGGAAACTGAACCGAAGGCTCGGAGAAAACCGTCTTCCACGTGGAGATTGTGGAGATGAGCGTTCGATGAAAAGTGTTCGATGTTCACTTCTTCTCCACCCAAAAGCCGAAATTAAGTCTGGAAAGCACAAGAGAGATTTGAGACACAATAGCTCTCGGTTACTATACTTCTGAAGAAGTGAGAGGGAAAGAGTCGCCCAGAACAATCGAAGGAGTGAGAGCCAGAGAAGGCTCTCGAGATAGCTCCAGAACCAGCGCAGTCTCGAGGTTGCAATTTGGCACCAAGATTTACAGAATCTAGTTACCTACCTTTTACTATAAAAATTGAGATGCCAGCTCTTCGAGGCTGGAATTGAGGAAGGAAACACGATTTGAGCGTAAGGGGTCTGGTCGCGATCGAGGATAGAGGGGAGATTGCTCTGCCTTTACACCTCTTTCTCTCCCTCTTACTCCTTCGAAAACTGGTCCCAAAGCAAGCAAGAACCCAAGATCTCATACATTACTCTCCACTCAAACCCAGAACCAATCAGTGCTGACAACTTAGACAGGAAATAGAGGTAGTTAGAGGATGACAACGTCTGCTGAAGCCAGCTTTGGTGCATCTCTACCTGTCAGTTTCTCTCGCTTCCTCTTCTGAAAAAGATGATCTCTAGAAAAGATCCATTCAACGAGAAGCTGTCAACTGATTTCTGTTACTCCTCGTCTTCTCACACTCGATGGATCACAGGATCATCTTGGACCAATCCATTCCAATCTTCAATCTCATCTTTCCATCTCTACAGATGTCGCAAACTTCTTGTCAGAAAGAGCTGCTCTCGAAAAGGAATACTCTCAAAAGCTGAGCACTATAGCTAGCAAGTTCCAGGCGAAAAGAGAGAAGAAGGAGAGAGAGTGTTGCGTAGGTCCAGAGGGAAGGTGGAGAGATGGTGAAGGAGAGAGATAGTGAGTCTTCCACAGTCCTGTCTTCCTGTTCTTGAAGGACATTGTCCTCTCTTACATTTGACATTGGATCAGATGGTCAGATCAGAGAGATCGCTTCTCGCTCGAGCGAAGCAGAAGGAGCTTAAAGAAAGAGATGGCGGTGTCTTATCACCTCTACTACTACTCTGACGGCAGCTAGCCCCTCTCTAGGAGATGGTCGGAAGCAGATCTATATTCATAAACATATCTTTCTTTCGACCTTTTGAGAGGGCTCCGACGAGGATCTAGCTGGAAAGATAGCCGAAAAGAAGAAGCCAAGCAACCAGACCTCTACCAATCCTCTATTCCAATATTCTCTCGATCTGACCTGAGAGCCTCTCTCTAAATTCTGTTCTATTTCTCTGTAGCACTCTTCAAACAGCACTCCTACAACCTCTTCTGACTTCTGCTCAATCCGAGGTCTCTCATCATCTCAATCTCTCCGAATCCCTATCTCAACTATCGACCTCCTTAACAAATGGAATCAACAAAAGACAGAACATGTCATCAAGACATTTCTCCTATGCACAACATGTCTTATCAGATAGAGACAAGATCTGGTCAGACAGACAGAAGTCGAAGAACAAATACGACGAATTATGTCATGAAGTAGAAGTGACTCGAAACAAGAAAGAGAAAGCTGAATCTCATGATAAACATAAAGAAAGAGCAATCAAAGATTGGGAATCAAGAGAAGAAGATATGTCGAATCAGAAGAATCTTTATCTAATCTCTATTGCAGCTTCCAATAGATCAAAGAATCATTTCTATGGAGTGGATTTACCTTCTGTTCAAGATCACTTCCAATCCCTCTTGACTCTATCAAATAATCGACTATTCACTTCTCTCAAAAAGTCTTTTGATTTATTCGAAAACCATCATGAAGTCTTGAATGAACTGTTCAAAGAGTTGATTTCGAATTGTACAAACAACTTCAAACCTCAGGAAATCGATCAAAAGGAATTCATAGAAGCGAACAAGAAGAAATGGGAAGAACCTCAAGATTGGAAGTTCGAACCTTGTGTTGGATTCTTCGATAATTCAGATCCTTTGATTTCAGATTCTTCGAAAGTCTTTCTTCAGAATAAACTTTTGAGAGCTAGGAAGAAATTGAGAGAATTGAAACCTTTGATCGAGACTAAAGGTAGAGAGATTGCTGGATTGGAGAACTTGAGAGATGCGTATGAAAGACAAGAAGGTCTGGGGGATGGAGATGAAGTCATGGAGGTGAGTAGGAAAAAGGAAACACTCCAGGAGATTTCTCCTCGATTGTCCTATTACGAAACGAATTTGACCTCATTTCCAAACTTTTCCCTCTCAACAGAATCTTCTCGATTGTTCAAGACAACTTCTTTCTCACCAAACCACAATAGCTCTCCTGGAAACTGAAGTACAATCAATCATCGAAGCCATTGGAGATGATGAGGGGGAAGCCAGACCTCACAAGTTCAAACCGGCTTCTTTCACCATTCCAACCACTTGTAATTTCTGCGAGGGAACCATTTGGGGTATAGCTAGGCAAGGTTTCGTCTGTAAGCCTTGTGGATATACAGTACATAGCAAGTGCGAAATGAAGGTGAGTTCGTGGGATGAAGCTAGCGAAAATGAAAGAAAAGCGAATCCTTTCATTTCGGAAGTGAGGTTCAAACCTCTTCTATCTCTTCTCCGCTTCGTTATCTAATCTTTTAGGTCCCAGCGGATTGCAAATCGGTTCCACCTCAAACCTCGAATGCCTCTCCATCTTCCGGTTCGACCTTGGCTAGAAGTTCTTCCGTCACTTCCAACGCCACTGGAGCGACTTCTTCTCTAGATCGATCCACCTCGGTAGCCACGAGTGCTAGAATGTCTGAGAATCCTAAAGGAAAGATGGCCTATGCCTTTGACGCTACCAGTCCTTTCGAATTAAGTGTCAAGGGCGAGTATAAAACGAGAATCCAAAGAGAGACGCAAACAGCTCTCGATCTAAAGAGAATGTTTCCAGACAAGCTCTGACCTATTTGTTCTTTTCTTTCTCTTCTTCCTTACTTGCAGAGGGAGACATCATCGAACTGATAGAAGACGACTCAGACGATTGTGGTTGGATCAAGGTTCGAAGTGGAACTCGATCAGGTCTAGTGCCTACTTCCTATTGTGACTTCGGAGATCTTCAAGCTCAAGATACTTCCGATGTCTCGATAGCTCAAGGATGTGGGAAGTATGTGCAAGCACTGTACGATTATGCAGCTGCAGATTCGGAAGAGTTGAGTCTGGTGGAAGGAGAACAGATAGAATTGACTTCTACGGGATACGATTATGGGGAAGGATGGGTGGAAGCTGTGAAAGGAGGTAGAGTTGGGATTGTACCTAGTAATCACATTCAAGCCCTGTGAAATCACAATGTAATGCAATGTTGTTGAAATGATGGACGATTGATGCGCGAGAAGGTGAAAAGTTGAGATGGCTTTGTGGGAAGAGTTGATGTCGAGACTTTCTTCTTGTTACCAGAGAGACTGATCAAGATGCTCACCTCTACTTCGAGGATAGGACTGAGCAGGAATGCGTATTCAATTGCAAGAATCAGTAACAGAACAATTCAGAATAGCAGCAAGAAAGTGATAGTCTCTTCAATCAGCAGTCGTAGCTTGAGCTCTTGCTCTATTCCTCTTCGATCCTTCTCCTCATCTTCTACTCTCAACTCTCATCCTATCCGATCAAGTCCTAGCCATCTTCGTGGACATGGACTTCATCGAGGAGCAATCGCACTCACTTCGTTTGTGCAACCAATGATGAAAGTGAATCAGCAATCTTCGAGGAATCTTTCACTTTGGCCATCTTCATCCTCAAAAACTCAAGATGCTACTTCTGCTTCTGCTTCTTCAACAATCGAACAATCTCAATCTCATTCTGAATCAGCAGCTGCCATGGCTTTACCTCCTTCAACTCCAGGAGAATCAGTCTCGATTGAATCAGATTTATCCTCTTCTTCTTCTTCCAATCCCATTGAATCCTTCTCTCTTCCAAATGGTCAACAAGTCTCTGATTCCCTATCTTCCTCAACTTCAGAGACAATGAATGAATTAGCATCATATGGATTGGGCCACGCTTCAGATTCTTACTTCAACATTCGATATGCAGAGATAGCTTTGGATTGGTTAGTAAACACTACTGGCTTACCTTGGTGGGCAGTCATAGCGTCCCTAACTGTAGCAATCAGAGTAGCCGTAGCTCCAATCTTAGTATGGTCACAAGCAAATTCAATCAGAATGAACAATATTCAACCTAAAATGCAAGAAGGTATGAAGGATTTACAAAGAGCAAAAGCTTTGGGTGATCAAGCTGAAATGGCAGAAGCTGCTGGGAAAGTTAGGAAATTAATGAAGGATAATGACGTTTCCGTCATTAGAGGTTTCGTTGTACCTTTGATTCAAATGCCTTTATTCATTACTTTTTTCTTTGCTTTGAGAGCTATTGCTAATGCTGGTTTACCTAGTTTGAAAGAAGGTGGTTTCGGTTGGGTTACTGATTTAGCTGCAGCTGATCCTTATTATATCTTACCTTGCTTATCAGCTGCTTTGACTTTGGGTGTCATTGAATCTGGCGCTGAAACTGGTGGTGGTCAGAATAATATGGGTCCTCAACAGAAAATGATGAAGAATGTCTTGAGAGTCTTGACGGTAGGAGTCATTCCTTTTATCGCTAATTTTCCTGCTGTGAGTACAAAGAACGACGATTTGAAGGGAAATTTGGGTTGATCTAGAAGGGAAAGGAGAAGTCTTCGAATGTTAATTTATCCAAGAAGTGCTTTGGTCAGAGAGAGAGAGAAGGAACGCAAGACTTATCATTCCGTCCTTCCTTCTTTTCACTCCTTCGCTTTCAATCTCTATTCTTTTTTCTTTTTCTTCAGGCCGTATTCGTCTTCTGGTCAGTCAACAATGGATTCTCTCTACTTCAACTCCTAGCCTTACAAACCGAATGGTTGAAAACCAAATTGAGATTACCAAAAAAGATCATTCATAAACCAACTGGTTCAGAACCTCAAACATTCATGGAACAGATTCGATCCCAAATGGCAGAAAAGTCGGATACTCAACCTTCATCAACCACAGCAACGGTTTTGCCAAATAGAAGACAAGTTGATTCTTCAAGAGAAGGTGCGATGAGAGAATTGTTACAGGATAAATCTAGACCTTCGAATTTGGTCAAACCTACTTCTTCAAACAAGAAATCTTCGAACCATAATCACAAGTCGAAGAAATCGAACTCGAATCTTGGTCAACAACAATTGGAGAGACAGATTAGAGAGAATGCTAGAGAGGAAAAGAGGAGAAGGGTCGAAGCTGCTAGAGAAAGGAGATGAGTTTGATGGGGTCAGATTTTGGGGAAGAGAGGGAAAGGAATCAAAACTTGCACTGCAAAACAAGTTCAAACAAAAGTAGAGCTAATCTTTTCGTTCTTTGTACTATCGTAATAGCAAGTTCTCACCCCTTGAAACGCATCGCTAATGTAAACACCATTCAACCAACTGCTTTCACCTCTCTTTCGATGCCTTTTTTTGCAAGACTGATCGCCGAGATTCAAACACAAACACAAACTCGACCGAAGAAGAGATGGATGATGCGTGACATGATTTCGGAGAGAGAGAAGAAGAATCTCCAATTTTGTTGCTAAGTACAAAGAATGCTTGAATGGAAAGCTGACAATGATGTTTGAGAGAATATTGACATGAAAAAATTGAAGAGATGAATGAATCAGAGACGTGACAACAAGGGTTTTGAAGAAGGAACATGAGAAGTCATAAGAGTGGAAACTTTTGGCACGAGAGTTGAGCTCAAGTGGTGGTGAGAAACAGAGAATGAAGAAATGAATGAAGAGAGATGATTTTGAGATAGTAAAGATATAGTCATAGATGATGTTGAGTGTTATGCTTTGTAATCGTGAATTGTGAGAGAAATAAAGTTGAAAGCCCATGACATTCGAAAGTGAAGAAGACCCAAAGACGATCCAAAGAAAGATAGACTTGACAGTTGAGACCTTGAAGCTCGCTTATTCGGCATCGAAATAGAACAGCTTCTTTCTGTGACCGCTGGCAGGACGTTGAGGAGGTCTGCTAACAGTGTCTTCGTTCGAAACGAAAGGTTCGGCATTTGATTCTCCTTCTTTGATTTGACTATTTTGACTATTGTTCTTTTTTCCGTTCAGAAGCTCATCCCATCCATCGTCGTAACGATCGTGAGTTTCTCTACCAGGTAGCTGTAAGACCAAAGAGAGACAAAGGTTGAAGAACGAGGTCAGGAAACGAGACACAACGGAAAAGACGATGCGAAGAGGTTCATCAACTTACCTGAAGAACTGGATACATTTTGAGTCCAGGTAGAGCTTCGTAGGACCAATTTCTACTTCCTCTACTACCTCCCGAAGCAGTCGAACCTGAAACTTGACTACCTTGAGCGAAAGGAGGATTTGGAGGAGCCAAAGGAGTCGAATCGTCGTAGGCTGGACCAGTGCTAGGAGGTCTCAAAGGATAAGGATTGATCAAACTTGGACTGTCCATGATTTCATGACCAGAGATCGAGTTTCTATTACTCATCCCAGATCTTGGTCTCGTCGGAATAGAAGGAGGTCTATGAGCTTGAGGATGAGCCAAAGCGTAAGATCGATGTCCGATTCCGCTGGATGGTCTAGCAAGTTGAACACTAGGACTTGGAGGAGCTCCACGAGTGATTTCTGCACTAGTCATTTCTCCTCCATCTTCTGGAACAGAGGGAGTGTGACTTCTGGTGGAAGGCATCGTAGCATGTCTAGAGTAGTGAGCATGGTGAGCTTGATGAGGTGGCAGAGCTCCAAGTTGACCCTGAAGGCAAGAAGGAAGGGATGAAATAGAGAGAAGAGGGTTTGAAGTCAGCAAAGAGCTTTAGGAAAGTGATCCTTTTCAAGAGCTGCTGTCGCATCAATTTCGACTCACGATATGACCCAAAGCTAGGGAATGACCATGTTGATGATGATGATGACCATGAGATGGATGATGATGATGGTGATATTGATGATGAGAAGGTCTAGCTCCGGCTCCACCGGCTGGAAGATGTGGGATTTGAGAGCCATGACCTCCATAAGCATTGGCGTAATTGCTTCTAGCAGCGTTGACTGAATTGAAACTACTACTATAAGTCTTCTCGTTCGGTTGATGATTGCTGATACTCGTCATGGCACTCCATCCTAGACCTCCTCTTCTAGGACTAGTACCAGAGAAACTCGAGTTTCTACCTGGACTGAGTCCCATGTCGTGTGAGGTCTGAATCGATGGACTTCTAAGAACTGCTACTCTGGAAGAAGCTCCAGGAGATGAAGGAGTATAAGTCAAACCAGGAGTTGTAGGTCTTGACAATCCAGCTCCTGCAATGTGAGGATTCGAAGCGTTTCCATAAGATCCAGTACTTCCACTTCCGTTGCTAGTTGCAGTTCCAGCTCTTGCTCTCGTAGATGAATAGGAGTAAGAATGGGAATGAGAATGTCTGACATTTGTAGAACTGGAAGCTCTATTGCTTGGAGCGAGTAATGGAGGTAAGACGTGAACATCTTTACTTCTTTGATGACGATGAGCTCTGTCCCTTTCTGCTTTTCTTCTCTTCTTCTCCTCCGCTTTCCACCTCTTCCTATCTTCTTGCTCTAGAGTAGGAGAATCATTCGTCCCATTACCAGATCCAGATCCGCTAGCACTGACGCTAGCTAGACTTCTCGATTCTCCAGTCCCACTGGCTGAATCGGCATCTCCTGGGATGGCTCCATGTCCAATCTCTCTTGCGAATGCTGGAACGTTCCCTCTCTGGATACTTGGTCTGGCTACCAAACTTTGAGTAGGAGTAGTACCATCCGTAGCATGATCTCGAGCGTCGAGATTTGCGAGAGTAGCAGAGAGATAGGCTCCAGCTGAGGAAGAGCTTTTTGGATGAGACTTTGAATATGGATCTTGATTGGAATTGTTCGATAGACGACGTGATTGATTCGAAGAAGAGCTCTCTCTTCTATCGGAATAGTAGTGATTTCTATCATCTTCTTCGTCTTCGTTTGGAGAAGATCCATTTCCATGTGGGTATTTGAAGGCAGACCAAGCACTTGTAATTGATTTCAACCAACCTCCTGCAGAACGATTGGAATCGGATCTCTGATCTCCAAAGGATCTTCTTCTGTCTTGAGCGTCTCTCTCACCATCTTCTACAGAACTACTTGATCTCCTAGATTGAGTTTGAGGTTGAGATAAGAATGAAGTCGTCCTCTTTGAATTGATCATAGGTTGAGCGTTATTCTCGCTACTTCTCCTGAAGTTGCTTTCGACTTGACCTTCTCTAAGATCCGGAAGAGCTGGAGGAACAGCTCTTGACTGAGCTAGCTTGAGACTTCCGACAGCAGAGGAGAATGAAGAAGCAGAGTTTCCGAGAGAAGAGCTCAACCTCTCGTCTCCGGAAGGATGTCTCCACAGGGAGGAAGTAGGTCTAGAATAGTTGGAATTGAAGCTGTTTAAAGAGTCCGAACGTCTCAATTCGGTAGATCTCTGACTGGTTCCCAAGACTGACGATGAAGGAGTTGGACTGACTCCCATCAAAGGTGCATAGCTATCAGCTGCCCATCCGCCAGCAGTGACATTGCTTCCATCACTTTCGTTTCTGCCTCTCCTATCTCTACTAGAAGCCATCGAAGCGGCAGGAGTGACCAAAGTTCTGGCGCTCGAACCGAGGACCGACTCGTTCTCGTTGGCTACATCTCCCAGTCCAGCGTCATCCAAAGTTGAGGTTGAAACGGAAGTCGAGACTGAAGGAGGTGCGTGGAAGCTCGATCCTTGGCCACGACGAAGAAGACGCAGAGGAGATGCACCAGCTGGAAGGCTTGAAGAGATTGAAGAAGTTTGAGATCTTGAAGTGATAGGAGATGTTGAAGGTAGGATTCCACGTTTCTCGGAAGGAGAAAGAGAGCTCAGAGGTCTCATTCGTCGTTCTTTGAAGGAGTTGAGAGTGACATCATCTGGTGTCGATCCTTCACTGTTTGCACCTGATGCACCAATGACTGAAGTACTTCCGCTTCGACTCCTCCTTGGACTGGAAATAGTGGCAGCTGGAGTTGTGGATCCATTCGAGTTGGTCTCTGAAAAGTTGATTTTGTGTTTCGAAGATCTTCCATTTCCTTCCAAGTCATCCAACCTGAAATCGACTTCTCTGGCAGAAGTAGGAGGTCCACCACTGGCATTTGAATCGGCATCATTCCATTCGCTGTCTCCTCTTTCCAAACTAGGTCTTGACGATTCCTCTTCTTCATTCTTTGGTCTTCTCAACCTCGGCTCCCACATTCCAGAGCTTCTCGAACGACCAGAATCCGAAGAGAGAGTTCCAGCGCTTCCGGCAGCACCCGAAGCAGAAGGAGTTGCAGACATGATCGTAGGAGCAGCAGAGCTACTTGCAGTGTTAGGAGAAGAAGTGATTTGAAGAGATTGCTGAGAGATCGGGACAGTTGGGAAGTAGCCATCTCGACTCGATGAAGTTCCATGACCTCTAGATTGATGATGTGGATGACCAGAAGGAGGGAGTATTGGATTCGGAGTCATCAATCGACCGCTACCAGTCCTCTGCTTTCTTCTAGGAGCGCCTACTCCTTGAAGCTGAGGTCCATTAGATCCGTATGGATACCAAGCTCCATTCGAGCTCTCGGTAGTATCACTTGCACCAGAAGGAACAGTTCCACCAGCAGAGCTTCCATCTGCGTGCTCGTAGCTTCCGTCGATTTCGTATCCTCCTTCGTACTTTCCAGCAGCGATGGCCATGCATTCAGCGCAAGGACACTCGCTCTCTGGAGTTTGGACTCCGTAAGGAGCAGAGTAGTAAGGATTGCCATAAGTGTTGATGTATGGAGAAGGATAGTATCCAGAGGAGCCAGTCATAGAGACAATGCTGTTCGATCTTGGAGGTCCAGAAATAGAAGAAGATCCTCCTCCCACTCCAGTGAGATAAGCGGCTAGACCTTCACCTCCGACACCATTGTTGGAATTCCAAGCTCCACTTTTCTCCTCGTCGATGGCTCTACATCTCTCCGAACAGTAGAGAGCAGCCGGCCTCTTCCTCGATTCCTCTTCAGCAGCAGCAGAAGCGGCAGCGGCGGCAGATGCAGCAGAAAGGAGGAGAGACTTCTTGGTCCTTGGTAGAGTTGAGGTTCCATTACTTGAACTTCGATTTGGTGAACTTGCTCGACTGCTTCCATTTCCAGAGCTCCTTCGACTGAGAGAGGGACGATTTGATGACTGATTCTCCTCTGGAGGATTGACCTTGTTACTCGTCAGACGCAAGTCGTTCAGAGCGTTGAGCCTAGCAGCAGCACTTCCTGTCCTCTTGTGTCCAGAAATTGGACCAGGTCCTCCTACAGCATGAAGTCTTCCAGCAGAATGGGTTCGTTTGAGACCGGTGGCTGAAGTTTCCTTTTCCTTCTCCTTCTCCTTTCCTTTCCCACTGACTTCACCTCCTCCTCCTCCATTCGAACCTCTCGAAGAAGGTCTAGCTTTGATTGTCCCACTTTTCGATTTCAGACCATTACTTCCCTCTCTCCTGGAATTCGTATTGGATGATGAAGAAGGAGCATTGATCTCACCATCTAAAGCAGCATTGTTCCCTCTACTCTCTATCGAGATACCTTCTCCTGGTTCGATTAGACAGTCGCAAGTTGCGCAATAAGATTGAGCCCAAAGCTCCTGACCGTCCATTTCGAATGCTGCAGATTCTTCATCTTCGTCTGAGTCTTCCGAAGAGATGGAGCCAGAAGAGGAGGATCTCCTGAGTTGCTGAGCAGGAGTGTTGGATGAAGAAGGTCGATTGAGGTTTGCTTTACGTGATTGATTCGAGGAAGTTGAAGAAGTTTGAGCATGACCTGATTTAGGCCGCGATATTGGCATCTTGATGATTATGGATTAGAGGCAGGAAGGGTAGTTTGAATAAATATTTGAAAAAAAGGAGCTGTTGCTCAGAAGTTGAAGAAGGGCTATTGGATCTGAATGAATGCGTGATTGAAGGTCGGAATGAATGATTCAGGGAATAGATAGAAGTAGAAAGAGATGAACAAAGTCAACAGAGTGAGTCATGGAAGCAGATCGAATGATTGAGGTTGGGGATAGAGAGAGGTTTCGGTTACTGCAGGAACCTGCAGTCTAGGTAGGAAGGACCATCCATGCGAGCTTGCATTAGCAGGAAGCCTCCCTTTTGCAAGCATAAGACATCTCCAGAATCTATTTCCTGTCGATCCTTATGATTCTCATGCCTGCCCTATCCATCGCTGCTATTCTGTGCCATCCGATCCTTCCTCTGTCGCGTACGGCATTTGGACGAGGAGGGAAGTAGAACTCACCTTCTTCTGCTTGAGTAGTGTTCTTGTGAGAGATGATTGATCTAGAGTATGCAAGTCTGTATGAGAATGGGTCCCATTTCTTGAGGGAGTAGCGACTTGAGCGAATGGAGTGATGGGATGAGATTGAGATTTCAAAAGAGTTGAAATCGAGCGTGATTGAGGATTGAGGGATCTTGCTTATCTAATCCTTTCTTTCTGAGATACCCTTCACTTTTGATGCTGTCGAAAAAAAAAGGAAAGAGTAATAAAGAGGTAGAGAATGAGACCAAAGGATGAGTGGGAGAGAGAGAAAGGAGAGAGTCGAAAAAGACCTTTCCAACTCCAACGTTCTTCCGAAGCTGTCAGAACAGAGATCCCGTCAAAGGAACACTCTGACCATCGATTCTCTTGCCAAAATTCGAGAGGTCTTGGTTGATCTTGTCCATAATCGCTGCGTTCTCTCGTGATCCAGCTCTCCGACGTCCCTTGGCCTTCGAGCTGGGCCTTCGAGACACAGCTCGAGACACAGCTTCCTGATGAATGAGCCTCTCACCTGAGGTCTTTCGGTCACTGAGTTCCTTTCTCTCAGAGGAAAAGATATGAAGAGTAAAAGAGAAAGATCAGAATGGAAAAGTCGAAATGCCCAGAGAGAGCGAAAAAAGATCGATCCTCCGTGCGCCTGTCTCGGGTTGAGTGACGTGGGGTCGGGTGCCTCGAGCTCCTCTTCGGGAGTGCCCCCATCTTTCCATCCCATCGTTGTATATAAATAGAAGATTTCGATTCAAAGATCCCGAATCAAATCATATGGTGAACAAATCAACGTCGAATTACGGAGCTCTTGCAGAACTCATCAAAGATTGAGACCGCACGCGACGTGGTTGTAGAATTCGAGTGAGAAAAGAAACTAGAATACAAAAGGGAAAGGGTGCGAAGGAAACTCTCAACAGAGCCAGGGAAAGAGTCTATGAAGTACAAGAAGAATGAGTGAAAAGAGACAGACATGATCGAAACGAAAGCGGAAACAAAGGCCAAGGACAAGATGTTCGCAACTGGAGACTCATAAGGCTCTCTATGATCTTCGATTCTAACGAGTTGCAGCTTTGGTCAAGTTAAGTAGCTTTGCTTGAACACTTGGAGCTTTGAGATAAGTTGGAATAGAGACGACGAGTTGCTTTGGAACTCTTCTCGACCACTGTCCTAAGAATCCAATGAGAGCCTTTTCGGTCCAGACGGACTTCAAGGTCACCTTTTCCAGGCCTGTAGATGAGATGAGAGATGTATGAAAAGGATATAAGAGGACGAGAGAGGTGGATCAGTACTGGAATAGTTGAAAAGGTAAGTAACGGTAGGGATGTTAACGAGCTCCTTGAGAACCTATCTCTTTCCTGGCAGATGACTTGGAGTAGTCGTATCTAACAAATTTCTGCTATCTTTGACTCCCAACAAACAAGAGATTCTGCGCGAAATAGTCCATCTTATCTTGCCTCTCGTAAATCCGTCTGTGTCCGAACCTCACTCCCGTTCCCAAAGCTCATTCCAAAGTCGATATTTCCAACCATCTCGAAGATCCTTTGAAACTCACCATTGTCTTTTGACCTCTTTAGCAGCCTCAGTTTCATCTATTTCAACGAATCTCTCCGACTTCTCAGTCTTCTTGACTACTTCAACCTCCTCCTTGTTTGACTTGCTTTGCTTATGTTTGTTCTGATCGACTCCATATTTCTTTTTGAGACGAGCCAGGATCAGACCACCAGGTGCATTGGCCTTTTCAGCAGCGATACGTTTCAAGTTCTTTGCCTTACGAGCTAGTTGATGTTTGGAGAGAGGTACTTTGGAAGATGAACTGACTTTCTTGGTGGATGGATTCAAACGAGATGGTCTGTAGGCTCTGGCCATCTTTGGAGATCTCTTGGATGCTAGATCTCTTGTTTGAAAGTGAATGAATTGGTTGGTAGAAAGGAAAGGTGTGGTGGCGGGAGATGTTGTTGTAAGTCCTACGATGCTTCACTGGTGGAGAGAGGTTCGATTGCTCTTGGATTGTTTGAGTGATTGCCTCTTTTCAATTCAAATAGAGATATTCACTTTTGATAGTAACTAGCGCGATGGATTGGAGTAGGCAGAGAGAATTGAGTGGATGGAGTGGTATAAATGAAGAAAGTAGTGTGAGATCTAGTCATCGCCACCTTGACACCTTCGATCTCGACCAACGGATTTCTCTATGATGCTAGACCAATCAGAAGCCACTAGATAGATCTCTGGATCAAGTCTTTAGCTGCGACATCAAAGGCAGGGGGGTCTTGTCCAGGCACGGCTTACAGGTTCCAGCCTGTCCAAAGTCGATGTCAACTTTCTTTTTTGAGACTTGACAACTCTTCTCTTCTTCTCAGCCATCAAACCTCTTGATATTCTCTTTACCTTCTCAAAAAGCACCACAAGATCTTCTCAGTTCAATTGTGAGTCCATCCTCGACGCAAAAGCTCTGCTGTTCTCGCTGCATTCTTTTCTAATCTGAGACTTGTGTCCCCTTCTTCTTTCGACTGCAGTTGTGGAATCGGCTCTCTCAAGCCTTCTTCCCTAGCTTTCGTAACGTAGAGTTCTTTTTTGAAACGATATGAAGTATTGGGAAAGCCAATGAATTCGTCACTTCCACTACTCAAATCCTTTTTCTCGCCTTCGAGCTGCATCGTCAAGTGAGACGTAGCGAGTCGTCGTCGCTTCAGTAGGCTCACCTCCACTCAATAAGCCGAATTTTATGGTACTTCTTTGAGATATCTCTATAGAGCAGCATTTGAGGTGACCTTTACTCCCAGGGTGTTCATGAAAGACCCGTCTGCCTCTCATGCTCGACACAGCTCGTCGAAGGTCTCGAAGGAACGAAATAAAATCAGCGAGGACTGCTTTCGAGTAGAAGAGAGCTGTGATGACTGTAACCAAGCAAACCCTTCGATAGTATCATTATAGACGCAGACATGAATACGTGATGGATAACTCAGCCAGCAGATTGAAAGCTCGATGGAAAGTCTCCCAATCCGATGCTTTCGAAAGCCTGGCCTTGTGACCTTCATGAGCGATTTGTACCTTTCACAATCGTAATTACAACGTTTTTCTCTTCCTTCGACACCTTCTGAAGCTCACGAGTGTTGGAAAACAAATGGCGATCCGCTTGCCCGGATAGAAGATGGAGAGAGCCAAAAATGTCGAGGCAGAGCGAGAATGTAGCTGACTATCTGCTTTCTCTTGAGTTCGTTCTTCTCATAAGTTTCAATTCAGCATCATTGTGAAGTTCATTTGAAGATTGCCTTCGACGAAGCGTGCTCGCGCGACTTTCCGGGTGGTCGGATAAAGCTTCAGTACGTACTTTTGCCTTTGACCCACCACTCGTCATCAACTTTATCCCTCAATCGATCCCAATTCCTTCTACTTCTACTCAGTTTCGCTCTCGAATCCAATCATGGTAAGTAGAAACTCAATCCTCATCTTCAACACCAACCGCTACTTGGCTGCTGGAATGACTATCAATCCGAATCTGCTTTATCTAATCACACCATTCCTCGTCTCTCTATCTCCTTCAGTCCAATTCGGACTCTTCTCAAATCCAAATCCCAAACAGATTGCCAGTTCTGCCATTGCCGTATCCATTGGTGCTCCATCCTGGCTTGTTGCTGTCGATTCCACTCAGCTACGCTCATGCTCTCAGCTTACTCAAGGCTTCCCTTCAACTCACTGGAGATAACAAGAACAGCATCAAACATGACAAGAACGAAGATTCAAAGGATTCAGTAGACTCAAACAAACCAATCCTGGTCGCCTGCGTTCCTACTTTGAGAGTCCCAGGTCCTCCAGCTGTCGGTTCAAAGTCAAAGGCTATCACAACCACCACCTCCATCACCGATGATAGCGATGGTAGAGTCAGAAGTGAGTATCAGTGCGATGTAATCATATCATTCATCCTGGATAGAGTCCTCTGTAGAATCAAATTGGGGATCGGAAGCATACGAGATCGTCATTCTTCAAAGCAGATTAGCAAAGATTGCTTACGAGGTGATAGTGGCAATCAAATCAATCTTTGACTCACACCCTACTGCTCCTCTCTCTTTATCTCCCTCTCTAGTCAACGATCTCTACGACTGGGGATGTGCTGCTCGACTCATCCGTTTGAGTAGGGACTCTGCAAGTCAGACCTGCACTCTGACTGTCACTGGTCTATCCAGGGTTCGGATCGATCGATGGTTATCTGTCAGAGCTCCTCTCACTTCTACTCATCTAGACGAAGCCAGGAATCTCAGCGTACCAGATGTACCTGTTCCTCTAGCAGCAACTACCACCTTCTCTGACGAAGCTGTCGGAGCTTGGCCACCAAGTCCAGTCTCAGATTCGGATGGACAATTGATCAAGACCCTCAAATTGAACGCTTTGGAACTTTTGGACGCTCTAGCAGTTCTATCTCCACCTCCTTCAAGTTCAAAGAAGAATGCAAATCTAATCGAACCTCCTTCAGTCAACATTCCTGGACCAGGAGTCCCTCTACTTCCTCCAGCTCTTCTCAAACGTCTAAGATCTTTCGTAAAGGATAGTAGAGACGCTCCACTTCTAGCTGATGTCCTCCTAGGAACTATCGGAGGAGCTTGTGAATGGTCTCCAAGAGTTGGGATCTTGGGAGAATTCGATCCAAGAGAAAGAGTTCGTTTGGCTGGA
The DNA here is from genome assembly GCA_001599655.1 of Golubevia pallescens. Taxonomy (NCBI): domain Eukaryota; kingdom Fungi; phylum Basidiomycota; class Exobasidiomycetes; order Golubeviales; family Golubeviaceae; genus Golubevia; species Golubevia pallescens. The sequence goes on from BCHO01000002.1 coordinate 1,286,210, forward strand.
AAGGTTCTGGGAGAAGGAGCTGCAAGAGTCAGATTAGCAAGAGAATTACTTCAAGCTCTCTCTGCTCCTTTGACTCCAAACTCGAAGGAAGCTCTCATCAGAGCTCAACTGGAAAGTCTACTTACTCAGCTTGCAGCTTTGAATCCAAACATCACTGCTCGTATCACTACCGGAAGCGGTAGTTTTTCTGTTGGATCAGTCAAGAAAGGTGAAGGTGAGGGAGACAATGGAAAGATCGGTGGAATCATTACTATTAGAAGTCCAAATCGTTCTTCCAACGAAGACTCATCCAATCCTCGTCCTCTTCAAATCAAACCTCGTGGACCATCTTCGAATGGAGCTTCGAATCCTTTCGCTCGCTCTCCTGGAAATGGTCAAGGTGGAAACGGAAATGGAGGAAATGATGAAGAAGCAGACGAATTAGCTGAATTGACTGCCAAATTGGAACGTGCTCGTCTAACTCCAGACGCACGTAAAGTCTGCGAGAGAGAACTCAAGAGATTATCTAGAATTCCAGCTCAAAGTGTAGAAAGAGGTGTAGTCATTACCTATCTAGAGACTATGGCTGATTTACCTTGGGAAAAGACTTCGGAAGACATTAGAGAAGAAGAAGCAGCTCAAGTAGCTTCTGGAAATGCAGACACTAGAGGAATGAAGTTATTAGAAAGTAGAGAAGGTGATCCATCAGAAGGCATCGTAACTAGAGCCAAGAGAATTCTCAATGAAGATCATTACGGTTTAGATAAGGTCAAGAAACGCCTGGTAGAATATCTTGCAGTCTTGGAATTGAAAACTGAACAAGCAAATGAGAAGGTTAAATTGATTGAAGCTAAAGAAAGAGAAGATGGAAAGAAATTGGCTTTGAAAGAACGTAGAGAAAAGAGAGAGAAATCTAGGAAGATGGGTGCTACTACCGAAACTTTCGTTGATGAAGATAAAGATGATGAAGAAGAAGGAGAATTTCATCATTTGGAGGATCAAGCTGAAGAAGAAACTAAAAAGAAGAGAGCTTCGGAAGAGATTAGAAGAAGGAGAAAGAGTGAACAAGTCGCTGATCAAGGTCCAATCCTTCTTCTAGTGGGACCAGTGAGTAACAAATAACTTCGATTCTCCGCAGCGAAATCCAATGATATGGAAAGCATATGCTGATCACTTCCTCTTCCCTTCATCGCCTTCATCACCATTCCTTCTCAGCCTGGTACTGGAAAGACTTCCATCGCGAAGTCTCTAGCAACTGCCTTACGTAGACCTTTCGCTCGTCTCTCACTTGGTGGTGTCAGAGATGAAGCTGAAATCAGAGGTCATAGAAGAACTTACGTCGGTGCTCTTCCAGGTTCAGTCGTTGCCTCTCTTCGTAAAGCTCAAGCCAACGATGCTGTCATTCTTCTCGACGAGATTGACAAGCTCGGTTCTGGTAATGGGCTACATGGAGATCCAATGGCTGCTATGCTTGAAGTCTTGGATCGTGAACAGAATCATGCTTTCGTCGATCATTACATTAGTACTCCAGTCGATCTCAGTAAGAGTGAGTCGACGCATACGTTCAAGTCTCGGTTCGATTGCTTTTACTCATCTTTATCAATTCTTCCTTTCGGTTTTTTCCTTCCACAGTCCTCTTCATCGCAACTGCCAATTCTCTAGACACGATTTCTCCACCTTTGTTAGATCGTACCGAAGTCATTCACATCTCTGGATACACTCACGATGAGAAGGTCTCCATCGCCAAATCTTTCCTTCTTCCAAAACAACGCAAGAATCAAGGTTTAGCTCCTGAAGAACTTCTAGTCGACGATGACGTCCTTCTCAAGGTTGCAATGAGTTACACTCGCGAAGCTGGTGTTAGAAGTTTGGAAAGAGAAATCGGTGCTATTGCAAGAGGCAAAGCTGTCCAATACGCTGAAGCTAGGAAAGGAGTTCTGAAAGACAAAGATGGAAACAAGAAGGAATACAATCCAAGAGTCACTCTGGAAGAACTTTCAGATTTACTCGGTCCTGAATCTTACGAACCTGAAGTTGCTGACAAGGAAGCTAGACCAGGGTGAGTTCATAGGTCTGAGGTTACGAATTCAAAAGGACAATGAAGCATCTATTGTTCAAACACTAACTCGATCCCATCTTTCTTTCATTCTCGACGCAGTGTTGCAACTGGTCTCGCCTATCAAGGATCTGGAAACGGAGGTATCCTTCACATCGAATCACTTCTCCTACCTCCTAACAATGGTTCTCTCAAGCTCACTGGCTCATTGGGAGACGTCATTAGAGAATCTGCAGAGCTAGCTCTCTCTTGGGTCAGAGCCCATGCTTATCAATTGGGTATCGTCTCTGAGAGGAACGGATCGTTCCCAAAGAACGATATTCATCTTCATCTTCCTGGTAAGTGTCTAGCAAGAAGTAAAGAGACGGATTGGAATCAGCTTGCGAATCTATCAATCTGACCAACTCTGACTTCTCTTCGTTCTTTTCGAATAGGTGGAGCTGTTCCCAAAGACGGTCCTAGCGCTGGAGTCGCCATGACTGCTGCGTTGGTTGGTCTGTTCACGAGAACCAGTCTCAGCCCAACTCTAGCAATGACTGGAGAGATCACTTTGAGAGGAAAGGTGACTCCAGTTGGAGGTATCAAAGAGAAGCTTCTCGGAGCTCATCGTGCGGGTAAGTACTCCTCGTTTCAGATCGATCTCTATCGATGAATACTCATTTGATGACTGCTTAATGCTTTCCAAATCCCATCTTTGTTTCATACAGGCATCACTCGAATCATCCTTCCACGTCGAAATCGCAAGGACGTAGAAGCGGATCTACCAAGAGAAGTTCGTGACTCTTTGGAGATCCATTACGTCAATACCATTTGGATGGCTCTGGATGTGGCGTTCGGCAACTCACTTTTCGAACACGTAGTCGGAGCTCACGAAGGAGTCGAGGAGGGAAGACGAATGATGACTGAGTTCGAAGATTCAAGTTTGTAGAAGCCGCAGCTGGAGTTCAATCGTCTCTGCATTCATCAGCGATCAGTGAAGTTCGGATCTCAAGTACCCGTCGGTCCTACATTCCTCAATCTCATTGACATCATTCTCATGCAAATCTCAACGTTTCTCACATGAGGTCTTCAAACTCGCTTGCTCGGGGGTCTCACAATTCATCAACTCCGCCATTTTTGTACATAAAGTGTCTTCCTCGAGCAGGTCGAATCAACTCTCGATACATAGTATTTCAAATCTTCCCTTTCGCCATCGACTCAATCTAGTAATCTTCCTTTTCCGCTCGCTTCCTAAATTGTTCTTTTCTTCTCTTCTTTTCTCTCTTCCCACTCATCTCTGTTGTAACGCTTTGCTCTTGTCTAATATACTATCATACGTAATCAATAACCAGTCAAACACGTACAAGAAGCGACGCTTTGTGGGTGTTCCTAAATATTGGAGATGAGTACTGAGTCGATGAGTTATAACGTTTGCTACGACGCACGCTCGCGCACCTCTCATTTCACTCTGCGTTGCTCCCCTTGAGACCAAATGCCGTATGAAGATGGATGGGATGAAAGCAAGAGAACTGAGTTTCGAAAAGAGTGGCAAAAAAGCGGTTAGAAGCCATAGCCACGGATGAGAAGACGAAGTCTTACACAACAAGCTGCCAAAATAAGAAGTGCTTTGTCGTTGGGGACGACTTTGAGCACGGCCGAGACTTTCCAGCGAACGGGGAATGATGAAGATTTGCAGACTTTTGGTGACCGAGGTCGAGCAAACTCTCGAGAGCAACGACGGTTGAAGGTTTTTCCTCGGTGACGTCATGTCCAACTATTGCAAGATAAACAGAGGCATTGCCAGAAGTTGCATGCCATCTTTTCTAGCAGATTGATGAATAACTAGAGAAGATTTTATTTCCGGAGAGAGGGAGCTAAGATCAAGATCTGAGGAGAAAGAGACGTCGATTGAATCGAGAAGAAAGCGCAAGATCGTAGAATTGTTTTGTAAAGTCCGCCTCAATCCGACTCTCCGATCTGCAATCTTGCCCTCGTGGTGAATTTTTTGATTGGGTTCCTTTGACCTGGATGATCGAACAGCAGAAAGTTCAGGCACTTTGCACGAGGAGGTTTCTGACTCCACTTGTCAAAGAACATCCCTGACTTTGAATTCTCTCTTTCATGACGTTCCCACAACCCATCCGTGCCATTGTAATCCCAGATGACAGACGACATTTAACGGATAATTCTCTGCGAGAAAAAAGTCCCCGAGTAAGATGACAACGAGATTTGCAAATTCTGTATTAAAACCTCTGCTCTTTTTTCGCTGGAAAACTTCTTTCCCCAACCCCTTTGCCCTTCAAGATACCAAGCCTCGCTTCTTCTAAACTCATCAGATGTCTTCCAGCTTGACTGTAGACCTTCCTAATGGATTGAAACTGACTAGACATTTCAAAGCTAAACCGTGAGTTTTCTTTCATCTTCTTTGTCCTACCTCCACCGAACTTCGCGCACAAGCTTTCAATCTTTGATCATCATTAAGACAATTTGCTCTGTTCTCGTTCATTTTCTCTTTTCTTTACAGTGACGTCGACTGCCAACCTACCTCTCGAGCTCATCGTCGTTGCGGAACGTTGGTCACTTCCAAGCCTCTCGTCTTCGACGCACTCGCATCGCGCGAGCTGCCTTTGGATGCTCTTCTAAGTTTCCCAATCAATTGGAGCTCTTATCTTCAAACTTCAACGAGGGGACAGCAAGCAAGACCGAATCTGAATCCTCTTCAACGTACCATGCAACAGACGAGCGGTCATTCCTCTGGCACCTATTCTTCTTCTTCCTCGTCTTCGTCATCAACATCGTGTCCTTCAACATCAACGACTTCCCTAAGGTCATGTTCAAGGAGAGATGACAGACCACTCAGGGCAAAGAAGCAATTCCTAGCTCCACTGCCAACTTCTCAAGATTGCGGATGTGGCCAGCTTCTAGGCTCTTCAGAGAGCAGTCCTTACGACAGTGGATTGGATGAAGGTGCTTTAGGTTTAATCAATCTTGATCTAGCTCTAGAGGAGGAATCATCCTGCCCACCGACTCCAGCGTTGAGTGACTCGGATTCAATCGCTTCCACCCCAACGTCAACAACTCCACCTCCATTCTTATCAAGTCCACAAGTTTCGTTCAGAATGGTAGACTATAAACTCAAGGCTGAGGAGGAGATCATCAAACTGAACCAACCTCTAGTATCTCCTTTCTCTGAAGAACCTCCCAAGGATCAAGTTCAAGAAGAGGCAACTCGATGGAGAGAATGGGAAAGGATGTGCGTCAACGCTTCTGCTTCTCCTTAATTTTTCAATGCACAGATCGTTACAGCGTTCTGATTTCATTCCTTTCTTAATCTTTATCTACCTCTGCTTCTAAAATGATTTCCATTCAATCGTATCAATGTCAGTCAACTCATCTGTACTTTTTTCAAATCTCATTTCACCTGCTCCCTTTCCGATTCTTTTCTTGCCCATTCTTAGATTTCTTGTATTTGTTTTCATTTCTTGTTCGCTCTCGATTTCTTTTCTGCTCTCCCGAACCTACTTATCAATGTCGACTCCAACCAATGTAAAGGGCTTCGTAACGGGTTTCGTAACGGATTTCCAACAAAAAGCAATCAATCTAGTTTTCACTTCTGACCAAGGTGATGACATCTGAAAGGCAAATGTGAGACTCGATGTTAGAGAAACACTCTAACTCAGGCTTTACGAGACCGGGTCATCTTGGTGCTTGATCAAAGACAATACAGGACTCCCTCTAATCTTCGCCTTCATCCCCTTCCAATCCCATTCCCACCGCCAAAGCAATACGTGCAGCTTCTCTTCTCCTTTCTTCCGGGTCTTGAATCGATCTCACTCTCTCTGCATGAGCTTGAATAGCCAGCATTGCTTGACCAAATTCGAATCCATCTTCAGCTTGAGTCTCTTCAGATGTACTTGTCGACTTTGATCTGGATTTGGACGTTGAAGAGGGAGTGGATCCGAAGATTGAGGCCTTAGTTGCTAGAATCTCAGCTGGAGTTGGAAAGTCATCTTCAAATGCCTCATCTTTTGGTTCTAGAGTTGAGGTTGACGTTGAAGCCGAGACGAAATCCGAAAAGTCGTCGTCAAAAGCTTCTGGAACTCCTTTCGAAGAGATCTTCCTGGACGCTTCGCTTGAAGTGGTACCGGAGCTTTTTGTTAATTGTTTGATATCACTTGCACGAACGACCCAAGCTTCTTCATCATCTTGAACCTTGCCCTTCTTCTCTCTCTGTCTAGCTTCATCCGCCAACTCAGCGAAGATCTCCTTATCCAATTGACTGATTCCGGTCTCTTCGTTCTCTTTCGTCTTTCCTTTTCCAACTGGCCAATCAGGATCTTCATCTTTTAGGAAGTCTTCCAATTCTTTCCAAATCTTCGAATCTGATCCTGGTGGTTTCAAAGCTCCAGATCTCAACGCATCTTCTTCCTCCCGAGTTCCGAATCCGAATGAAGTATTCAGCTCTGGAAGATTTGACGACAATTGATCTTGATCCAGACCCAGCCTTGAAAGAAAAGCCTTCGCTAATGCTTCGTCGGTACTCGTGTGAGAATCTAGATCCAGATCCTGACTTTGAGATAGTGGTTGCTGTTTCGGTAGCCATTTACCATCTATAGGCTCATTGTCTTCATCGTCTAGAGTCGATTTCCAATCTGAGAAATCGACACTCTGGAACTCGACTGGACGACTGACGTTTCTGTTCTCATTCTCTTCTCTTCTTTCGTCTCTTCCAGCTCTATCATCTTTTCTCTCTAGTCCGGGCCAAAGATAAGTTTCAAGAGCTTCCTTCACTCTATCTAGACCTATTTCTTCTCTTGCGCCTGCTTTGACTTGATCTAGAGAGGGTCTTCTGGCGAATTCCAAGATCTCTTTATCAATTCCCAACTCTCTTGCGTCTTGATTGATCTCCATCTCTTGGTCTTCTTCTGTGAAGTTCTCCATGTAGCTCGGATCTTCTGACTCTAGGTCTTCTAGATCTGAAGATAAGTTGATATATTCCCATCCTTGTTCTGCGTAAAGAGTGACGAGGTCTTCGTAAGATGGTCTTGATGCTATCTTTCCTGGAGTTGACGATGAAGATGCGAACGGATCGGATACTTGGAGTGTACTTGGAAGGCCGACTACTAGCGAGACTTCTAGATCGAACCCGAATAAAGATGGGGAGATCTTGGCCAGCAGGTCTCGATGAGATTGCATCGACTGCGAGAAACGAAGACAGATCAAAGGCGGACGTCAGCTCGACGCTCTCTCGCGTTGAATGTGAAACGATCTTTATTCAATCTGTTGAGAATAAAGGTAGGCACTCACATCATCTCGTTTGACCAGCAAGACGACAGCAGGAACGCCTTCGACTTCCTTCTGAAAAGCTTCAATCTCTTCGGTCTCAACAACCAATCGTTTGACATCTGCGTTGGGCTCTGTAGATTTCAACGCTTCGAACACGTCTGTCTTCTTACTTTCTGAAATCTCAGACTCTTTCCTTTTAGCTGCTTCTCTGAGAGCTCGATTCTCAGCCAGAGTTCTGTTCGCAGCACCTTTTTTCTTCTGATCCTCAGATGAATCGCCAGCGATGGATCTGGGAAGTGGACGAGGCAGGAAATGAACAGTTGCTGAGTAGTATCGGTTCTCGATGGTCCACTGGGTTGGTTTCGGATCGACAGACTTTGAATCGTCGAGGTTTGCTACAGAGACGTTGAACGAAGTAGAACCATCTTGATCCTCGTCTTGATCTTGGATAGGTTCTGGAGAGGAGGCTGAGAGTTCTTGAGTAGAGGAACCAGATGATGCGATGATGGCTGTGGAAAAGCAGGAAAGAAGATAAAGTGAGATAGGAGGAAGACGAAAAGAGAAGGTCGAAGAAGGACCATCGCAACTCACATTGGATGAAATTCTGGGCTTCTCGCTGGCTAGAAGGACCAGATCTGGACAGTACCAATATCCTGGATGATCTGTCGAGCGCTGAAGATTCAAGATCGGAATTCATTTGGACTGTGAGGAGAAAAGAAGGAAAGCTTCGTTTCTCTGCTCCCTTATGTCCTTTCCACATGACGCCGAAACGCCGAGTTGGAAAACACCTGCTACTGAGCATGATTTCTTTCTCTCCTAACCACCACTATTCACATCCTGAATACCAACAATGGAAAAGCTGGAAATTACACCATCTCAACAGAGGTATCTAGCAAAACCAAACGCCTTTCCAGATCCTTCCAATGCTTTCTTCAACATCGAAGGTCACATCAGTTTCGATGTCACTCAAGATTCTGGTATCCCTCTCTCCAACTTCAAATTCGACCTCGTAGGAACATGTCAACAAAAGTATCTCGTAACATCGACTCCCACATCTGGAACTCAACTTCATAAAGACATCAAGCTTGGAAGCAAAGTCTTTTTCAGAGAAGAGGTCAAACTTTTCTTCATGTTCGATGGTGGTCAAGTCTCACCTCGAAAGGAATTGATCAAGCACAAAGGATCTCATTTGTGAGTCTGAAATTCAGGTTGACAGGAATAGTAGACATCATCAACCACTCTGACTTTTTCCAATCTTTCTTCTGCAGATTCGCCTTCCAAGTTCAAGTTCCAATGGAAGTTCCATCCAGTCAGGATACATGTCTTCAAGATATTTCTTATGAGCTGCAAATAACACTCAATGAAACTTCAAACAAGTCTTGGTTCAAAAGCTCTCGGAGCTGGAGTCAAAAGAAGGAGGTGATCATTCACGTACAGTGAGTCACAAATTCTTCGCTTTCGAAGCGACCTGAAGCTCATTCTGTCTTTGCTTCTTCTTTCAAAACAGTCCCACGAAAGATGCGATGACTACGACGAATCTACTGGATCTCAGACTCTTCCCTCTCTCGCCTTTGCCTGACGGAGTGCAGGTAGTGGCCAGAGGTCAAGTACCGAATGCTCGCCTCGGAGGGTGCTTTGATCTTTCTGTCAAGTTCACCTTAGAAGAAATAGAAGAAGAGAATGGGAACAACGAGAGAAAGATCACTTCCATCAGAGTCGGATCTCTCAAGGTTGTCTTGGTGCAAACAGCGACAGTGGATTCGCCGCCTTGTGAGTCGAACCACATCTCTCTTCTGATCTGGTCAAAAGACTCAAATTGAATCCTTCATTGTTTTCCATTGCAGATGGAAAGCTGCAACATCTCGATCAACAGCAAGTTCTGACGTTTGAGAAGGCAGAAAAATATTCTTCTTTGGATTTGATCTTCTCAGACAGTTCTGGCACTAATCCTCAATCCATCAACACCGAAGCTCCCTTTGTCGAAGCGTCTACAGCACCAGACTCAGGCTACGGCTCGACTTCGAACGTCAACTCAGACTCAGACGTTCTTTTCGATTCCGAAGGCTTCACTCAAGAAACCGAGGATCAGAATAGAAAGGTCTATGTTTCATCAAATCCCTCCAATCAAGAATTACTTCCAAAGAAAGTGAGAACATATCTGTTGAAACGAAATGTAGATTTCCCACAAGGGGAAGGCTTTCCAAAGAAAGCGGAAGAAGGAGAAGAGTTCTTGATCCAACCATCTACACCGAGCAAGACTCGAAATCAAGTCTCTTTCGGTCACTCGCTTCAAGTCGAAATGGAAGTGCAGCTCCTACACGGCGACGATGTTATGAAAGAGGAGAAGATTAGAGTCGGTAATGAGTTCATGCTAGCTAGAGTGAGTTCACCACAATTGAGAGAGTGATCTTCTGGCACTGTGTGCTTTGCGCTTCCGATTTGAACTTGACTTTGCTTGCCTCTTCACCTTTACTTTCCCACCCTCTCTTGACCTTTGCAGAGATGTTTTTCGACGGGAGAGATGACGCTTCCGTCTTACGATGCGATTGCGAAAGAGATGGAGCATCACAAGCGGGCTTGAGAGAGAAGGTGGGGAGATTTCTAAAATGAAACGGTCTGTTACTGTGTAATTCTTTTTCAACATTCTGTCAATCTCGAAGTGCACATACTTGTTGCCTTTTTTCTCTGATTGTATATCATGTTGAGACGATGAAGTTGATCTTCACGAGCCCCCTACTCGCGAGAAAAGCTGTGCCATCTGAGAGCAAGTAGAGTCTCTGAGTCTCTCTCTCTCTTCTCCACCATCAACACCACTCAATCAGATAAACAAAGGAGTTAGAATTGAAGCTTGAAACAGCTTGATAGGAAGAAGGCAAAGAGGTGAGTACAAGGGAACAAACTGGGTATCTGGAAGTCGAGCGGAGTGGAGCTGCTTGGAGAACAACAGATTGTCGATAGTCAGAAGGACTCCTCTCGCATCTTTACTGAGATCGATTCCATTCTTTCACTCACATTGAACTCGATGGAATGATTGCATTTCAGATGCGACCATCGCAATCGCAATCTCAATCTCAGACTGGCAGTCATGGCAGCATTGGACATCGACCATCTTCATCCTCATCTGCATCACCTTCACCAAACTCACATCAATATGCAAATTACAACCTCAACAACAATCCAAATCATGAATTAAACTATTCACCTTCCAGCCTTTCCCCTTCGCCAAATCATCAAGCTGCTGCTCCTTGGAAGATCCAATCCCAATCTCAAGCCATCCATCCTTCTCAATACTTACAGTCCCAATTCTATCAACCTCAACCTGCAGTACATCAGAGACCTCCTCTGAATCACAACTTCCCTAATCCTCACTCTTCAAACTATGCTCCAATCCCTCCTCCTTCAGACAATCGTCCTTATCCTTTCCCTCAACCACCATCCTCCAATCGAAGGCAGTCTACCTCTGGAAATAGACCTCAACCTCCTACAAACAATTCAAATCCTAACCAGTCCAACAACGCTTTCCTAGATCCAAACCTAGGACGAAGAAGGACGACGAGTCATCAACCTCCTCCAGTCTCATCTCTGCCAAATCCATCCTCCTCTCGTCCAGCTCATGGAGCTCCCGGTCATGAGTTTGACAATTGTCCTGGATGCAGATCGGAATACGAAGCTGCAATCTCCGCATCTAGAGCTTCGGCAGAAGAAGAGGCAACTCGTAGAGCTAGACAGGAAGCTCAGGAGGAAGAAGAAGCCAAAGCTATCAGCGCTTCTCAACAAGAAGAAGCTCTTAGAAGAAGGAAAGAAGAAGAGGAGGAGTTGGTCCAAGTAATGGAAGCTAGTAGGAGAGAACATGAAGAGAAACGAAGGTTGAAAGAAGAGGAAGAGAGAATCTTCATGGAAGAAAGTAGACAAGGAGCTCTGAGAGATGAAGAAATCAGAAAGAGAAGAGAGACGAGTCAAGAACAAGATGTGTTGGAAAGAAGTAGGGTAGAAGCAGAAGAAACGAAAAGAAGAAGAGAAGCCGAAGAAGAGAGGATGTTGGAAATCGAGAAAATGGTAATGGAAGAAAGCAGAAAGGAACAAGAAGAAGAATGGAGACGAAGAGATAGTGAAGAAAGAGCTATGCTAACGGGCTTTCAAAACAATTCAAATAGTCAGGTCGAGGCTTCTTATTGGGATCATCATTTAAGGCATGATGAAGCTTATAAATTGGCACTTCAATTTCAAGAAGCTAGTCTTAATGTTAGAGCAAATCAAGCTCAAGCTTCGACTTCGACTTTACCTCCTCTTCCAAGCTCTTCAAATCAACGCAAACGTTTACCTCTTCCACCAACTCCTGAATCCTCCGCTCAAGTTCATTACCAATCTCATTCTCATTCCAAAGCTGCAGAAGCTCGTTTGGATCGACCTTTACCTCAGATCGATCCCTTCGGAGATCACGCTGAAGCTCCACCAGCTTATGAACCTGCTTCACCTTCACCTTCAACAACACCTGCAAGTCCAATCATTGATGTAGGCAGCTTCGAAGCTCTCATTGGAACAAGAGGTAAAGATGGCAGAGCATCAGCTCCTCCGATAGAAGACGAAGACGACTTAGATGAAGACGAAATGTGGGTTCAACAACTTTCTGGAAATGGTAGAACTCCGAGTAGATCGAGTGCTCGTCAAGCATCTCCTGCTCCAAGTGTTTCGAGACCTGCAAGTATCGCTGAGGTCATGTATAGCGGAGAAGAAAATGGTAGGCTGTCTGTTAGCAATTCAGATGATAGAACTTCAACTCCAATACCTTCTAGATCTTCAAGCTCTGCTTCGACCTCGAGACAAGATCTCACTTTTTCTCCTAGACCTAGTTTCTCTTCAACTGCTCCTACAAGTCTCTCGAATCCGCCAAGTCCATCAATCGAGAAGAATCATCTTGCTCCTGAATCTGCATCGACCTTTGGTAGTAGGATCTCATCTGCAAGTCATACACCTTCTCCATTACCATCACCTTCTCTTTCCCCTGCTGTGCAATCTCCAGCTTCACCGCCTTCACCTTCAACCTCAACGTCAGCTTCAAACTCAATCTCCGAACAACCTTCAACTAATACTCACGTCTTCAAGCAAACTTCACTTCCAGGCGTCGATTTCGGTTTTGCAAGAGTTCCCTTCTCCGAAACTCTCTTCATTGAACCAAGAGTCTCAGAAGGCTCATCTTCTCAATTGCCTACATCGGATCCTTCAGCCAAAATGACATTCCCAAACACGATTCAATTGACTCTTCCACCATTAAGTGGAGAATCATTGAGTACGGATCCCTCCAATCTAATAGGTGTAGGTGGGAGAGGTTCTTTCTTCGTTCTTAGAGCTCAAAGTTGGAGAGGTCTATTAAGAGCTGCAGCTTGGTTTGGGAATACAAGAATCGAAGCTGGTCCGGAAGAAATTGCAGACGCTGCAGCTCTAGCGAAGAATGGAAAGAACACTTCAAGGAATTGTAGATTGAAAGTAGAGATTGAATTCGTTACTCCAAGTAGGATAGAAGCTGGTTATGGTATTGGAGATTGTGGAAGATATTCTTCGACACTTGGAACTGGTGGAGTTCAAGCTTTGGCTTCGGCTGCTAAGGCTAGGATCGAAAGAGAAAAGAAATCTGCAGCTCATGTCTCTTTGTGTTTATCTTTGGTTAGACCTATGGGATCTACTGTTGGTAGTAATTCTTCAACTTCTTCAAATCAACAGAATCCTCAAGGAGATCTTTTGTCGATTTTGAAGGGAGAATCTAGGTCTCTGGATTCGATCTATTTGGCTAGAGGTTCGACAAGAAGAGTCATCTATTTACCTAGAGAACCTCCTTCTTTACCACTTGGAATGGTCGCTTTGGCTCAACATCTTCATCGGGGTGAGTTGAAGGTAGAGGACGAAGCTCATCTCATCCGTTGCGAATTTTCTCGATGATAGATTCTTACTAGTCTTCTTCTGTTTTTTTCTGCTTTCGTATTCTCTCAGGTCATCAAACCAGTGCTGCTTGTCCGACTTCCTCTCACGTCGCAAGACATTCTCCTAGAGATCTACATCATGCAATCGAGAGACATGATGTCGGTTACGTTTCCAAAGTCAGGAAAGCTAGAAAGGAAAGAGAGAGGTTGACAGCATCAGGTTCTAATGGAAAGGAGAACAGTGGATCTTCTTCTTCGAATCTCAATGGAAAAGGAAAAGCAAAGGAAGAAGAGGAATATGAATTCTTCGATGATGACGATGATGATGGAGCGAATGAAGATGATAGAGGTGATAGAGGTACTCTTGGTAGGATGAAGGATAGAGTCAGAAGAAGGTTGGCTAAGAGGAATGGTGATGGTAGAGTTGTTGATGAAGATTTGAGTAGCTGGATCAGTGAGTTTCCAAATTTGATCGAAAGAAGAAAGCTGAGGACGGGAGAACGAATGCTGATCATCTCTGCCTTCATGTCTTCATTTTTCTTTCACAGCTCCCTTCGATATGTCGAATCATGGATGAGACAGTCTCAATAGAATGCTTTTTGTGGCCTCAAAGAGCGAGACACTTTATTTCACGAACAATCGTCCGCTTCACTTGTACATTTTTGTTTCACTCTTGTTGTTGTTCTTCGATTTCTTTTTCCGACTGTATTCTATTTTTATGCTCTTTCCGATTTATTTCAAACAACACGATCGTTCTACGAAAGATGACTCAACCTCTGGGTTCAATTTGATTTGAGACGGTAACTGAGCAATGGAAGGAGAGTAATGTGCATGAGCGAGAGAGAGACTCTCGTTGAAACACTTGTGCCGCTCTCCCTAGGGCTCAAGAGAGAAAACAGAACCCAGAGGTAGGATGATGGCAGCTGTTATGATCCATATATCGAGTTAAGTGAGTGAGTCTTAGAGAATGTTCGCTTCTAGAAGCGAGAAGTCAGTTCATCACTTCTTGCCAGAGACTTTTGGAATTTGCGGGCAAGAGGTCAACAAGAGATCCTCTCTGAAGACTTCCAGCTGAGAATAAAACAAGCGAAAGATCAGAATGGGAGGCGAGAAAGGACGAAAGAGCGTGATTTTTTGAGGCCACTTTTTCAAAATTCCAAATCTTGACGGACGACATGTGGGCTTAAGAGAAAATAGAGGCCTTTTGGCCTCTGCGAGGACTATGCAGAGGCTTTCGCTCCATTCGACGTTTTTATCAGTTTTTTGGTACTATCAAGAATCTGAAATGGGGAGTCAAGGAACTCAAGAGTGGTTTCAAAAGATGCCAGATGTCGAAAAGAGCGCGAGGGTGCTCACCCGCAAATCTCCACAGGTAGTCCTTCTTTTCCAACTTTCGTACCCTGGATCTCGTTCTCCCTTGTACAGCCTGAACTAGAGTCTCATCGAAATCGCTCTTGGAAAAATTATGTCGGAAGGTCAGACAGAACCAGATATGGAAATAGTGGGTGGAGCGCATGTCGGAAAGAGCCAATCACGAGCACTGAACGACGATCTCCTTGAGTTTTGATTGATCTATTTTAGAAAAGAAACAAGTTACAAGCTGCGAGATCTCAAGATTATCGGGATCGAAGACTCGTTATAAGGCTTTCGTTTCAGAGTCGGAAGAGTCTGTCTTGACTTTGAGCTGGGAATAGATGAGCTTTTCCCATTCATCGCGAAGTTTGACCATTTGTGGATCGTAGAATGGCTGAGTCAGAGGTCAGAGAACATGGAAGAGAAGCGTGTTTGCAAAGTCAGCTTCTGAGAGAAAGTTTCGCATAGTCGTCTTTCAAGAAGTGGCAATCTTTTCGGCGACAACGAATCACCAAGAGTTGAGCTCCAATGATTGATCCGATTTCATTGTCAGGATCCAAGAACCAAAAAACGTTTGCAAGACCTTTTGCGATCAACAAAAGAGAGAAAGAAAGTAAGTAACACAGTCAGCCTCGAGCTTTTTGACTTTGATACCAAGTCTTGACCTTCGAGCGTTTGCATTCGGGTTTTCGGAGACTCACCTGCCCAAGCATGAGATCCTCCAGGTTTTCCAGTAACGGTTGGAGACTTGAAGACCTGAGCCTGTAAGAGATTGATTCCAAAATCGCCTGGCTTGACTTGAGCTGAGAATTCGTCGATACTTTTTAGTTTCAGAAGCGAAAGGAGATGAGAGAAAAGCAATCTTCAGTCATTGTCACAAGAGAAATCCTTTTTACTACTCTCAGAACAGAATACCTGCCGTTTTCTTTCACTCACTCGTAAGTGAAATCTGGTGCCGAGGATTTCCAAGTCGGAATCTCCATCTTGACTCCCATCGAAGTGGTTTGATCCGAAACAGCCATTTGCCAGGTCTCTTCACTCAATAACCTTGAGTCGTGATTGAGAGTGGCCTGTAGAATTTTGCTGTTCGTTTGAATAGAAGAAAAAAAACGGAGGATCAAGATGCTGCTATACGTCTCGAGACTTGTCGAAGACGAGTTTTCTCACCTATAACTTTGCAAAGAGCTTCTAACAGGACCACTTCCTAACCAAAACTTTCCTTCTTCTGGATTCCAGCCGTCTGGAGGTTGATAGAGTTCAAAAGGAATCTCCATAAAAGAATGTTTCTCTCCGGTTCTAATATTGACACCAGCGTTCTTCTTGACTGGAATGAGATCGATCTCATCTTCATTGATCAATCCTAAAGGCTTGAAAACTAGATCTTTGCAAAGTCTTCTGAGATTGGTTCCAGTCGTTCTAACAGCAAATTGACCGACCCATTCGCATGAAGCTCCATAGATGTATTTCTCCCCAGCTTCCCAAAGTAAGGGGTAATTAAAGTCTCTCGTTTCGATCAAGTGCAACTTTGGGAAATGAGGTTCTCCTTCGGTCGGTTTGAACAGTTCCGAGTTGCTTGGCTCATTCCATGGATAGCTCAATCCAGCTGTGTGAGTCAATAAATGTCTCAAAGTACAACCTTTCTTTGCATCTCTCAACTTCAACTCTTTTTTGCCATCGGCTCCTACCGGACCAAAACCTTCTAGAATCTTTGTCACCATGCTACCGCTTCCCAATTTGAATTCTGGTAGGATCGAGACCAACTTTTCATGATCGTCTAAATCTGAAAGAGAGAAAGGAGTTTTGGACAATCCTTGTTCTAGGATGCGAAGAACTACCAAAGAGACCACCACCTGCGAGAGGTCAGAGACAAAGTTGAGGAAAAGTCAGAAGATGAAAGAATGCTAGAGCAGATCCAGAGAACTTGGACTGACCTTTGAAGCACTGAAGAGGGCTAGACCAGTATCCCTTTCCATCTCGACGCCTTTCGAACTTTCTCCTGCCACTCCGTTGAAGATGAAAGAATCTTTGGTGAAGATGGTGGCTTGTAAACCTGGAGCGACTCCTTCGCCTACCGCTTTGTCGATAAAGTCTTGGTATGTTTGACTCATTTTCTTACGTTTGGAGTGGTGGTTTGAGGGAAGAAAGAAGGACAGATCTTCAAATCATTTCAGCGAGACGGACAAAGATGGAGATACATGCAGGAGCATGAACAGAGCAGTGGGCGTGGACTGAGTGCAAAGCTCATAAGCTCATGCTCAAAGCCCACATGTTCACAGAGAAGATAGCGAAGAACTGATGGCGGCAGAATTATTCGAATAAGGTACAGACGCGCAGTTGAGGCTTTGCACGCTGATCCTCACTTCTCGTCTGCGTGTCTCCAGATTCATGCCTCAATGTTCCTAGCAAGCTCTACTTCCAATTGAAGTTTCTTCTCTGTAATCTTCTCTTTCTTTTTCTTCCTTTTTACATCTCTCTTGGCAATCTAACTATGGGCCCGAAGTCCAATTCTCAAAGCTCGATTTGAGTAGCCCCAAACACTCAATCCCTCGTTTTTAGATCCTATTCGATTCTCCTCTTCTTCATCAAGCAGTACAAGACTCGCTCAATCATCACTGCTCTAAAAAGCTCAAAAGTTCAAAGGCGAATTCTTTTCGTTGATCCTTTCAATCTTGATCTTTGACTCTTCGTTCTTTTCTCACTACCGTCAGTCTCAAGTTCAGGTCGAGATCAATCGATCGGCTGCAAATACCTTTATAACTGACAAAATTTGGGAGAAATATGTTAATTAGATTCAAATCTCACGATCGAGCACTCAAAATTGGCTCTTCTTTCCCTTCGGTCGCCAGGCTGTTCGACTTTTGTCAGGAATTGAGAACATCGATTCTCAATAGCCCATGTCTATCTACCGAAAGCGATCTCTTCCTCGGCTTTATATCTTCATATTTGAACAAAGACTGGTCAAAGACAAGTTAAAGTCATCGCTGTTCTGGAATGGTTGGTCTCAGACGTCAACAACACAAAAGAAAATTGAGCTGCTATAGACTATAGTACGAGAAGAGTAAACAAGAGAATAGAACAAATTGGGATGCATGCGATCTACTAAAAGCTTAACATCGACAAGGTTTTAAGGAGAAGGTAGTGAGAAAGAAGGTGAGAGATCACAGAGACAAAGCAAGTGTTTCCTGGCACTCTCCCTGAGAGTACAGAGAAAAAGAAGTGAGATCCAATCTCTCGAAGAGAGAAAGGATGGTGATCGATAATCGTATCCACTTATCAAGATAAATGTGTGAGTTTTGAAGCACCCGTGGCAGCAAAGTAACTTCCCTACCATCTCTCGACGGCTTGTCCACTCTTGAAGAGCGTTCGTGACTCCAGCGGCCGTTTCGTTGCATCAGTCACAGATCGAAAAGATGCTTTACTACGCCGAACCAACTGGATTCATTCCAATGCCATTCTGAAGAGTTCGAAGCGTCTATCCCTGCCATGGATAGGGGAATTCCTCCTGGCCAAAAGACCAATGGCTTCATCATTAAGAAGGGAAAGCGATCGTGAATACCAAACTACAGAGAGTCTGCTAGACTGATGCTGCTTTCCCTCTCCAAAGACTTTGCCTTCACCCAAAGGCGAATATTTCCAACTCAGTAAAGAGTTGAAAGCGGCTTTTCCACTCGTAAACAAGCGTGTGTTGTGATTTAGCTCTAGATTCTTATGTTTTGTGTGATTGTAGGTTTTTGTTGACTTCATTTTTTCGTGGCTTTGCTCATGATTCGAGGCTTCGTTGCTTTCCATTTCATGTTTCTAGACCTCAAGATTTGATTGAAATCTTTATCCACTTATCAAAATAAATGTGTGAGTCTTTGAATGATGCATGTGGGCAACGCAACATTCCCTACCATCAAAGATGGCTTTTCCACTCCTTTCGAAGCGTTCGTGGACCTCTCGACGCCCGGAAGCCACTAATTGAAGTGACTGAGACGACTCTTTCGAGCTCTTTCTACCTGATTCATTCTAATGCCATTTTCGGAGCGAACTCAGCCACCTGCCCAGATAAACTAACCCCACGACTTACTTCTGGCTTCATCAGCGAGCAGAGAAAGTGATCGCGGATAACAAACCACCTAAGTAGTCTGCCACTGGATGCTGCTCTCCTCCTCCAAAGACTTTGCCTTCATCCGAAGATGAATTTTACGATTTCTCAAAGTGGCGTTTGTCCACTCGTAAACAAGTGTGTGTTGCGGCTTAGATTGCTTCTATTGGTTAATTTTGAGTGATTTTTTAGGTCTTAGTGACTAGTACGCTCGTCTCGAACAAGGCTTTGGATAGGTTGAGGGTTTTTCTCCCTCCTAATAGGAATCGATGCCTTCGGTGCAGACTAAAGGTTTTGACCCCCCATTCTACTGTTTGTGTCCTCTTCCTAGAAGCTGAGATCAATAAAGTCAGTTCTAGCTGGCCTATATGATCATGAAGTGACTTTTTAGTTGATTTTCGCCTTTTGAAGAATGGTTTCGGGAGAGAGTCAGAAAAGTACTAGTAGGCTCCTTTTGGCACTCTCAGCCAGCTCTTTGTAAACCCTGACTGAGCTCAAGGCGCGAATGCTATAGCTGGAGAACAAACGAGAACTGCAGAGATTGTATATAGAATCGAAGAATATAGTAGGGAATGTCAAAACGAAATAAGACTGAAAATCGAGGAAGATTTTTTATCAGACGAAGACGAACCAAGAGATCTGAGAGAAAGTCATCATCGCAATCGAGCTCTACCTGCAGAGTGATTCCTCCGCTGGTCGACAAACTTTAGCTGATAGTTGACAGTATCCTTTGTTTATTCTGCGAAGGGAAGATAGCGTTGGAGCGAATCGAGCAACTTCACCTCTCCTCTCGACGTAGCCCTCTCTCTCTCATCACCCACAACCGAGCGAAAAACGCGCCTCGATTGTTCGGTTCTCCAATCGCGAATCGAAGCGTCTCTCAACCTCAAATCTCTCCTTACTCTCCTCTTCTTTTCCCAAACTTTCGGATATAATATAAATCTTATGTCCGACGTGCTCATCTATCCCCTGGAGACCTTTTGCCGTGTGAAGCCAGCCTTGCGCTTGATCTCGCGCACAGACGAGAACCTCTATCAACTCAAGATAATCTCTGCCCTCGCTCGTCTCTTTCAGCATCTTTCTTTTGGCAACTTTGCTTACATAATCTATCTCTATCATCGAGAGTGTAAATCATGCGCATCGAGCCTACTGCTCCAGCTAGAAGCGCTCGTCCGCAGACTGTTCGAAGCCTTATGATTCCAGACTTTGAAGACGAATTATACCTCTTCTCCAACCTCCGTTCTAGCGAGCACTTCTTAGGCGACGGGGTTAGTAGCTCGTATGTCCGTTGAAGTTGGTATCAGCAATGTGCAGCCCTTCCTACTTAGTCTCTCGACTTCGTTCTTTACCCGATCCTCAATTACTTCTTGTTCAGTCACTTACAGTCCTTCTCTGGATTCGCTTCCCTCAAGACGTTTCAAGAGGGTCAAGAGTGACTTTAATTTATTTTCGATCGCGAGTGAAAAAGCTCGCGCTTTATACTGACCCCACATTCTGCTCCAAGATCCATTCTTACCTCGAGTTCTCCAGCTCGTGCTTTCGAAACCAGAGAATCTGAATCCTACCATCAAAAACTCTTTTTTGATGCTCTTTTGCGCTATACGTTGGCCCCTAAAATCTTGAGTAATATCTGATTCAAGGTATTCGGGGGGTAGAAACTCCTACTCCCCTCCGAAGATTCTCGTCTCATGGGGAAGGATGAACAATCGCATCCTTCCCCGACCTATGCCAACCTATGCAATTATGCTTATGCCCAAAACAAATGAAAGCTACTAAGAGCAAAAAAAAGGAGAAGGAGAGTTGCGAAAGCAAAAAAAGAGAGGACTAAGACTTTTTACAAAATCACTCAAAGCTAAAGAACAAAACGCAACCTAAGCAACAACATACTCTCGTTTACGAGTGGACGAAAGCCACTTTCGACTCTTTAATGAGTAGAAGAAATTCATCTTCGGATGAAGGCAAAGTCTTTGGAGGAGGAGAGCAGCATCAGTCTAGCAAGCTACTCGTAGTTTGTTGACCAGGATCCCTTTCCTTGCTTAATGACGAAGCCATTGGTCTTTTGACCAAGAGGAATGCCCCACTCAATGGCAGGGAGAGGACACCCAAAAAGTAGGAACTCTTGTGAATGGCACTGGAATGAATCCAGCGGTTCGTAGTTAAGCCTTCAAAGCTGATAGAGTTGGCACAATGCAACGGCCGCTGGAATCACGAACGCTCTTTGAGAGTGGACAAGCCGTCGAGAGATGGTAGGGAAGTTACTTTGCTGCCACGGGTGCTTCAAAACTCACACACTTGTTTCGATGAGTGGACAAGAATTTCAGTCGCATCGACTGAGATTTAAGAACATTCCATCTTTCAGGGAGAGTGCTAAGGCTGCAGAATTCATTCAATTCATTCTGTAGACTCCCTTTTCATGTCTTGGACTTTTTCAATGTTGATCTCGAGTCTCAAGAACTTGATGATGTGGATTTGTCGACGATCCAATCACGACGATCCAGCTTCTCAGTCAATCACTGTCTTTACGTTCTTGAGTTCACCGGTTCACGACTTAGCGTTTGACGATCACTTTCCCAAACCACGTTATCTCATTTTCGATACTCCTCATCCTCATTTTCTAGCACGAGGTTGCCTTTCGAGAATCTTGACTTCCCACTTGCGTCCAAAGGTCGATTGACCTCAAGAGAGACCAGACGAGCTGGAACTCGAGAACTACGAAAGAGACGACGAGTTGTCTTCCCTTCGAGTCATCTCTTATTTGCATCCTTTGAAGCTTCCTCCCGCTTTTGATTTCGATGAGTTGCAGCATCCCTCAGGACGATTCCGCCGTATCGTGAAGAACATTCTAAAGAATTTGGTCTCTGTTCTTCTTCAATCTAGTCTCGGAATCTGGATGTATGCGCTCTCAAATATCAATTCATGCGATCCTAAAACTCCAGAAATATTTCTCCGAGCCAGATAGAAAGCTCAGCTGAGAAGGAGATGATACACCTCGAAGCTCGATTCGTATTCTGCAATCTTCTCTCATGTCCAATCTTCCTCAGATTCCATTTCGTTTCAGACTCGAATGCCTCATTCATCAGAGTAAAGAATCATTCAAAGAGTTCTAGTAAAGATTCGATACACATATGCATTGTTTTTCCCCTCCTCAAATCGAGATGGTTCTTCGACACTCACTAGTCAGTGTCGAGCTAGTCTCTCACTTATCCCACATCCTTTCTGTTTTTCACCATTCATTTCTTTCTTTCCTCCTACCGTCTTTTCTCAAACTACTTTGGCTGAATAGCTCGAGAAGCTATCTAGCGCGCATCCACCCTTCAAGGAAAGAGTTGCCGTCTGCAGGAAGATCAGGTATAAGACTTCAAGAGTAAAAGTGGCTCGCTATGCGCTCAAATTGAACTGTTTCGAGTATTCTATAGGGATTGATGCTGAACCTTGACGTCTCTCATCGAGAATGAATGGAAGAGAGGATAGATCTTCATGACTTGCGAGAAAAGCTGTAAGATTGGCAGTTTGAAGACGGATGGTTCATCGCTTGAGCTGGCTTCGACCTCGGAACTTGAATCTTCTTGATAGTGAGATCTTGATCAAGCTGCATTCGTTCCTCTAGAAACCAGCTTCGAGAATGGAGAGGATGAGTTCGGAGGACAAACCAAGCTGGCCCTAGCTTGTGCCAAAGTTCATCTTGCCTCTTCGACGATCCTGAATCCCCCTTTGTCCATCAACCACATCCAAAAGAACAATGCTTCAAGATATCATTAGAAGCGTCTAATCAATCTGTACAAGAAAATGAAGAAATCAAGTAGATAGATTGACCTATCAGCGTGCAAGTTGGATCAACGTCTTCAGGAATCAGATTCTCAAATTCATCCATTTCTTCCAGTCCATTCCACTCACCTATACTATCAGCCTTTCCTCAAATTTATCTTGAACTCAACAGTAGTCCCATCAATCCCGAAGTCTTCGATCTTTTACCTCCATGCTTGAGAGCTGAGAAAGATCCTGCCTTTCTCGAAGGACTGCTGGAATGACATCTATCCTAAGGTAACTCCAATCAGAAGAGTCGATTCGAGGGGATCAGAAGTTTCAAAGTCTCTAGCAGCTACTACGAGTATCTGTTGAAGCGCTGGGCTAGAGGAGAGATCGCGGTTCGGAAAGAGAAAGGAAGGCAAGCTGTGAGTATAGATCTCGAAAAACTCAGTCGAGTCAAAGCTGGCTTCAAGATCTCTCTATCTCCGTGAAATCAGACAATGCAATTCAATTGGAATCCTCTGAATATTGACTCAGTGGACAGCATCAAAGGCAGAGATTGAAGATTGCCTGCTCTACTTCTACTTCTGTTACAAGTGGATTACTAGCAACTTCAACTCTTCTAAGCTGGTCGATCCAATCTTGGTAGTATGCCTCCTCAATCTACTATATCTGCAACTCTACCACTACTTCCATCGTACGACGACTAGAAATCAAGGACTAGCTCTCTAATCGTAGGGCAACTCACTTTGTTGAACCTATGAATCTTTAACTCCATCTCTAGTAACCAACTCTCCTCCCCTCGAGATCCTTTCCTCATCAGCAAAATTGAGTTTTGAATGAAGATAAACCTCAAGAAGAAAGTAGAGAGGAGTGGGGGGAGCAATGAAGGGGGAAGTGGAAGGAATTGGGTCTAGGCTGAACCAGTTTTCAGAATAGATAAGCACTTCTACTTGGGATCTGTAAGTCTTCACTGATCTCATTGAATAACATTATCAATATCAATGCAATTAGCTCTTCATTCCACTTTCTGATTGACTTGTTTGAAGGTAGGGAGTGGTGAAGATTTTCGAAGTGATGGTTCGAGAGAGAGCTTGTCGAAAGACTTTCTTCGAGACCAGGCTATGTCTTCGATGATCACTCTCTTTTACTCCATCTAGACAAAAGGTTCTTTTGTTTTTTTGCTTGTCCGACAGTCTTCATCGTCATAGAAGCCAATTCATCTTGTGCTCGAAGAGATCCTTCTTCGTCGATGACGACTCTCTCTCTCTCCTTCTCTAGGTCTAGCTGACTTTGAACCCATCGCCACTCGACAGCCTATCGGATGCAAAGTTGACGTCTGTACTTTCTCCAGCTTGACATCGGGAACCTCTTCATTTCAGGGGTTCACTTTCGAATGAAAATTTTCCTTTTTGGTTCTAGAAAAGGGATCGAGGGGCGCCAGACGATTGGCTGCAGGGAGTCTGAAACCAACAGCGAGCTCAATCTAGCTATATCTACACAACAATGCGATTTTATTTCTTGACTTCCTCCTTCTCTTCCCATCCTTCTCTCTCTCTCACATTCACCATCAAAAGAATAGCCAAGATGGATCCAAACAATGAGCAAAACGAACAACCTCCACAAAAGAGAAATGTCGGTCGTCCATCTCAAGGACCAGTTCTCGTTTCTGAGCGTGAGTTTGATCTCAGGAAGAGGATCTGCTCGGAGACCAGTCACAAGGACTCTTGCTGATTCTCTCTCTCTCTCTCTCTCTCTCTCTCTCTCTCTCTCTCTCTCTCTCTCTCTCTCTCTCTCTCTCTCTCTCTCACACGCACACACACTCGTACTCGCACACAGCCGCTCGAGCTAAGCAAGCAGAAGAACGCGCTAAGATGGAGGCTGCTAAGATAGCAAAGGTTGGACTTGGTAGAGCATCTCCTACGAAGAACCCCTCAACGTCTAGAGCTCCAAACAACAGAAAGGGCACTCCAACTGTATTTCAGACAGATCCAAACAATAGAACTTGGGCTGGGGCTTCGAAGCGTGGTGAGATGCGGTTGATCGACATGTTGGCAACAACCCAATCCGCATTCGTTACAAAACTTCGAACGAAACCCCCTTGCTCTCCTACCCTCCTAACTGACCAAACGCCTGGCTCTCCTTTTTCTCAGGACTCAAAGATTCGACTGCTCCTTCTTCATCATCCAATAGACGTGGTCCATTCTCTTCTGCCGCTGGCTCAGCTTTGGGAGCTCGCGATGGAGAAGGTGAGTTCTCTCGAGTGCCTCTTTCTCTTCCTTGTCTCTTTGTAAACTTGAAACTTACTTGCTCGCTCGCTTTCATTTGTCATAATCGCTTTCTTTCAGATGACGCTTCCGACGAAGACGTTGCTTCGACCAGTCGTGGTAGAGCTCTTACTTCTGCAATCCCTTCTGGTAATGGTGAGTTGCCAACTATTGTCAGCTTTCAATTGAACAGCACCTTCTCTCTTCTTGCGATTCTCTGACCAGGAACCAGACTCTCAAATTCTACTTCCCCTCTCTCTCTCTTACTAGGAAACGCAGCTAACACTGTCGGAGTTACTCAAGACGTTCCTCGTCGTCGCATTGCTTCTCGTTCGTCTTCCGTGGCTGGTGGATCTCGTCCTTCTTCTCGCGTAGACACTCTCAACTCTCGTGTTCACCATCCTTCTTCGAGCACTGGTGTCGGAAGCGAGTCTGGTAGCGAAATCAACGACGGTCATGGCAGAGGTAAGCTTCGATTGCTCATTTCCGAAACGAAATTTTTCATGCTTTCCCAATCAATAATCCATCTCTCCCTCCTATTTTTCATTCAACTTCTTCTTCCTTGAGACATAATCCTCAAGACAGACTCAAGCCCGTCTCCGCTCCTGAAGTCGTGATCCGTGAGTGCCATTTCGAGATCTAACCCAACCTACTCCCATCAGCTTTTGATTCGGCTCATCTCTCTATATTCCCTTCTTTTATACAGCTCTCGATGATGCAGTTCCTTCCAAATACAACAGTCCAGCTTCAAAAGCGAACTCTTCGATTTTTCCGGTTCAGGCTTTCGTAGCGGTAAAGGATTCGAAACCTTTGTTCACTCAAACAACTTTTGCTCGTGGCAAATCTGTCGCTCTAGTATCTTCAACCGGAAACTCTCTTTTGAACAAGTATCATCTCACCGTCTGGGGTGCCTTTGTAGTCCTTTCTGCTGCAATTCAGTCCAACTGCGCTGCTCTGACCATTAACGTTCAAGACATCAACGCTTACAATTCACTCGTCTCAGGTACATCAGAGAATGCTATGATCAAATCCCCTTTGAATTCAATTAGAGAGTTGATCGGAAGATCAAGAATCTACGTTTATTGGGCATACACCGATGGATTCGAGAATCAAGCAGAAGCAATCATTCGAGGAAACAACAATAACCCATACTCCTCTCATTTAGTCAATGATCTTGATTTAGACCTGGAATTTGGTTTGCGTCTTTATCCAGGTGAGTCAATTGGATACCGAAGTAAATCAAAGCAAAGAGAAGAGAGTAAGGGACAAGAGTGAACTTGAAGCTAGAACGATGAAAGCTGACCTCAACCTTCTATCGTCGATCTCACTCCCACTCCTCCAGCTGCTAACCACTTGATTCGTTCCGATGGTAGTCAATACAATTACAAAGCTTTTGCTAAGGTCAAGGATCCCTCTTCTTCAAGTAAGTTCGTTGTCTCAAAGAGACTTTTCGCGAAGTCTCGAAATCGCTTTCTGACTCGCAGCCTTTTTCTTTTCTACCAGTTGCTGGCTCGTCCAAAGGTTTCGAGGATCGTCCAGCAGAACCAAATGCAGTAGGAGAATCCTCAAGTAAGGAAATCAAAGGAAATGAAGAAGGAAATGGAAGAAAGGATAAAAAGAGACAAAAAAGTCGTGCCTCTCAGGAAGCCTCTACCTCCTCCAAGAAGTAGAGTTCAAGTTCAGTCTCGAATGGTTTACGAAATAGAACGGCACTTCAACTGTAAATCGACAAGATAGTTCAATCGGGTATTGAATCAAGAAGATGTTTCCTTTGTTTATATTCATTTCTTCCTTCTTCATCGTTCGCAGTCTCTCTTCTCTCTAGATCTTCTCCATTCGACTTCGACTTCTCTTGTCTCTATTTTCGAAAATGTTGTTTCTTACTGTGCTCCCCAATTCCCCGCTCTTCATCATCATCATCAATTGTACCACTCCGTCACATTCATCAAAGAGGTTTCTGTTCCAATCAATAAAAATGTTTTCCAAATTCACTCCTCGACTCTCAAGGTTGTTCTCGAAAAGCAAACGTACTCAGATCACATTTCGGACTTACGACCAAGTTTAAGAAGAGTCCATGGTGAGCTCCAAGCTCACAATCAAACGGAAGAGAATAGAGATTATTTACTATTTGATTCATCGCGTTTCAAATTTTTGTAAGGAATAGAAGAAGAAGAAGAAGAGGAGACGGATTTGAATTTGAAGCAAAGACAGCACTTCAAAGTTTGGTGATACTGATGATTGATGAAACGGAGACGTCGAACGTTGCGATTTGAATCCTATAAAACTAAGAGGGAAGGTGAGAAGGAAGATTCCCTTGAGAGTTGAGTCGACTACCCAAAGCTTAATCTTTCTTGGTGCTTGGAGTTTCTCCCTTTGCAGCAGCCAATTCGTCTGCCATTCTATCGTATTCAGCTTGTTGTTGTTCCACTTGTTTCTTGAGGTTGGCTATTGAGAGCAAACGAAAGAGAGAGAGAGAGAGAGGTAAAGATCGAACAAGGAAAAAGCGAAGAGAGCGAGCAAAAGCATCGAGGTAAGAGGAGAAGAGAAGGTAGAAATCAAAGTCAGCAAGGTGAAGGTTTCCCAAAATAAGAGTGATTCCTGAATGCACAAGAACTTCTTGAAGAGTACTCACCCATTTTCGAATCGTCGTTTGCACCAGCTACCTGCTTCCTTAGGTTGATGAGTTGATCTTGAGAGTCGATCAAGTCGATGATCAAAGAGTAGGTACGAGAGAGGATCCTGATGAAGAAAAAGGCCAGGGAGAGGGATTGGAGAGAACGGAAGATCAGCAAAGGGTGGAGGATGAGATTAGAGATCTCTTCAAAACAAACAGCTGAAACAATTTTTTCTCTACAGAATAAAGGCAAGACATCTGTATGATTTCTTTGGGACAATCCTCATAGAGAGACGTCATCGAAAGAATTCGAAACAAGAGTTCATGCAAGAGCTTAGGCCTTGAAGTTGGAAGTGATAGTCTGATCTTCTCTCTCCCACCTCCAGCTCTGCTAGATCTTTTCCTCTATCACTATTCTAGACCAAACAAGTCATCTTGTGCTTTCCAGTCGCAGGTCTTCATCCAATATCCTTCCTCTGTTGCAGTTCTTCTCTTCGTCTCCCCCACATTTCCTTCCTTGCTCTCTCAGATCCACCTCGAAGCCCGAACTCACAAGCTCAAGAACAGAGTGAAACCAGTCAAGTACATGTTTCTCTGACTGTAAAACTTCCTAGCGGCGTAATTGGTTTCAGCTCTTACGTCTTGGATACCTCTCTGATCCTTAGCAGTTTCACCTTCAGACATGACCTTGACCATCCTTTGTAAGGCGTCTACGAATAATATGGCGACGAATCTAATGGAGATAAGTAAAGAAATGAGCAAAATGTAAGTAAGATAGACGTCACTGCAAAGGGAAGATGGAGCCTTGAGGGATAAGGCAACGTAGAAGAAGGAGAGAGAAGAAAGCCGACTCACATGAACGTTATTTTCAAACCATATTGAATTTTGGCAATGAAAGGATTCTCTGCCAAGAATTTGAATAGCTTACGACGTAAACTGAATGGAAGTGGAACCTGAACAGATAAATAGAGTTACGTGGAAGAACGAGTTAGAGAGGAATGGATTTGAGATGCTTTCCATTCCGTACATGCGACTTGAGACTTACGATGAGAACCATGAACATTGTCATTTCAAACACTAAAAGTGCAAACACGACTGGAGGAGAGTGAGAAGAGATAGAGAGAGAAAGAGAAGAAAGGAATGAGTGGATGGATCGAGATGAGGATGCTATCTTGAATCGATTCTTATCCGAGGTGAATTGATTAGGATTGGAAATAGTTTCATTGTTCATCTAATTCTTCTGTCTTGTGATGCTCACTTGAGTAATATAGAGTCATCTTGATCTCTTGCTGTGATGGTGATGGGTGGAGGGACGAACAACCAAGTCTTGATGTAGGCTTTCAAATTTCACTCGAGCTTCAAGGTCAGACCAATGCTGCAACTTTCTTCTGAACAAAAGGCTATTTCTACATTCTTGTACATTACAGAGACAGAAAGCTAACGAAACTGTAAGGCAAAATGGAAACCAAGGAAAGACCGTCTTTCTTCCATTCATTCTCTCGACTGGTATCTTCCATATTCTGTTTTCTTGGATTTCTTTTTTTGGTTTCTATCTCTCAAAAGGTATCCATCTCATCCTTTCCTTTCTCTTCCGATTTCTTCACTTCTCCATCAATCATGACCTCATCCCTCTTTTCGACTTCCTTTTCTTTCTCTTGTTCTCCTTCATGCTCTACTTTTTCATTTTGACTTGTGCTCTCCACCTTGAATCCTCCATCTTTCATCTCACTATCTCCATCCAAACTACCAGCAGCTTCAACAGAGGTTAATCCAGAAACAGAGATAGAACTAGAAGTTTCAGGTTCAGATTCGACCTTGATACTAGAATTACTTTTCATTCTCTTGATCTCTCTTTCCCCATCTCCATGATTGACATTGGAAACCGTAGTTGTAGAACTTATAGGTCTGATTTCAGAATCTGAATTCAATTTACCTCTACCACTATTACTAGCATCAGCATTATTATCATTATTCTGATCCGACTTGTTCTCATTTGATGTTGAAGTTTTCGAAGAGGTTGAAGTGAGGGAAACTTTTGGTAAATCATCCAATTCATCAACTCTACCCAGTGGTACACCTAATGGAGTATTATGAGTCGTTATCGTAGTATCAGTCGTTGTTGAACCTGAGGAGTCTATGGAAGGAACATTACTTGTATTTGTAGCGGTTGGAATTGAATCATTCGGCCTCGTCGCTGTTGAATCGGTTTCCATTCTGATTTCTCCATTTTGATTAGATTCCACTTTCTCTGATTCTTGAAGAGGTTGATTTCCATCTTCAACTTTTTCCACTTGATTTTCCTTCTCCTCTTGAGCACCTCTACTTTCTCCCAATTCAATCTTTGGAATCTCTTCCTCCTCTCCATCTCCATCCTTTTTCAAACTATCCTTTACCAAAAAGGGTATAGGACTAAAGATCGGATCGTTATTCCTAGTATATGGAATCCTTGGACTACCTCCTTCGCCGATTCCATTTGGTTTACTATTCGTGGAGGATTGAAATAGAGAATTGGGATGAAATGCTTGACTTGAAGAATTTTCAGAATGTAGACTTGATGATAGGATTCCATTGGGATTGATTCCATTCGAATTTGAAGGTTGAGTCGTAGAAGTGGAAGTGGAAGTTGGGATTGGAAAAGAACCTCTTTCAGCAGTGACTGATAAAACTCTACGAATTGAAGATAGATATTTGGTTGGAGTATGATACAATTCAGGTTTGAGAATCAATTCACTCAATCTTTGGATTGTGAATGGAGGCGAACTGCGAAAGAAAGGAGAAAATGATTCAGAAAATTGGAGTTAGTGGTTTCCAAAAGACATCTCCGTTTCGTATGACAATCTGATCATCTTCAACAGAAGACCAAGATTTATCTTCAAAATCTTTGATTTCGACTCTGTCTTCTTTCTTCTCAGAAGTTCAGAGAAATCAAAAGAAATCCTTTCTTTCAAGAGATTCGCCACCTCTTTCCCTCTATTCTAAAACTCACTCGCTAAACCCATCCAAAACCAGACAAAGATCCTCCACTTCCTTTTCTGTCTCCTCCTTTGTCATTGTCTTTGACCACATATGATTCCTTTCCTTTCCAGGCTGTCTTTTAGAAGCAAAGAACATTGAGGATTCAATAGGAGCCAAACCTGGGATATGAAAGGTAGTTGAAGGATTCTCTGGATTCAATGGAATCTCCTCATCTTCCAAAGATGATTTCTCTCGAGAATCGGAAGTTGAAGGTTCATTTTGAGAAGTGGTTGATTCTGAAGGACCATCAGTAGTAGAAGAAGAAGAAGCGGGGACGAATCTGGAATTCAAAGAGGTAGTGGCAGTCTCTGTTGAATCTTTTTGATCTATAGATGGTTTGGCTTCCTGATTTGTCGTTGACGTAGTTGGATTTGTGGATGTAGAAGGATTCTGATTCTTGATTTGATTATTTGCTCGAGGATGAAGTTTTGGGATTGGATTTGGAGGAAATGAAGCAATGTTGGATTTGAGTTTGGATTGGATATGCTTGTTCAATGTGGGCCAATCTTGACTGAGCACATCGATATCAATCGAGACGGAGAGAGAAGAAAGTTGAGAGAAAGATGGAGATTAGAATCCAAAGTCGAGAGTGGGTGAGACGTCGTCCTCTCTAGACGAGACTTACGGGTCTGCTAGAGAATCTGATTCCGCTAAAACCCGTAATTTCGAGTCTGTGAATCGAGTTGCAAAGGAATGAGAGAGAGATAGGAAAGGTTGAGTGACTCTTCTTGTTATCTTGCATCCATCTTAGAGGCGTTGACTACTGACCATTGACGTCGCTCTCTGACTGTGTCTGCGTGATTTCTTTCGCTGCATTTGATTCCTTTTGACTATGCATCGAATCGAGCAAATGCTTGCTTGCTGATGACGTTGAGGATGTTGATCAAGCTAGAGCAGTTCTTCGCAGCCTTGACGTTAATTCTTGACCTTTAACCTTCTCTCGCCTTTCCTCTTTTACTCTATCCATTCATTTTCTGATACCCCCTTTTATTACTTCAAGTATACCAGCAACAACGACTGGAATCGCATCTCATCCAATCTAGATAGAGCAACATCTACATCATGGGTAAGCATCTCCTCCTCCAACCTCGTCTCGTTATCCCGACCTTGGTTCGTCCATCAATCTATGCCAAACAAGGACCCGACTTCTTTTCTCTTTCTCCTTTTTTTCCTTCTTTTCTAATCTTCTTCTATCTTTCCTTCCTGACCTCTCTTCTCTTCTCCCCTAATCATTCTCTCTCTCCTCTCTTCTCTTAGCTCCCTCTACTTCAGCTTCCGAATCCAGAGATGCAGTCTTAGCAGCTCTGTCAGACGTAGTCACTGTAGATTCAAACAATAATCATAACTCGAATTACAATTCTCAACCACCACCACCTTTACCAGACAAGAACAATTCAAACCCTTTCAGTAATTCAAATTCAAACCTCGGGATGGGTGCTAGATTGGCAGGGGCTTTCAGAAAGGCTGCAGGTCAAGACAAGGAATCAAAGAGGAGAGAGAAAGCTGCTAGGATGAAGGAGGAAATAGATAGATCAACTGCGAAAACTAGTAGGATGGATATCATTGATAGATTGGACCTCAGTGGAATTCATGGCAGTAGTATGTTTCATCATGTGAGTTGATTCAACAGAATTGGGGTTTGATGTATTGATGGAATGTGGGTTGGGATTCTGATCCAATCGGGATATTAGTATAGGGTTGATCAACAGAAAAAGGTGAAGAAGATTAAAGTTGCGCTGGTCGAAAAGATAGGGATCAGCTCTGTCTATCTTGGCTCTTTTGCTCTCCTTGTCAACGTTCGATTCTTCCTTGGACTCTTGCTCTCTCTTCTTTGCTCTCTTTAGTATGATTGTCGAAGTGTGTCTTCTGATCTGACATGTTCTTCAATCTTTCTCCCCACGACTTTCTCCAGGATTCTCCTTACGATGCAGTTTCTCCTCATCGTAACAGACATGCTCAAAAAGCTCCAGTGAAAGCTTTCGATCCAAACATTGATCCAATGACTGGCAAGAAAAAGGTTAATGGAGCTTCTTCACCTCTATCCAAAGTAGACAGTTCAAACCAACAACATCAAACCAGACCTTCATTCTCTTCTAGAGCAACTACTGGATCCACTCCCAATCTACCGATTTTAAATTCAGATGGTACTACTTCAAACAATGGATTGAATCAAAACCATCTCAATGAAAGTCACATTTCCTTCAATGGAGGTAGTGGTAGTAGAAATCCAAGTTCAAGTCATGTAGGAGGAAGAGGGGAAACTGATTCAATGACTTCAAATAGTGTACCACCTTCAGAAGTTGGAGATGATGATGTTGGATATTATAAAACTCCTTCTAATCAAGCTGAAATTTGGGGAGTTTCTAGTGAACCTTGGCAAGATTTCGCTTCTCCTAAACAATCTTCAAAGGATAAGAATGGTAAAAGATCTTCTAAATTAGGAGGTGGTGGAGGAGGAGGGAAATCTTCCTATTTAATGCCTGGTAAAAATGGTTCTTATGATGGAAATAACAATCCTAATAATAGATCTGGAATCAGTTCTTCAGCTAGTTCAGTGATGGATATGGAAGCCATTTTGACTGGAAAAACTTCTGAACAAAGGAAATTGGAAGCTGAAGAAATGAAGAGAAGAGCAGATAATGATGGTGAGAATTTAGTTGGTAGTGGTGTAAGTCCATTTCCTGAAAGAGATTGGTCAACTTTTAAAGATGAAAATGATGGTAATGGTGGAGGAGTTAGGAGAAATAAATCTTTAATTAAGAGAATTAAATCTGCTAGACAAAGTCCAAACGTTCCTCCTCCTGATGATGTTGATGATGTTGAATTATCTTCTTTATCAAACAATAATAATAACAATGATCGACGATATGGTAGAAATGGTAGACAACATAAATATTCCCCTTCTACTCCACCTACTTCTACCTCTATCGGAGGGGGAGTTGATTCTCAAGATCCTTCTTCTTCTAATAATTACGCTTTTCAAGGTTATGGAAATAATGATGGGAATAATAACAATCGTATGGAAAGGAAAAGAGGGTTAGGTGGTTCTATGAGGATTAGAACTAGAGGTTTATCCCCTGCTAGTGGAAGTGGAAATCATTCCTCTTCTCCAGGTGGTAATGGTGCAGGAGAAGGCTCTACTCCAACTGGTTCTACGGCTCCTAGTCAGGATTATTTGACTGTTAAAGGTGAAGATGAAAGAAGAGGTAGAAGTAATTCTAATAATTCATCTCCTGGTGCCACTAATGGTCAAGGTTTGGGTAGAAGTGGTAGTCTGTTTGGCAGATTTGGTAGGAAAGGAAAAGGAAGTCAGAAGGCTCAATAAGATTAACCGGAAAGCTGAAAAGCTCGAGATTAGTGAGAAAGCTTCACATTGGGGGATTGCTCATCGTTATAGATGTCGAAGCTTTCGAGGACGTCACTTCTATTCTACTCTACTCTTCTTTGAACGATTCCTTCGCCTCTCTTACTCCAACATGTTCTGCTTCACGAATTCCATCATCTCCTTTTTGCATTGCTTCATTTCTAAATTCACTATCTATTTCTTGTTTCTTCGATTCTACATCCCTCATCTAATTTGTTACTTTACATTCACGATTCTCTTCTTTCTTTCTTCTGTTGTTGTCATTTCGTCTTTTTGTTCTATATACCGTATCCTTTATCGAATCTAATTCCAAAGATCTTGTTTTGATGCTCGTTCTAAAGCATGTTCGAAGCTTGAGATCTTGAGAGCGCGTTCCCATCAGAAAGGTGCGGTTCAAGCGAGCGAGATTCGCCCTATAAAAAAAGCAGAAATCTTCTTCCATTCTTCTTCTTCTTCTTCTTTCTCTCCTTCCATCTCACTTCTCAATGGATCCAGAATTTCTATCCAAGCTTTTCAATTCTCCAGTAGACATTCCAGTAAGACAAGTCAAGGCAGAAGTAGGCAAAGGAAACCTTCATTCGCTTCCAGAAGACATCGTTGCTGGCATTGTGACAGAGATCAAGAAATGGGAATTGGAACCAGGAGAGACTAACTCCTCTAGAAAAGAGGAAGAGGATTCGAGACTGTGAGTATCTCGACTTTAAAGAGACTCGTGATAGTAGAGTCTCTGTGATCTGTCAAGAGATCCTGATGCTCATCTCTTCGTTCTCTCGAATCTCGATCCAGATTGAAGAACTCCACTCTCAGATCAGTTGCAATGAGCTGTTCAGCAGCTCATCATCTTTGGCTTCCATTTCTCTTGGAGGACTTCACCTGCTCAATTCTCAAGATCCACTGCCTTTGGCACTTGCTGGATAGAGATGGAAGATATGGAAGGTATATCAGAATCTTTCGCCCAATCGAGTCGACCAGAGGACGAGATAGGGAAGATCTGGATCGACTGAGATACCAAGCTCTCACTCCTTTAGAGAACATGACCTTAGAGGAAGAAGGTGTATCTGTCATCAAGTATCAGAAAATGGTTTACAGGTTATTGGATTTCATCTTCATCCATCTGACAAACGTTGAGACTCTCCATCTTATCGGAGAAAATTGTCTATTCTCTCTCAGGCCCTCCAGAGCTCACGATCGAAAGATGCGTCCATTTAGTTTTTGGACTAACTCCCTGAAGACTATTGTCGTTAGTGGAAGTATTGAAACGATTTGCCACATAACAGCAAGTAATGTTTTATGGATATTAGTGTTCGCTGTGCATCTCCGTAAAGCTGTATTTGTCTTTGCAACAGACATGAAGGACTTCAAACATCTCGCAGAACATAGTGCTGCCTTCAAGGGACTCTCCAAGGTTAGACAGCTCGCTTTAGGTCCTTATTATCTTTGTACAGAGTCAAAATCAAAGACATGGTGGTCAACTGCAGAACTGGAGGATCCTTTGGTAATGAACAAGAAGAGCCAAGCTCTGTTCAATTTATTGCTTGTTACAGATTGTCTAACTTCATTTGAGATTGTACAGTCCCAAAGACCTTTGGAAACCGGAGGTAATCGTGGCTATTTCTTTTCGGGTTGTTTGAAAGGTCTCCATTCATCTAGAAAGTCTCTGAAACACCTTCGTTTAGTCCACAGTCCTTACCATCAAGAATTCGAACATGATCATTGGTTTAATCCTCCTCTAAGTATGTTCGGAAACCTCAAAATATTAGGAGTTCGTGGCAGTGACTTGATGGTCATGTCTGAAGCGGATGAATTGATGCTACCATCGACTTTGGAAGTTTTACAGCTCCTTTATTACACTTACTACGACGGACAAGTACGAGAGTCCGACTTTGAAGAGGAAACTTACCTTCGATACATCGTGGAAAATAAAAAGAGCCCATCTCTAAAGCAAGTCGTCGTACCTTCCAAACCCATAAACATCAACAACACTTCCACGGTTTCCCCGGATCAGTTCAAGCTTTGGGAATTTGCAAGACTGGAACTTACTCAGTCAGATGCTTTCAAAGACGGACTGCAGTTAAGAATACTAGATCCTAGCGAGTCTGGTAAGTTGATGAAAGGAGATGATCTCGGCGAAGGATCAAAGACCAATGTGAGATTCAATTTGTGAGGGGCTGAGCTCATTCTTTTGCTTTCTCATTCCACTTCCTCATCTTAACTGCAGTTGGTGATGTTTCCAAAAGAGAAGATTGCCCCTCAGTTATGGAGTGGATTTCATCATTTCCCATCTAGAATCCCTTCGACGTTCAAGATTGATCGAATCAAATCCAGTTCTCGGGAAGATAACAGCTCAAGTAGGGATGAAATTCAGAGAGTTAATGTAGAATATGGGATGATTTCGGTTTTGTTTTTGTAGTTGAGAGCAGAAAGAGGGGAAGAAGTCTAGTAGCACTGTAGAAGACAGACTGTTCAAAGTTCTTTCGGTTGCAAGTGTGGTCTTTCGAAAATTCCAAGTTGCCGCTCTCTTCGAGTACGATTGAAGTGGAATTTACAACAGAAATTCCTCACTTCTGTCATTTGTGAGACTGCCTCTAGTCAATTTCACTCGGTTCTGATCGTTATTGCACGAATATCAAGCTTGATCGATATTATCGACATATCGGGTATCAATATCTGGGATTCGTCAAAAAGTATAAAACACCGTTAGAAAAAAGGAGAATCTACGTCACTGAAGTGCGTCTGATAGAGATGAAAAAGGGGGTCGAGGAAAGTCGATTGGAAACCAAGGGTGATAAAGCGCGAAATATAAGAGTCTAAGAGGGGGAGTCGATTTGACGTCAGAGTAGATATAAGGGTATGGGAACTGGTCCAAGAGGAGCCTTCTCAACAAGCTCAAAAAACAAACATCGGTGCCAACAATACTGAGATGACGATTGCCAGGCCGAAAGAGACAGCTGAACAGGAAAGTCTCTGACTCTTCCCAGAACCACTCTTGTCACCAGCGCTTCTACTCCCATCTCGAACCACCTTAGGAGTAAGAGCGGAACTTAGGTTCGAAGATGCTCCGAGAAGTGTTGGTTCCAAAGGAAGATGAGTAGTGGTCGGATCCCAATAGAGCGTTGGATTGTCGACAGTTGAGAAAGAGCTGCCGGCTGGATTTGGAGTAGGCGTATAGAGGACGGGAGTTGTTGGTGGCCCATAGTCATAAGAAGACGAAGAAGATACGGATATGTCCTTGAGGTCGCTGGGGAAGGGATCTTACGATCTGGCTTTAGAGGATAGCTTAGCCATGCCGATTGCAGGTGGCGAAAACCTGTAGACGATGTACAGGGCACTCAAGAGATCTGAGAGTTGGGAAAAGAGAAATAAGAGATTCAAAGGTTGAGATATTCAGCAAAATTGCAACCAGAGAAGGAAGTTTCATATATCATAGCTCTATGCGTGATGTAGACTTTTTAATGAGTTGAGTTCAGCGAGCTTCGAATTGAGCTCTCTTCAACTGCACTGACTCACCTTGTCCAATGACAAAGGCGTTGTCTTCATTCGGAACAGACTGTGGCAACAAGCTACAGATAGTCTTTCCTTCTTGAGTCGAAACTCGTTCTGCGCTTACTAGATAACCGAAAGGTACATCGAATTGAGAGTCTCCGAAGGACAAAGTGACTCGTAAAGAGGAGATGGGGAACTCATCTGGACACTCGAAATACCATGTACTCCCGAGAAGAGCATCACTAGAATCAAGGTAGATCGATGTGTTGACTCTGAAGTTCAGAAGTCGGAGTGAAAGCGCAACGAAGTGAAGGTGTGAGTAAGAGACAAGAAGTGAGAGTAGCAAGGTGAAACTAGCTTCAAACCACTGCAATTTAGAAGAGCAAGACTCACTGTGACAGAATATTGTTAATAATACTGAACGGCAGTTGAGAAACGCTAGTACCAGTGTCAAAAGATGCATCGAATCCTGATTCTGGCAAAAGCTTTCCGTTGAAGCTAACTCCTTGAACTGTGGCTCTCCAGTTGCTAGGATAGTCCGACGAAAGACTCGAATCCACCAGTAGAGAAGAGTAGACGATTTCTCCTTCGTATAGACTCTCATCAACACCACCCAGCAGCAAATGTCCACCTGGACTCTCATCCGTAGCATTCTTGTCGTGCTCGTCTAAAATCATGTTGAAGGAAAACAAAGGCTGCTTCAAGGCATTCAGTCTCCAGAGTTGCTCTACAAAGGGTATCGTAAAGGATGCCTCTTCTGCACCCACTTCCATGCCATTCGAAGAAGACTGAAGCTGGCTGTTTCCTGGGGAGAAGCTCAGTCCAAGGATTCCAGAAGCTCTCGGTGGAAACGTGATATTACCAGTCGTAGGGACAGCAAAAGGTGCATTCCCGAGTTCGTATCCACCGAAGCCTACTGTATCTTGGATGAGACCTGCTCGGAAGAAAGTGTTGTCTTGATAGCTGTAAGTGACGTTGCCTGTCAATAGAGACGAAGATTTTGATTTCGAGGGATCGTAGCTTTTGACCCAAGCACTTTGTTCAATATCAGTGTTGGATGGAGAGTTGAAGTCTGGCCTTTCGACCATCCCCGACTCTGACCGGAGGGAAGAGAGGGCTTAGAAGTGAAGAAAAGTGAAAAAAATCGCCTCTGACGCAAGCCACGTGAAACTCAAATCGCAATTGACCAAGATGAATGATAGTGAAATTTGGTGAAAAGATAGAAAATGATTGCATTTGAAAGGACCAGGTTCAAAAAAGCGAGGAGAGCGTGGGAGAGAGCAGGCAGAGCAGAAATAGTGATCGAGTCTTTACACGCCTAGAGAAAGTCATGAGTAAAAGTGACGACGGGAGTTGAAGCTCCAATCTTGTGGCCATAGATCAATCGAATACTGAACTAAGAATGGATTTGACAGCTCAAAACAGCAGATTTAATAGAGGTAGTGAAGGACTTGAAAGAGAAGAAGAGAGAAAGTGAATGAGTGGTGGATGGCACTCACTCTTCTGCCGCTCTTCAATTCACAATCGAGAGAGCTGACTCGAAATGGAAACCTAAAGTTCAATTTCATTACTTTTAGATGAATTGAAAGACTCTATAGAACACAATCAAAGAAGATAGGAGACACAAAATGGAAACAGTGAGGCTTGACAGAATGAGAGCTCGCGAAGTGGGATTGAGACTCTATCAAGTCCCAATCGAGGTCTAGCTACAGTAGAGGTCACCATGATGAAAAAGATTTAAGATGGATACGTAGAAGATTCACCGAGTGTAAGAATTAAGGAGAAGCAAAGAAGAAAGAAGAGACGAAGCGAAGAAGATTGAGATTCCACTTTCCAGATCGAAAGAGCGAGCTTGTGATGTTGAAGTGAGATACCTCAATCGAGTCTGCCTTCTTGATACCTAATTCTACAA
Source organism: Golubevia pallescens (assembly GCA_001599655.1). Classification (NCBI taxonomy): domain Eukaryota; kingdom Fungi; phylum Basidiomycota; class Exobasidiomycetes; order Golubeviales; family Golubeviaceae; genus Golubevia; species Golubevia pallescens. Next base: position 1,325,267 of record BCHO01000002.1, read on the forward strand.
GAGATAACATGATGATAAAGATAAAAAAGAGAGCTATCGAGAGTCGGGGACTTCGCCAGCTCTGCCTGGCGCTTGCGATGAGCAAAGATGACTGTGATTGAAAGCAATTCGATGGGGTAGAAGAAAGTTAGAAAGGTACGGCAAAGGTCCAGCTTCCTTCATCTTCAACATTGCTACATCACCCCAGTGTCCAATTGGATCTCCAAAGTCTGTGGGGGACTTCCAAACTCTATCTCAGCAAGGATGTCATAATCGAAACCGCCATTGATGAGAGTGACTTGCCCTAGCTGGTTTTCGAAAGCTTGAGTGCTGTTGTGATGACCATCCCTCCTGGCGACTTGAACTCTATCTTTCCCTTTGCGATGTTTTTTGAACGGAATTGAGATAGTACCAGAAGAGCTGTCAGATCTAGATAGCAACGTCGACTTGAGATCGAAACTTGAGCTTGATGTGGGAGCCGAGATGACTTGATGAAAGAGATTGACAAGTCCTAGAAAGAGAAATTGAGACTTCATCTTCGAGATCCTTTCTTTTGAGTTCGAAAGTAATTGATTGGACGAGTAAGAGAGAAGAAGGCGATTTTGGAAGAGGGGGAATCGAGAATCCTCTTTTTATTCGCTTTGACTATGCAAAGCGCTCAAAAATAAACGAGGCGTCGAGCGCTGATCCTTCCAATCTTTACGCAGCGATTGATAGCTCTCCTGCTTTCTGGAACCAAAGAGCACATTGACTTCGAAAGTGGGAGAGATCTAATAGAAATCCACAGATAGCAGAATCGGGGCGTCTCGTCTTGCAGGAATGGTGCTTCATGTTGCTCCAAACAGGAGATAAAAGGGGATTGAAGCCGCTCTCTGACACTTTGCACTGAAAGTGGATTGCTGAGATATATTTCTCCTGAGATCTCCAGAGTAATCACTCGAGAGAGAAGTCTTCGTTTCGCAACTCGTCATGTCGCGCGCCTTCGAGCAACCTCTGTTTCACTAAGAAAAGGCTTCAGAGATGAAAGAATCTTTCGCACATTTCAAGGACACTCTTCAGTGAAAAAGCTTAATCTGTTTGGTTCATATAGTACAATGAATTGCAACTGTAGACCTCTGAAGCACTCTTCATCTCAACTCCCATCCCTTCTAGCACCACCGAATTTCACCTTCTTCACCTAATCAACTTTCTAAACTCAATTCCTGAAATCGATTACTAAACCACCTGGTTCCTTGTCTACCACCATCGTCTCTCAAGACGTTACCGAATTTCATCTCACAACTCTCGATCATTTCTTTCGTAAGATTCAAAGGGATGCCCTCTAGATTGGAGATTTCCAACGAAGATAGGCCATTTCCAAATTGAGCAGAAGTAGAAGAAGCTAAAGAATCTAAATTGATTTGTCCTTCGAATTCTTCCCGTTGATCTTCTACGACTTCGTTCTCTCTTCTTCTCAACCTCCTCTCTAGCCTTTGACTGAAGTTGGTCTCGTTGAATCTTGGAGTATGTAGAACTGTGAGACCAGATTTGAAAGTTCTCAATTTGATGATTGGTTCGGTGATCTTCGGTAGATAGAGAGAGGCGGATCGAAGAGCTTGAGGAGGGATGAGAGCTGTGAACGAATCGAAAGTAAAGCAAAGAGGCTGACTCAGCTCAGAAACAAGATCCAAAGAAACTTGGTCATAGAATGCAAGAAAGAAGAATGTGAGTACTCACCAATACCTCTGGCTCTATTCCAAATACACCAGACTTCATCTAGACCGATGATACCTCTTCCTATTCGATCCACGTCATTATCTGTTTCGAGAGCATCGTTACCTCGATGACTTCTTTCCAATTCAACCAGAGTTTCCAACTCTTTCGTTCCTCTTTCTTTCTCCAGGACTTTTCCGATTCCCATCAATCCACCACCACCAATTTGCTTCCTAGTGTTCGAAGAAACCGAATTTGAGGCATTAGAAGACAACAACAAACTAGCTAATTCCCTTGCCAAACCGAAATGATATTCTTCCAAGCTTTCAGCCATATCCTTAGTGAAAGCGGGATTCTTCAAACCTAATCTGACCAAAGAATTGTTGATCAAACTTTCGGCTTCTTCTTCTTCTTTGGAATTCAATCCTCCTGCTACACCTTCTCTAGACTTCTGTTTGGATTTCAAAAGTTTCACATTCAACTCCTCAGCCAAATCTACCATTTCCTTCGCTTTCTTCATAAGGGTTTCCAAATCTGAAAAGGCAGTAGACATTTCTTTGGATTGAGTTTTGGTTGACAATTGATTGGTAGATAAGATGGCTTCTATTCCTACACTTTTCTTTGATGGATCTATTGAAGTTCTTCCGTCTATATCTATAGATGCCGAGTTGCGATTGGAGTTGTTGTTGTTGTTGTTGTTGTTGTAAGAAGAAGAAGGTCTGGATCTGGACGTAACGTTGGAAGAAGAAGTTGTAGAAGCTGGTCGATTTGAACTAGAGTTTTGATCTATCAACTTTCCATTCGAATCCCTGAGCCAATCTTTTGCTATCAAAGCCTTCTTGATCGTTCCATAGAACGCTTTATCTCCTCCTTTTCGGAAACTCAACTTGACTGAATCCGTTGAAGGTTGTTGATTTGAGACTTGAGAAGGAGATGGGATGTCTAAAGAGGATTGTGAAGTCGAAGTTCGGAGTTCTGATTCCTTCAAAAGGGATACAGTTCGATCTCTGGAGGTGGTTGGTGAGCTTGAGACTGGTGAATCTTCTGGTTTAGAATCCGTCAGAGGAGAATCACAAATCTCACATTTGACCATTGAAGGATGGTTCGAGAAGGTGCAGATTGGGCAGTTGATACCTTCCTTAGCTGGATTGATAGTAGAGCTAGAGCCTTGCTGAAAAGGGATAGTAGATTCAGAACCCAAGCTTTTCGAGAGTCCGTTTCCATTGAGATCAGAAGGATGGAGAGACAGATCAGGTTGAGAAGTCGAAGGATGGTTTGCTTTCAACCTGGCTATCGGGTCATTGAGATTCGAGCTGGATCTAGATTTGAGAGTTGAATGTGAGCTAGAGATTGGGATATTGGAAGAAGATGAAGATGTGGATTTGGCAACTCCACAAAGTTGACATTTGATGGAAGAAGAAGCATCGTTACTATAACCACACGTTCCACAAACCCAATTTGAGTTGAACTTGTTGACGTTCTGAACCAATTGGTTCCCATCATCAAAGGTGGATTGACCTTTATCCTTATCCCCATACCTCCAATCTCTCTGAGAAGCAGCAGTTGGAGAAGTAGAATGATTCCCACTACCTTGACCCGCTATCTTTGGGTCATCTTTGGTTTTGTCCTTGGATTGGGACAGGAATAGAGTTACCTTTGGACTAGACTTGAGGAAGCCAGCATAGTATTCAGTCTGCCTGATAAGACTGAGATCCAAGTAACAAGAGTTGAAGTGAGGATCCAGAGAATCGACGTAGATCAGTCGATGAGAGGTCAGGTAGATCGTTCCCGACGTTTGATTCAATGTCTTTTCCTTTCTGGTAATCAAGAAGAATAGAAGGAGAGAGAAAGACAGGAGAGGACGTCAATCAGAAGAACAGATAGAGCAATCTCTATCTTTTGCTCACTGCTCACCCATCGTACAATCCGACTGAATCCTGGAGAGAGAAGACTTGTTCGTTGTTGAATAGAATCAAGCCTATGGACTCATTTGTAGTAGAAATCGGAATGAATCTGTCCATTGATTCATGCGACCATTTCTTGATGAAGGTCGAAAAGAGAAGCAGCAGCCAAAATCATCTTGATTCTCAACCACTACCTTCATCATGGGTAGAAATCAAAATCGAGGCAAAGGCTCAAACAAAAGAAGAATCTACGCGACTGTAAATGGCAGACAAGGCCCTAAGATTTATTACAACTGGTAAGTAGAGACAAAGATGTGATGGATTAGGATTGCTTCACGTTTAGGAAGCTCTATTGAGAAAGAGAGAGACAGTCGCAGATGGCAGGCGTGAGGTGGCAATCGCTTCTTCTTGACACCTTCTGGTCCATCCAGAAAGGAGAGAAGGATGAAAGCTGATTGCTGAGATGTCAAGCCGAGAGGAGCTCTTTCCGAGGAACGAGAGAGAGACACAGAGAGAGAGAGAGCAACACCATCAAGCTCTAATCCATCCCACTCATTCCATATCTTTCTCTCCTTCATGTCACGATTCTACAGGCCGCATGCTAGTAAGAACGTACTAGGTATCTCCGGATGCAGTCACAAGACCTTCCCTACCAAGGAGGAAGGCGAGAGATGGATTGCAGAGACCACAGCAAAGATGCAAAGAGAAGGTCAAGGTCACTTACTTCTAAGAAACAATGGAGCTACTCACACTACAAACTTTCAAAATCAAACTCGCAATTCGAATGAGAGATCAGATTCAGATCTTGGAATCGGATCTTCAACTTCTCCTACTTCCTCCTCCTCTCCTCCAAATTCGACTTCTACTTCAACTACAATTACCTCTTCTAATTCATACGTCTCTTTTCAAAGTGACGGATCCAACCACAATCAGAATCAAATCCCATCAACTCCTCAAACTTCCACTCTTCCAACTACAGCTCCTCAATCGTTGGGTGGCATCAGAACTCAGTTGGAAAGTCATTCAATCGATACTAGACCTTGGTGGGAAACTGAAGCTGAAAAGGAAGAACAATCGAGTCGAAGTAACACTCAACAAGCGAATGCTCAACAACCAGAAGTGAACAGAAGCGGTACTTCGAATGAGAACGGTCAACAGCAGGAAGTGATCACAATCGACGATAATTCAAATGAGAACGAGATTCAAAGTAGTCCTCTGAAAAGAAGGATAGACAGTAAAGAGGATTACGAGGAGTCGATCTCTAGTGCAACTTCGTCTCCTACCAAGAAGAAACCAAAAGTCGAGTTCAAGAAAGATGAAGATGATGATCTTTTCGATGCAGCTGGAGGAGATGATTTGATCAGTGAACTTCTGGAAGAACAAGCTAGAAGGCATCAAAGACAAGTCGAACTTTCTAAACAAAACTCTCTGTTAGAAGTTGCTTTATCACCTCAACAAGAGAAAGCTAGAAGAATGATCGTCGAAGAAGGTAAATCTCTCTTTCTCACTGGTGGAGCTGGAACTGGTAAATCCTTGTTAACTCGATTGATCATCCAAGACTGCATTGCAAAATATGGTCAAGAGGCTGTCGCTTGTACTGCCATGACGGGAGTTGCAGCTCTTCAAGTCGGAGGTAGAACAGTTCACAGCTGGGCTGGAATAGGATTGGGCAACAATTCGGCTCAAATGCTGTCATGGCAGATTCAAGCAAAGAATGAACCTTGCACTAGATGGAAAATGTGTAAGGTTTTGATCATTGATGAGGTTTCGATGTTAGATGCAATGTTGTTCGACAAGTTGGAATTCATAGCTAGAGACGTCAGGAGATTAAATCAAGTTTTCGGAGGAATCCAACTAGTAGTCGTAGGGGACGTTTTTCAGCTGCCTCCTGTGGTCAAAAAAGTAGATTATTTCCCAAATGATAGACAAGGTAATGAAAAGAGAGAGTATGAAAGATTGGTTTCCACTTATCCCAAAGAGAGATTTGTTTTCGATGCTAAAACTTTTAATCAAGCTATTCCAGAAATCATCATCTTGGAACAAGTCTTTCGTCAAACTGATAATACTTTCGTTAAGATGTTGGAAGAGATTAGAAGACAAGCTATGAAACCAGCTACTATTGACGTCTTTAGATCCTTAAAGAGAGAACTGAACTTCGGCGATAAGATCGTACCCACGAATCTGTTTCCGAAGAAGTTCGATTCTGAAAGACACAATCGACTCAAATTAGCCGAACTACCTGGTAAATCTGTCTTTCATAAGTCAACCGACTTCTCTAAAGTCCATCCGTTTCATGAACTACCAAAGGGGCCGGCTCAGAGCAAGATGAGAGTTGACGCCGTTCAACATCTAGAAAAGCACGTTATAGCTGTCGAGATGCTAGAGTTGAAAGTGGGAGCGCAAGTGATGCTCATCAAGGTAAGTGGAGAGAGGATGCGTTTCGTTTCTCGTTCGTGTTCTGATCTTTCTGCTCTCTTCTCTCTTCTCTTCCTTCTGACGCTTTCGTCTGCTCTGATCTCAAAGAACACATCTCAGCATAACTTAGTCAACGGTTCCAGAGGTATCGTCATAGGATTCCTAGAATCGGACAAGGTTCAAGTCTTTCAACAAGGTGATTGTTTCTACGCCAAAGACTTGTCGGGAGAGACAATCTTTGGATCTTCTGCAATCGAAATCGCAACTGCGACTAGCGGTACGAGAAATCCGGATGCAATGTTGAGAAGGCTTAGAGGAAAGAATTTGGAAATCCATGGAATAGTACCAGTGGTTAGATTTGCAATCGGTGTGGATTTGGTAATCCCAGCCATGGATTTCTCAGTCGAGAGTCCAATTGGAGAAACAGAAGCAAACCGAAATCAGGTGCCTCTGATTCTCGCTTGGGCGTTCAGTATTCATAAAGCCCAAGGTTTGTCTTTGGATCGAATGGTGGTTGACTTGCAAGAGATCTTTGAGAATGGTCAATCATAGTGAGTATTGCACTTTTGTTTCTCTCTCGTCGAGATGTCGAGTAGCTTTACTGCTTTCTAACGTCTTCCTCCCGCTTTCTGGTTTTTCTTTTCTCTACCCCTTTGTCTCTCTCTCTGCCTCTATCAGCGTCGCTCTATCAAGAGCTACATCTCTAGAAGGACTGCAAGTTCTCAACTTCGACGCTCAGAAAGTTAGAGCCAATCCAAGATGCCTAGCCTGGGAGAAAGGAATCAAGGACACGATGAATATTCTATGAATAGTGTTCATTCTCCTCTATTTCTCGATCAAGTAGTAGATGTACTCTTCATAATCCCAGGCGGTTCTTGACAGCTCTCAGTGTCTGTCGAAAACTCAACCCCGTTTTTCGGTTTCGCTCTTGCCGTTGTCATCGAGACTTTGCTTTCTCTTTGTTCTCTTCTCTCTTTTGCCTTCTTTTCAAGTTTTTCTTAATCCTCAATCTCTTTTTCAATGTACAAGTGTACTTCTATACCTCCTTCATACTAATTCTACGCCGTCGCTTCTTTGAGCTTGAGATCCTTTTTTGGCGCGCGCGATTTTCTTCCGCTCTTCATCTGCCCCTGTGTCAACCTTGTTCCTTCCTCTTTTTCAAGATTCGATCTTAATGTGATCGTGGGATCTGCTGATCATGATCTTGTGATCTACTCATTGAAGACTTTTTTGGTCTTCTCGTCTCCTCTCGAGCGAAGAGCGCGGTTTCGAGGATTCATGCACTCACCACTCAAGCACTCAAGCGATTGAAGTCGCCCTTTTTCTCGGCTTCAAAGGGGAGATCGGTCACAGGCACCTAAAGATTTAAATCTGCTCGTGGCTATGCCAACACGTTATTTTCTTGGATTGAGAGTGACACAGGCCCCGAGCTCCTAGGTGGCAAACGCTCAGTCAATCGAAGGGTACTTTTTGCTTGTTCTGGCAGTCACTTTACTTAAGATCTTACCCCAAACTTTGAAATTTGTGAAACGATTCCATAAGGAAGAGAAGATCGAGCTAACAAGTTCTCTTCTCTTCTTGAGCAATCCTTGAATGAAAGCGAAGATGGAGTCGGCAGCTCGCTCGAGCTTCGATCTACCTTCAACTTTTGCTGCGCCTCGGATTCTGATCCGCGCTCAAGAATCTGGAGGCTCTGCGTCTGCTTTGCATCCCGCTGGGCTTGTTGCCAGAATCAACACTTCACCGCCCCTTCTCTCTCTCTCTCTTCTCTCTCTCTCAGGAGTCCCAACAGGAGCTCAGCTTCCGTCGTCGAAGCTGAGCCTTTCGGTCAAGACTTCCCTTGAGCGATCATTGAGTACCTAAAGAAAGGTATAAAAAGAGCTGCTCAAGCTCGAAGTTTCCAACCTTTCCCCAACCTCTCTTCCCAAATCAAATTCAGCCACCCTCTAGCAAGCCTCAAATTTTCCATCATCATGTTCTCTCTCAAGACTCTTACTCTCACCTTGGCCATCGCTGCTGCTTCAGTCTTAGCCGAGTCTGAATGCGACAAGGCGGGACGCGACACTCTCTGCTCTCCAGAAGTTGGAAGTTATCTACACACGACTTTCGACGTCAAGTATCACGCTCGCCACTCAACTGATTATATCGTGTTGGCTTTCTACAGTACCGATGACAAGCACAAGCATGCCATTAATAAGAGATACTCAACCAGAGAAGCTGGACGCGACGATGTCATCAAGGCAAATGATGTTAAAGTTCCTTGCGGGCTGGACGGCAAATACGACTTGGTTGTGAGTAGATTGACATTCATATCAGAGTATTTGGAGCTCATCGGAGGCTTCATTCTTTCTTATACATTCCAAACGCTCTTCGATTCCCATTTTCTCGCCTGCAGGTCGAGGACAATGAAGAGGACGGGGACTCTTACACCACCAAATGGGTAAGTCTGACTGAAGTTCTCGCTCTTTACCGCTCACTGACTAACTTGATTCTTTATTGTTACATTCCTTTCTTCTCAGGGACCATTCTACGTCGACTCCTCCTGCTGAGCTCAAAGAATAGCGTCCATGGTTTACGTATCTGATATTGTGATCTCTCTCTTCTCGCCTTCTTTGATAGCTGCCTGTATCTCGCTGACCTTGCCTCAATGAAATTTTACAAAGTTTTCGAAATATTTCGCACGAGATGATCGATACAGAAAGAGTGAAAGAGACAACGAGAGAATCCAGAAGATGAACCTTAGTCCCATTGGCCCTTTGCTTTCAAATCATCCCTTTCTCTTCCAGCGATAGCGAAGAGATCTTCCAACTCTTGATGTTGATTCTCCAACCTCTTCAACTCTTCCAGCTGCTCCTCTGTCAGATTCTCATCTTCTTCGTCAGATTTCTTCGAACTTTCAGTTGCATTCATTGAAGCTTTCCTGATCTCTTCCCCTTTTCGACTCTGATTGATGATCTCAGATCTAGCTTGACTACTTGAGCTGCCGACTTCTGCATTTAAGCCTCTTCTTGAAGTGAGCAAAACACTCTTTGAGATCCTAGCGTTGGTACTCAAACCTGCCAGCTCATCATCATCATCTTCGTCATCTTCGTCTTGATCATCTCCGAAGCCGAATAGCTCATCTAGATCCAGACCCCCTCCTTGCTGTCTTTTCGTTCTTCGAGGTTTAGGAGAGTCAAGGTTGACGTCCGTTCTTACACTGGAGGAAGAAGGAGTAGTACGAGAAGAACTGGGAGACTTGCTCTTCGCAGTCTTTGTGCTTTTCGATGTTGAAGTTGGACCAGTTGAAGTAGAAGTTGAAGCAGAAGGATCGTATCGCTCTGTGATGACCAACGACTCGATCAACTGCTTGACCTTGTCTCGAACCGATGTAGTCTGTTGAGATTCTCCTGGAGGAGGAGCGGAAGATTTGCTAGGATCGATCTCGGGAGAAGAAGCGTTGCTGTTCTTGACTCGGGCTCTCATCAATGCCACTGATTCTTGATAAGCTCTAGCAGCAATCTCAGCTTTTGACATATCGACTTGGTCTTGACTTATATCTTCTTTCGATTTTCCTTTCTCTTCTCCCGGCTCTTCATTCTTCTTGGACTCCTCTTGTTTCGAAAGAGATGGAATTTGACCTTTCTCTTCCAAATCCTCCAGTAGCTCGATTTGATTCCAATCTTTCTCTTCCATTTTCCTCTCCCATCTACCACCTTTGTTTCTAGCTTCCTTGATCTCATTCCCTCTGTTTCTTCTCAGAACATCATTGCTTCCATTTCCAATTCTTCTGCTAGCAGAACCCGCATTGATTCTTCTTTCTTCCTCTTCGTCGGATTCTTCATCTGAGTCTATCGAGGTTTTGAGAACCCATCTCTTGATCCATTCAGCTCTTTTATGACAAAGATCGCTGCAAAATGAATTGGGACCGATAGTAGCAGAAGTGGACGGATCTAGAGTGATTGAACGATCTTTCAAGGAGACTCGATATCGTGGAGCTGAGGGTGGCAAAGCCTTTGAGGCTGCTAGTTTGGCTTGAGCGTAAGGAGTCAGATGACTTGAAGTTTGTTTTGCATGCTTGAAAGATATCAGAGCGAGCGAATCGGTGACTGATGGAGTTGATTTGGAAGGTTTGGAGGTGGAAGGCGAGTTGGAGTTGAATCCTCTTGGAGGATCTCGAGGAGATTTTGAGCAAAGTGGATAAGCGCACTTGTTTGAAAGATGCCTCTCTTCGAGAACTTGCAGCCAACTTGAGCGAGAAAGATAAGTGAGCTGTTGAGGAGAAGGCGAGAGAAGTTGGGAAGAGAGAGGCAAGATCAGTAAGATTGCTGCTCTTACTCCTTTTAGGTTGTCAGCTTTCAGCCGACCGGCTTCCATTGTTTCTACAGCTGCTTTCACATCCAATCACTGCCTTCTCATCGCAACCTGCGAGAACTCACAGCTCTCTTGAGCTCTTCCCTTCTGATTTCCCTTTCCTCATCTCTGCTATCAGCTAGCTTCTCTATCCATTCCAAAGTGATCCTCTCTCTTTCTCTTTGTTCCAATACTGATGTGGTCAGAAGCTGAGCATCTGTGACTTGAACTGGAAGGTTGGATAGTGGAGCTGGAGATTGCTGAGCTCTCGAACTTGATTCAGCACCCAAGCTGCTTCTCAGAGCTTGATTGAGAATCGAGTCAGCACTGTTCGCAGATCTTGCAGTGGAAGATCTGTTAGGACTCGTTGTTTGTGAAGGGTTTCTGTTGCCATTCCTGTTTCCATTGACTGCAGACAAGAGTCTATTCCTGGTAGAACTTTGGGAAGAATTTGAAGTTGCTGCATTCTGACCAGCTCCACCTCTGCCGTTTCCGTTCATTTGATGTTCTCTCATGAGCTCATGAACTGGCATTTGAACTCTTAGATTGGCAGGAGCATCTCCTAATCTGCTAGCATCTCTGGCTGGATTCGAGTGTCTAGGCATTCTGGAAGTTGAGGCTGCATCTTGATTCGAACTTCTATCCTGCGAGTTCGACGTCGTTTGTTGATTTGCCGATGATGATGTTGATAAAGCAGAGGATTTGGGCTGAGCCAAGAGTCCAGGCATCTTGATGAATAAGATGATGATGAGGAGGAAGGAGAACGTCAACCTCTACTTTTCTCTCCAATTCTCTCGCTCATCTCCATCGATCTTCAATAATTCCCTTTGACTTATCCTCTCGTGTCCTCGCTCGTTCTCTGTCTTTTTGAAAAAAGGTGGCTAACTTTGAAACCTCTTCATCAGTCAATGTCGATCCAAGCTTGATGTGTGTTCAATACGATCTGGATTGAAGAAATGACAAGATACAATTACAGTGAAAGTGGGAAAGGGAAAAAGCCAATTTGCTAAGAGTGACATCTAAATACTCTGCTTGAAGAAGGCGACGAGCTTGTTCGACCATCGAACAGGGAGAGAGAAACTCAGAAACGGGAGGTAAACAACAACAACACTTAAGAGATCTCTTTTACCAACCAACTAACTCCAAAGAAACTCAAGGATCGTTTTGATGATTATGAATCAAAGTCTTGAGTAATTCATGATTATGATCCAAGAGTTCCTTTCTAGTCCAACCTTTTAGACTCGGATGAGTGTCAATGTTGACGACTCTTCCATGAACGACTACCAATGGACCACCATTTCCATCGCCATCTACATTCAGGTTCCCATTTGAATTTGGAGTGCCATTTCCATTTGGAGTACCATTTCCATTTTCTCTGCCAAACAATCCGATGCTGCGTCTTCTAGCGTTCGGAAGAGCATTCGTTGCTTGAGCTCCATTGGATTGGGTACTTGATCCAGCTCCATTCGTACCGGAACCAGATCCATTTCCATTCGCAGAGCTGAAGAATGATCCATTCGGTGTTGAAGTTGAAGAAGTATTGTTTTCAGTTCTAGAACGTTTTTCAGGTCTTGGAGGTTGATCGTCGTCAGAATCCCCAGTCAAATCGATGACTTCAGCGGAAGTGGTGGAAGTTCTAGCTCCTGTAGAAGTGGCATTTGAGCTCGAACTTGGTTTGCTAGAAGAAGGGAAGCTTGAATTCCTACGGATTGGAGAAGAACCATCTAAGACTACCACGTCTCTATTCTTGGGAGTTGAAGTTTCCGAAGCATTGTTTGGAGTTTCTCTTTCCTTGCCTTTAGAATTTGATTTCAAAGAAGGTCTGATTTCCTCATCATCCGAATCGATAATCTCGTGAGTTTGTTCGTTTGACTTTGAAGCTAGAGGTCTTCCATCTGAAGTGTGTTTTCCGTCCGATGTACGCCAACTTCCATCAGGTTCAACGATGACATTGTCTTGACCATCTGGTACTTTCGATAGAATCTCGTCGACGTATCTGAGATGGCAGAGAGGGAACGGAGAAGATGAGAAAGTCATCAGTATCGAGAGAAGATCCCTCTCGAACTCCACGTCTTTGCACCATGTCGAATATTGGAGAAGCTACTCACCCATCTAGAATGAGTGCTTCTGGATTCAAGACATTGTTGCAGACTGGGCAAATCCAAGTTGGAGTCTGTTGCATCATCGTGAAGAAACTTTCCGCGTCGAAGCATTGAGTGTGATTGCAACTAGCAGAACGACATGGCGCTTTCATGCGCATGTAAGTGAGCTGAGAGCGAGAGAAGAGTCGAGTGAAAAGGTCAGGGAAAGAGGAAAGAGAACAAGGGGTCGTCAGATTTCTATCGCTGGTATGAGTTCGGCATCGTTTCGAAGAAAACAAAAAGGGATAGATGACTCACTGGACATCTAAGACTGAGAGTTGAAGAACCAGCTTGGATTTCATCATCTTCAGCAGCCTTTTTCTCTGTGAGGAACCAAGTAGTGGAAGGAGAGTGGGCATACAACGTAAGCCAAACAGAATCGACGAATGAATTGGAAGCCGATCAGAGCAAAGACTTACTTCCAGCCAAAACCTCCTCCTTTGTTCTAAATCTACCAGAACGAACACGTTTGGCTAGTACCTCTGGTTCAGTGACTGAGCAGAGTGCAGCGTAGACAGCGTATTTCTGTCGAAAGTGAATGGAATAAAACAAGAAGATTAAATTGTAAGCGAATCTCGAACGTAAACATCTTCTCGTCACACCTATCGTCTCCTCGTCTTGACCCGAAGTCGATTACTTACTTGGCTAGCATTGGTATAAACAATCTCGACCTTATTCATAACTCCAGTCATACTTGTGAACTTGTTATCCTTGTTCAAATCTGGAGGAGAAACCTTAGCAGAAGATTTCTTTGTACCTTTCAAATTGATTGATAGAAGTTGACCATTGACTTTGACTTCACAAGTAGAAGGGAATTCGACTGTTGCTGGAGATCTTTGGTTGGTGCATGATGCATTGACTAGGATTTGCTTTCCACAGAACAACAATACTTTGTAAGAGATTCCATTGGAGCTGAGAGTTTGAAAAGATAAGAAGGGATGAGAGAAATGTCAGCGAAATCTTCAGAAATGATGAAGCGATCTGATTTGTGAGGTCGTGAAGATCGAATCCCTTTGGAAGCAAAAGAAACAGACTCACTTGTCTTGAAGTAAAGCTACTTGAGCTGCAGTGAGAACCACTCCTAACATCATTGTTTTCTTCTCTGTTCCATAATTCTCTGTTTCAGCAACAATGAGGAAAGGGAGGAAAAGAGAGAGACGGAATCAGATCTTGTGGCCTTCCTCGAATTTCAAAAGAAGGAATCCGAATTGTTGCAAGTAAAAGATCGACTCACCCAACAAAGTGATAGGTCTACCGATGAATTCCTTGACAGTGTAAAAGGGGGAAGATTGGAAAGTTGGAGGACCACCAGAAATAACCGCCGATGGGACTGGAAGATGAATCGAAAGAGGGAGAGGGAGGAGACGAAAGATGGAAGATTTGAAAGAGAACAAAGTCAGTTTCTCAAAGATTGGAAAGAATATAAAGAAAAGATACATTTCAACGAATAGTGGATCTTCTTTTGTCCATTTTGCAGCAATACTCACGTCTACCAGGAGTCGCCTGAGAAGCAGGTTTTGGAGGTAAACCTGGAGGAGGATAACCATTTCCGAACCTGCCTGGGATAGGTTTGATAGGTCTCTCTGGAGGTTTCCAACCTTGGTGACTGATTAAAATTGAGGGGAACAATTCAATTGAGAGAATGAAGAAAGTAACGTTAGGAAGCGGATCGATTTCGAGAGAATCGAGTGGCAATTCGAGGACAAGGATTTGAACCTTCAAATCCTCTCATTTTGCTCTCCTTCCCCCTTTAATTCCTCTCTCTTTCCATCCGATCCATGTTCCAAAGCATGCATTACTCACTTTGAAGGACCAGCAGGAGCATTCCCACCCGGAGTAGTAGTACCAGATTCGGTTCCCAAATAATAAGTTTTGCCATCAGGTCTCTTTCCCAATTCATAAGAGAGACTACCACCATTCCTACTATTCATCCACAATTGATAATTTGGACTTCTAGCGAAAGATTCAGGTTTTGCATGTCTATGAATGTGATATCTCAAGAGATTGTACTTGAGACTGTTTGAAGTATTGACTGCTTCGAATAATAGGTTGGTTAACTTTTGTAATTGTTCGGATTTGGAACCTGACAATAACATCTTGACTCCAGGTGTGGTGTTGCAATCTCTGATGGTTTCTCGGAGGGAAGCTACTGGCATGGCTTGGAGTGCTGAGAGTAGTTCCTAAGGGAAGAGAGGGAGAAGATAGAGAAGAGTAAGGATCGAGCAGAGATAGAGATAGAGATGGATCTAAGTTGGACTTAAAGACGTACATGAGAGTCAGGAAACTGAGACATGCTTGCAGGTGATGGTGGCGGTTGTTGAGCTGCCATTTTGATATCAGTCGCAATAGAAGGAGTAAGAGTTGAAAGTTGATAGAGAAAGAAGACTCGAAAGAGCAAACAAAGAGCAGATGCTTGGAGTCTCTATCTGTTTCTGATTCGCTGATTAGGTCGTTTACTTGATTCCAAACGATGACTTGCTCTTTCCTTTTGAGAGATTGTCACTCTTTCTTGATTTGAATGCAGACAGTTGAAGGAAGAGAAAGGATAAGATCATCTTTCCCTTTCAGGCAGAATTCCGTCATCTCTCGCGCCGCGTTTCGGTCAAGTCAAAATCAAAGAAATGAATTTGTGTTCGATCAGAAAAGAAAGTAGTTGATGATACAGACAAGAGACAAGACTCAGAAGTGAAGGAGGGCGGAGAAGAAAAGGACGAGGGAGGCAGAAAGAGGAGGGTAGAGGATCGAGGACAATGACTTTCTGCCACTCTTTGCTGAATGGGACATCGAGCGAATCTGAGAGAGAAGAAAAGATGATGATGGGACCAAATTTCCAGGGTCGATCCATCCGAATAGAGCCTTTGCGCAAGGTAAGTACTATTCTTCTCTTCCTTCTCTTGATGGCTTTGGAATGTTTGAACTCACCTCTGCGAGCACGACAGCAGAATAAAGACCAGATTAATGAAAGCAGGGACCAGAATTGAACATAAGTAAAGTTGGAAAGAGTAATGTATGGACACCAGGTGAGAAAGGCATTGCTAAATGTAATCTTCACTTTTTCAAGTGAGGAAGAGCAAGTTTCCCAAAGAGTGTCCAAGGTCGATCTCACTCCTGCAGTGAGGACTCTGAGTTATCCAGATCATATGGCGAGAATGATGAGAACAGAATAGAAAGTCCTAGAGTTTGCTGTTAAACTTTGATGAAGAAGAAGAAGAGGAGAAAAAAGAAGAAAGTCTGATTTTGGTGAGAGAAGACAGCTCGGCCGAATACAACGAATTAAGGAACAGAAATCCTTTGACAGCTTTTGACCTTCAACTTCAACATCGAATTTGTTGGAAGATTGTGAATTCAAGAAAGGAAATCAAACAGATATTGGATTTGCAAAACCAAATCAACTCGATAATCACGAGCTGAGCTCAATCGTCAATCATTCCATCTATAGCTAGTCAGTCTACAATCCTCCCTTAACTCTTGCCTTCCCTCGACACTTCTACTTCTACTTCCACTTCACTCAAGATGGTCTCAAGAGAAGCACGATTGATTACATTGCTGGTCATCGATGCAACGTTCTTCTTCATCGAAATCATCGTAGGTCAGTCTCACTTTCATGTCGTGTGCTTGCCACATTCTGAGCTTCAATTCCTGAGTCAATCTCTTTATCAAACCTTCTTCTCTCCTTCTTTCAGGATATGCCGTTGGATCTCTCGCATTGGTAGCAGATTCATTCCACATGTTGAACGATGTCATGTCTCTCATCGTCGCCTTCTATGCTCTAAAGGTCAGTCGAGTCGTCTTAACCCTGGAAACCCTCCTCCTTATTCTTCTACAGCTCGTTCTTTAGAGACAATTGACACATCTCATCTGACAATATCGTATTCCGTTCGTTCTCTCTGCCTCTTCAAAACAGCTCTCTTCAAACAAAGACACGACTTCGGATCCTAGATATTCCTATGGTTGGCAAAGAGCTGAAATCTTGGGGGCTCTCATCAATGGTGTCTTTTTGTTAGCTTTGTGTTTCAGTATCTTTATGGAAGCTATCGAGAGATTCGCAAACATCAGTGGTGAGTGAAAGAAGAGAGAGGGAGAGGCACAAGGAGGATATCATTCCAGGTGGAAAGAAGTCCAGGGTCGGGATTTGCACTTCAAGCGTCGAGATAGATAGTCGATGTATGCTTTCGAAAGATCTCGATCGAAATAGACCTCTATGGATCTGAAGAGCCTTACAGAAATGGCAAATGGCTCTTCGAGCTAGAGAAGAAGCTCGAAAGTGTCACATCGGAGATAGTATCAAGCTCTAATCACCTCCAACTCCAATCCCTTCCTTTCTTCAGAGGTCAAATCACCAAAGCTGGTAGTCATCGTTGGATCTCTAGGTCTAGCATCAAATATCGTCGGTCTCTTCTTATTCCACGATCACGGTCATTCTCATGGAGGTCATTCCCATGGCCATTCTCATGGACCTTCTCCAACTCCCAAAGTTCAAGATTCTCATTCTCATTCTCATGGTGAAGGTGAAACTTCTCATTCTCACGACCATGCCGCTCATTCAAGAGACAATTCTTCCAGTTCAAGTTCAACGACTGCAGCAGCAAATGGTGAAATTTCAGGTTCACCTTCGAGAAGAAGATCCGATTCAGTCGGTTCTCTATTTGGACATCCTGCTCAAACTAGAGCTTACGTAGTTAGAGCAGCTCACGATATGGGTTACGATAACGTTCCTTCTTCTTCTTCGACTTCTTCAAGAACTGGTGGTGGAATCAAGATTCAAGGTGGAGAAAGAGATAAACTCAACTCGAACGCTTCTGGTAATTATGGTTCAACAAATGATACTAATGCTACTACTTCCGATCAAGATGTAGAGTCTGGTTCACCAAAGAAGAGAGTTTCAAAACGTAAATCTTGGTTCGCAGGTAGAAAAAGTGAAATCGAATTGGACGACGATCCAGAACATTCTCATTCAAACGATGATGGTCATTCACACTCTCATGGTGGACATTCTCATTCTCATGGAGGTGAAGATGGTTCAATGAACATGAGAGGAGTTTTCCTACACGTCTTGGGAGACGCTTTAGGAAATGTTGGAGTCATAGCTTCAGGTTTATTCATTGCCTATACTGATTATTGGTGGAGATCTTACACTGATCCAGCAATTTCATTCTTGATTACAATCATCATTTTCCATTCCGCTTTACCTTTGGTTAAATCTGCTAGTTTCATTTTGTTACAAGGAGTTCCAACTACAGTACCTTTGGAAAAAGTTAAATCTCATTTACAAGAATTAGATGGAGTTTTATCGGTTCATGAATTACATATTTGGCAACTTTCTGAAAGTAAAATTGTTGCTTCAGTTCATGTTTTGGTGGATTGTGATTCTGGTCATAATGAGAGATATATGGATATTGCTGCTAAATTGAGAGGTATTTTACATCAATGGGGTATTCATTCGGCTACTATTCAACCGGAATTCGTTAAAGGTGGAATTAGAGAAGCTGCTAGAATCTCTGGAGTTACTGTGGCTCAGAATGGTGAAACTGATGAACATGGTAGATTGATTACTGAAGAAGGTACTTTGGTTGAGAACGAGTTGGTGAGTTGAGAAGAGAAGAGAGAGAGTAGATGATGCTTTTTCTCTTATCCTTTGATGATTATGAAATTTTGAGAGGCTTCTTTAAGTTTGTTACTGATTCGACTTCTTACTTGTTTCCCTTCTCTCTGCTCTCATTCTCCCTTTGTCCTCACTCTCTAATCTCTTTCCTCTCTCTCAACAGTCTCGCGGATCAGCATGCCTTCTCTCTTGTGGTCCAGATGCTGAAACTCCATGCGATGCAGCTGCTTGTTGTCCTCCAGTCACAACTTCTGGTAGAGCTTCTCCAAAATCGAAGAAGTCTTCCAACGAGCATGAAGGCCATGATCATTCTCACTAGAAATCTCCTGCCCCCTTACCTTCTAATCAGATTCTATTCCTCTCCCTCAATTCTTGTCAAATTCCTAAGTCTTAGTCTCTTTGTAAAATATTTTCTTTCTGAAACTGAAAGATATCTTACAAATAGAGCCTTCAACTCCCTTTCCTACTCTTTCTCTATTCCGACTCCTTCTCTATTCTCTCAGGCTTTCTTCCCCTTATTCTCCAAGAGCTGTATCAATATTCCCTCGTCTCTTTCCATTCCCATTCCCATTCCCATGTCACAGAATTACGAAATAGACCCTTGATTCGTTCCACTCTCTCAACCCGCTGCCGCTCCTGTAAGAATCCTCTAATCTGTGTAATGTGACTTGTCGATGAGATGTTGGGCATGACTGTTTGCTGCTTGATGTTTTGAAATGATGTTCTGAAGCTCAGCTTTGACATGATTAGGTTGTGATTCTTTTTTTCCCTCCTCAGAGAGTTTCTGTTTCTGTCTGATGCTCAGAGCTAATTAGATGGTTCCGAAGCTTCTCTTCTCAGCTTTTGTCTTCTTCCTTTTTGATTCTTGAGTGAACCTTCTAGCTTGAGTCGAATTTTGATCTCTGAATATAATAGCCAATCCGAAGGCTCCAAGCCATGGCTTTTCTTTTTATCAAAGCTGTTGAATAAGACTGCAGTCAAGTATTCAATACAACGTAAGACTACTTTGATGATGTATACTCTACAAAAGTTCGACCTTTAGAGTAACAACTAGGTGATATTTTGTACCCGCGTTTGAGGCTTGAGTGGAGTGAATAGAAATGAGAGAGAGGTTCAGATTTCTTTTGATGCGCTGTGAGCTTGGAAGGGGTCAATTCGGCCGAAAACCGCTTTTTTTTTTTTTTTTTTTTTTTTTTTTTTT
>BCHO01000002.1:1348430-1531164 GCA_001599655.1 Golubevia pallescens
GCTTTACAGAAGAGTTCCAAGAGCTCTTCTAGCTTTACGAGTTCGTGGATATCAGCTAGACCATAAGCTGTGTCGTCGGCGAAAGCGTTGACTCCAAAATGAGTTAGATGATGAGGAAGATCTTTTCTCAGAGCTTCTCTTTCTCTATATTGGACCGATTGAGAAGAGATTACCACCGGAGGTTGACCTGGAGTATTCCAATGAGCAGGTCCCAAGCTGATCGATTTCGGGACGCACTCGATTCCTTTCAGATTTTGACGAGCTAGTTCCAAAAGAGGTTCGAGTTGAAGATTGAAGAGGTAGCAAGAGATGGATGAGCCTTGAGGAACTCCTCTCCCAATGTCGAAGCGATGAGAGATTTGGCCGTTGATGATAACACTTGCATGTCCACCAGAGTAGAAGGCCCTGAGAATTCGACGAAATTTTGGAGGGAAATTATAGAACTCCAGTACCATATCCATCCAATCCTGCTCAACCCGGTCGTAGGCTTTGACAAAGTCCGAGCAGAAGACGAAACCAGAAGCGGCGTGAGGTAGCTCTTGATCCAGAACAACTTGGAAGTTTGCGATTGGGTCAGAGATATCTCTATCTTTCATGAAGCCTACTTGATCTGGATGAATGATCTCACTCATGTCTTGATCCATTCGACGAGTTCCAACCTTGGAGAAGATTCTCGCTGCAGCGTTGAGAAGAGAGATTGGTCTCTTATTCGACATGAGACGTTTATCTCCATTCTTCTCTAGTAGGACAATGTACCGTTCCAGGAATAGATGAGGGACTTCTCCACCTTCTAGAAGATCGTTGAAAGTTTCTACTAGAGGTCCAGTGACCGATTTGATGCACTTTTGAAAGAAGATAGTTGGAACTCCATCTGCACCTGGAGACGACGATGACTTGCATGATTTGATAGCAGCTCTCATCTCATTCCTGGTACAAGGACGATCTAGATGTAGTTTGGGAGAGAAAGGTGTTTGAGGTCGGATTCTATTCAGGATCTTCATCATCGCTTCTTGATTTGCCCCTTCGGATTTGAACAGATTTCCCAAGAAGTTGACTGCTATTTCCTGAATCATTTCTGGATCATGAGATTCGCTAGGAGGATTCTCTGGGTGGGAATGTTTTTTTTTTTATCGAATACTACTCCATTCTAAAAACAAGTATATAACTACAAGCTTCTAGAACGAAGATTTACACTGGCAAATATACAAAAGAAAATAAAACAATGAAAAGCGAGAAGATCTGAAAAAACAACGAGGATGACAATGTACAACTGAGAAACGAGAATGAGAAAAGATCCAAAGATCAAATACAAGACATTATAACAAATAGAAAAATAAACTGAAAAAGATCAAATGATCACGGAAACGGAAACATTCGGAAACAAATCAAAAACGAAACTTCAACTACGTCAACACCTTCACTCTCTCCTTTTCCTACTACTCAAATACCACTCCACCATTCCCAGCTTCTTCTCAAAGGTTTGCCGAATCTTCTCAAAGTCTTTTGCTTTAGGTGGTGTTTCTAGATTTAGATCTCGATTTGCTCTTCTTGATCTAGCCCATTTGATGATAGTAGCTAGATACAACATCCAACGAAGGTAGTTTCGATTCCATCTGATTTGTGATGCTAGAACTTGTGGACATAGAAGGTCTACAAATGAAGGAGTTGAGTTTTGATTTAGACAGCTTCTGACCAACCTAAGCGAGACTTGACATCGAGTGAAAAGATGATCGAAATCCTCCAATTCTTGACCGCAGAGCGAGCATTCTTCTTTGTTGTTTGGAAGTTCTACATGGATTGAAGGATTTTGAGAGTCGGGGACAGTTTGAGGCCACCCAACAGTTCCAGCATTGTAGAAGCGAAGACAGAGGAAATGATAGGTTTCGACTTCTTGAGAGAAGTAGATGGGAACCGATTTGAGAATTCTCCAATTTGCACTCCATCTCGATTCATTCAGCTCTGGGTAATGATCTATCCAGGAAGGAACCACCACCTTTGATTGATGCATTGCTTGTTTCTTGGTATATCTCTGACTGAAAAGATTTCCAACATCATCGGTTTCAGCTACTGGCGGATTGAAGTTCAAGAAAGATAGACCAAGAGGCTCTCTGACGTCGAAGAATTTCGGATTTCCCCCAATCTCTTTTGCCCAATTCTCGAATTCCAAGTACTTTCCATCACTAGGGCTCGTCACTTCTCTCCAAGCGTGCAATCTCCTAGCCCAAATTGGAGGTAAAGCTCTCGAAAGTTGAGATTGATGCCATTCAGAACTAAGACCATTATTCTTGAAACCATTCTTTCTGTTTGCTAAGACGGATGTCCACATTGCTCTAGCTCTAGGTTTCGGAGGAGAAGAGGAAGGCAATGAAGAAGAAGAAGGAGAAGTAGCTTGAATCGATTGAGTAGGATCTTTCCAGAAGAGAGAACCTGAGGATGATCTTGCATATGACTTGTATTTGGTTCTGTCTAGTGTGTAGGATTTCCATGGTTCTGGTTCAGGTTTTGGCATTTCGATCTTGAGAGATTGATGTTGAAGAATTGTTCGAACTTGGAGAAGACTCGGAGATGAGCCATCATCCGTTGCTAGAGCTGCTATTTGATGAGCTAGTCTTGGAAAGACCATCTTTCTCAAATGAATTAGACCAAATCCACCCATTTCTCTAGGAACGTAGAGTTGTTTGATTCCATTCCTTTTCGTTGGATTCTCTTCGAAAATGAGTTGTTCAGCGAAGTCTTGAAGTTGAGCTAGAGTTTCGTCTGATGGTGGATTGTGATTCATCAGATAAAGAACTCTTGAGAATAATCTAGTGTTTATGATCTGACACTTGACATAGATTGGCAAACCTTTGAGAAGCATTCTCCTCCCACTTCTCTTCTTCTCTTCCACTTTTCCTAACCACTCCTTTTCTCTCTCATCTCTTGGACCTATCCAAGTACCCAAAATCTTCACATTCTCATCCTTCTTGATCTTTTTTTTTTTTTTTTTTTTTTTTTTTTTTTTTTTTTTTTTCGAGCATGGGTAGGAGAATGCATTTACGCACACCCAGAATGGGTAGTGTAGGACTCAGCTCGCGCAATACCCACTAAACTCCTCCCGAGGAATACATCAGTCTTGTGAAGGTGAAGAGGTGATGGCTCTGGTGGTGGACTGTTAAGTGAGCGGGGAGAAGTGGTGGGGCTTGCAAGGATTCGAACCTGCGATCGTCACTTGTTTGGTCGTTCCTCACCAAATCGCGACTTTAACCGGAAGGGCACCTTTGACCGCTATGGGATCTTGTTGAAATTTTTGTTTGAACTGATCTGTACCCAAATTTTTGGCGGCGCTGCAAGCACCCTCGTACCTCAATGGTGTCAGTCTGTTGTTGAAATGGCATCAAATTTCCTTTACAATCCTAGATCGGACGGAAAAGTCCCGGGTTCGATTCCCGGACGGACTACTTCTTTTTGCTTTTGCTCTTCACGTTCATCCAAGTGCAAGGTGCTTCAAGAAAGTACGGTTCGGATTTGATATTAGTTTTTGGCTGGAAAGCGAGTCGATTTTTGTGATGAGATTATTGTAACGGGTGATGCGCAGAGAGCTCTGAACCAACCTAGAAAAGTGTGAGGGAAAGTTTGAAAAAATCTTTGCATCCAACTTCCACCACTAAACTCCTCTCCAAAAGACCCAGATCAGCAATGCCAGCTGTGAGAGATAAAGCAGATTCAATCAGTGAGTGATTCATCCCTGAAAAAGTGTAGACATTATGCTGGTAAAGCCTACCGAACTCACTGCTCTCCTTTCCCTACTTTTTGACCCCTAACTTTGGTGCTTCAACCTCAGATCTGATCCGGTTCAAACTACTACTATCCTGGGGTGCACGCAATGCGGCTCAATGAGCCAAAAGTCATCAGAGAATCTAAAACAATCTCAAAACCTCTTCCTCACTCAGCGCATCCTGAGAGGTTAGTGGTCTGTCGGCGTCCAATCAATGCTGCAACCAAGGAAGTGATACCCAATCTATCCTTTGGTAACCTGTTCATCAGTAAACCCCAATTCTGGGCTTTCTCTGCTATGTTCTCCATCAATGGACAGATCATAGAGGAACAATACGTAGCTTGGGACAATGTTATCAAATCTGATCATTATCACTCTGCAGGTGGAGATGGAGACAAACTTCAAATCTCCTTTGGAGGTGTCAGTGGCCAAATAGGTGATACTCTTTCAATAGCCTTTTTTGTCTATTCAAGAAATGGTAATGGGGACAAAATCTACCAAGTAAGTACCTTTGCTCAAGAGACAGTACCAGTTCGGAACTCTTTTCTTTTCAGCCAGTCTTCTCTAACTGGTGATTTCCCCTTTATGATACACAGCCCCAGCTTTATTCACTTCTGGCAATTAGAGTTGTCAATGATGACTTTGGTGGAAACGGTCCTAGACCAGAGTTGTCTCATCCGGAAGAAGACTACCTGCTCCAACGAATGCATCCTTTCGAGAGGAAACAACATGCCAAACCCCAACTTCCACCTCATCTTATGAGGGATGGAGTCCCTCAACCTCAATCAAGATCTGTGGATCCTCAGAACCATCTACCCATTCTAGATCCAAACCTCACTAAAGGGAATGAAATCACAGTGTTGCATCCCACATGCCTTCCCAATCCTCCTCCAAATCCTCCGCCAAATCTTCCATCTCCACCAGCTCAGTCCCTTCCCAACAATCTCTTAGATGCAAGCTTTCAAAGCCTCAAGAATCAAGAGAGTAGACTGTCAGAAGGAGGGCAAACTCAAGATTCAAGCATTGAAGAATCTCAGCCAAATACACCTTCATCTTCAAAGAGAAAAAGGAGCTCAAAGGACATCGGAGAAGAGATTGAAAGCATTAGAAGAGATCAAGATCCACAGATAAAGAGTAAACTTAAACCAAATAAAATCAGAGAGGATAGTCAAAGTAAGAGAATCGGTAGAAAACCAAAAGTAGATCAAGATGTGAGCCTGATTTATCCGCAAGAGGATGGAAGTACCGAGTCCAGGTTGATGTATGAAAGAGCTCAACTAAAAAGGATTGAGGAAGAAATCAGAGCAAAGGAAAGAGAGGCAGAAGCAAAGAAACAGACAATCAGCAAATTGAAAAAGCTGAAGGCCAAAGAAGATGAAGTGAATAGAATGGTAAGTTTTGATTTTTGATGTTCAGGATCTCCCTCTCAGTCGGTAGACCTAAGCAAAGCCCAACTTAGTTGACCAATTGTCTCTCTTTCATGTTTTGTTTCTAGAAAAACCAAATCACGTCCTCTTCACATCAGCCCCAAAAGTCCTCACCTGGTCAAAAGCGGGTCAAATTCAATTTCAATGCTTCTTCCTCTTCTACTCATCTTGCTTCTGAAGGGAAAACACAAGAACTGGAAGAAGAAGAGGATGAAGATGAAGTCATGACTCCACCACCTCGTTCCCAACAAACAGAAGGTCAGATTGAGCTTGCATCAGAAGATCAAGAGGATTACGAGAGTGACCGGTCTTTGGCTTGAACCAAAGAGTTGTTGAACTTCAGATTCTCTCTACAAGCACCTTGATTGATGTGCTATTCTTTTGCAGAATGTCCCTTTTGACTTTCCAGTACCATCGGTTTTTGATTGTAGTGTCAGAACTTGCCACAGTTTGATTCTTGCCCTAATCCTTCATTAGCACCTCATTTTAGATTCATTCCGCACTGTATTAAGGGCTGGAGCGAGAATTTTAATATAATTTAAGGAGCATGCAGAGAATCTCTGAGTCATTTCACGAGAGGGCACAAAAATAATGTAGCGGCCAAGGCAAGGGACAGCCAAAGGAGCCAAAATCATATTCTCAAGCTTTTATCCCAGCAGAGATTTGAGAATTGGCATTTTCATCTATCTCGGAGCATTTTGGACTTCTTCAGCGAGAAGAGCTTCACAAAATCGAGGTTGAGCTTTCGACCCAATCAGAACGAGAGCAATAATAAGACTTCTTTCATCTTGACCACCACCACCACTCATCCTCGATCTTCCATCCTTTCTTTCCTCGTCAAGATGTCTTTCAGGCAAGCATCTTCAAAGTTTGGATTACTATCATCGAGATGTGCAACGACAAGTAGACTGTCAACCTCAACCTCCAGTCGTCGAATTCCACCTTCGTTGAGATGTCTAGCAACTGCATCAGATCAGCAACACACTTTGCCTGCAGACAAGGCTGCTCCAATCTCTCCTGCCGTCAAAGCTCATACTGTCGAAGATCTTCACATTAGGACTGCAGAAGAAATCCTTAGAGAGGGTGGAACTAGAAAAGAGGCCAACATGAGACATTTCACTGTCAACTTTGGGTCAGTAGTCGAGGAGGACAAGAGTAGTACAGACGACTAGATAGAGATTGAGTCGATTGCAAACTATCAATTGAATTTGATATCAAATCATAAAGATAAAAGATGAACAATAACGCAAGTTGACGCTCTTTCAATGTTCGAGATACTGACGATTCTATCTTGCTTGCTCATCCTTCCTTCTTGCCCATTCCCTCTTTAGTCCTCAACATCCTGCTGCTCATGGTGTGCTTCGTTTGATTCTAGAATTGAATGGAGAAGAAATTCTTCGTACAGATGTAAGTCTCATTCTCATACATCTATCTCGAAGCTGCTCTCTCGAGTTCTAATCTCAAACCTTCCTCTCTCTATCTTCTCAACTCCCAGCCTCATGTCGGATTGCTTCACAGAGGAACCGAGAAACTAATTGAATACAAGAACTACACTCAAGCTTTGCCATATTTCGATCGATTGGATTACGTCTCTATGATGACAAATGAACTTTGTTACACTAGAGCTGTAGAGAAATTACTTAATATCGAGGTGCCAGAGAGAGCCAAATGGATCAGAACTCTGTTCGGAGAAATCACTAGAATCTTGAACCATTGTATGGCTGTTCTATCACATGTGAGTATCTGGTGGAATAGAGGAGGAGCTTTACAACGAAGATCCGAGGCAGGAGGTCAGGAGAGGAAGGGAGGGTGATAGTATCAAAGACCACAGTAGATAGAGGAGCAGGTGAAAAGACCTAATCTCTTATCCAGACTGGCTTTTGGGCTCTATTTAGAGATTCTGGGAAGATTGTTCCTTCCTTCGAAGCGATTGGAGATCAGTAAGGTTTACTTTTCGAAGGTTTGCTCTTTTCGAGAAGCTTTGCTTCCTTCTCTTATGAATTCAATTGCTTTCGGTCGGAGAACTTTCAGGAGGAACTATGCGTTTGAATAGCTCACTTAAAACTGATTTTTACCCTTATTCCCTCAATCTTTCTCAGGTCATGGACGTTGGTGGATTGACTCCTTTCCTCTGGGCTTTCGAAGAACGTGAAAAGCTGATGGAGTTCTACGAAAGAGTTTCTGGAGCTCGTCTTCATGCTGCATACGTTCGTCCAGGAGGAGTAGCTTTCGATCTTCCAGCCGGACTCTTGGATGACATTCACAAATGGGCAACTCAATTCTCTTCCAGAGTAGACGAAATCGAAGAAGTAGTCACTGGAAATCGTATTTGGAAAGGTAGAACCATTGGAATCGGTAAAGTCACTGCTCAACAAGCCTTGGATTATGGCTTCTCTGGAGTCATGTTGAGAGGATCTGGAATTCCATGGGACATCAGAAAGGTAGCTCCTTACGATGCTTATGATCAAGTTGAATTCGACGTTCCAGTTGGTAAGAATGGAGATTGTTATGATAGGTATTTATGCAGAGTTGAAGAGTTTAGACAATCTCTGAGAATCATTGAACAATGTTTAAACAAGATGCCAGCCGGTCAGATTAAAGTAGACGATCACAAGTTGGTTCCTCCTCCAAGAGCTAACATGAAGGAATCTATGGAGTCTTTGATTCATCATTTCAAGCTATTCTCTGAAGGTTATCAGGTTCCTCCTGGAGAGACTTATTCTGCTATCGAGGCTCCAAAGGGTGAAATGGGAGTTTATCTGGTCTCGGATGGTTCAAATAGACCTTATAGATGCAAGATTCGTGCTCCAGGTTTCGCACAGTGAGTATCGCTTAACTCAGTCTTTCGAAATCTCTTTGGTCGGAGTCGACATTGACCACGGAAATCTTTCTGTTTCTATTCTCGCCATCTCTTCAGTCTTGCTCAAGCCGACTCGATGGCTCGTCATCACTACCTTCCAGAGTGAGTATCAGCTTCTTTGTTTTATCAGACAATTGTCTGACTAACCTTTCTTCGCTATTCCTTGTGCTTTTTCTCTCCTTGGCAGCATGGTTGCCATCATCGGAACTGTGAGTAAAATTTCGAGGATTCTGAGTCTCTCTTTTCGAACGTTCGCCTGGACCATGACTGATTCGCCTCTCTTCTTCCTTCACCCTCTGAACTCACCTTTCCCCCAGATGGATCTCGTGTTCGGAGAAGTAGACAGATAGACTTGTCCGAGGGGAGAAGGAAATGGAAGCGATGGGAAATCGGTACGATGAGAAACTGAAGTTGTTCTTCGTCAATTCTGATGTGAAGAAGTCTCGAAGCTTTCTCCTTTGTGCACTTTAGATATGTTGGTTCAAGGTCTTGGTTTGTTTATCTCTGATGGTGAAGTTCGAGAAGGTGCCTATTGGCAGTTGCAAGTTCGATGAAGTGACGTCGGTCTTGGGACCTCAATTCTTGGGAACTGCTTCAATCCTCAGCAGCACCGACATGATTAGAGACTCAATTCAAATGAAGTTGATGTACAAAGATATCGACAAGAAAGGACCGAGAACAGCTTGGAAAGCTTGAAGACTTCTTACAGCTTGATGGTTCTTCCATCTCCAAAAGGCCCACGCCAGTCTTTGTGCAGAAATCCTGCAATTTGCTTTCGAATAGAACAAAGACAAAATCGAAATTGAATGGTAAGCTCAGCGAATAGGAAGGAACTGCTCTTCGAGAAGGTGCATCAATCTACTCACCTCGAATCTGTCAGAGCCAAACCAATAAGCAGTCTTTCCATCGAATCCACGAGTCACTTCTATCCATCTACGAGTTGAGTGAGAGCATGCAAGTAGAAAGAGAGTCAGAAAGAAGTCGGTAGATGCTCTTCTCGTGTGGACGTGTTGGAACTCACGGAAAGCCAAAAGCGCCTTGCTGAACTAATTTCTCTGCATCCGACTTCAATAGAGACTTCGTTTCTGGATCCGAAACCTTTTCAAACAGCTCATCAAGGATCGCTGCATCCTTGAAGAGAGGCTTGACGATCTCTCTGACCTCGGCTTCTTCGACGATTGATTTTCCATGGTACCACTGAGCTTCTGCTAAGGCTTCGAACGCTTTTTCGACCAGATCAGAGCTTCCGGATTTATGTAGCGACAGATACTTCAAGAAAGCAATGGGAACATAAGTGTTTATTGGAAATCGAGCAGGAAACTTCCAAGGCGTCCCAAAGAATTGCCCAGCTCTTTCCTTCTCTAACATTCCGTAGGCATCGACGTTTGCTGGCTTTTGTAAGTTTATTGGATTTTTGGCAAGCACTCTAGTGAAATGAAGACTTCTTGGATTGATGATCTTGAACAAAGAGGGAGCATGAGTGAGAATTGGATCAGAATCGAACGAGTATCGCACTGCCTTCGTTGACGTTGACGACTTACCAAGTCAAGATCCCATTGTTTGACGTAGCGTCTGACGACATTGAAAGCTACGAAAGACCATGGGCTTACCAGGTCAACGTTGAGAATGAGACGATTTTTGCCAGTCATGGTTGTGAGTCAAGATGGGACAAAGTGAATGAGACCTTCTTTCTTCGCTCACATCTTCCGGTTCTACAGCTTCCCAATTATCGTCACCTTCCTCAAAGCGCAAATGTTTTCGCTCAGCTTCTTAATCGGTCTATTCGCTGCCTTGATCGTCATTCTATGCGTAGCTCTGGTAAGGATAGCTACTTTGCTCCCACCGATTAGGAAGAAGCTCGGCTGGTCCACTTACAGATCAGAATCTTTCAAGCCGGACGCTGATACGACCTGCAAAGTAGCAGTCATGCTTGGTTCAGGTGATTATCAGCAGAGAACATAGAGAGTGTTGACTGAGAATCGTTCAGGATTCGCTACCTGGCAGCTATTGCCTTCGTTCGCTTTGAGCTGATCTTTCTTACCCCCTTTTCTTGCTCTTCGATCTCTTCTGCCGACTTCTGAATTGAATTCAAATCTTTCATCTTCTCCAACCAACGCATCTTCGAACTTACAGGTGGTCATACATCAGAGCTACTGCAGCTTCTATCTGCGCTGCCTCCAGAGCGATACACTCCTCGTCTCTATCTCGTATCTGCTGGCGATCAGTTCTCAGCCAATAAGGCGCGGAAATTTGAGGAAAACGTAACTACTTTTTCGTCTAAGGATCAGAGCCCCGTGTCAGAAGATTCGAAGGATGGTGAATCACATTACGAGATCGTACAAATCCCTAGAGCGAGAGAAGTTCATCAACCTTGGATCTTCGTTCCTCTTTCAACTATCGTATCTCTCGGCGAATGTATAAGGATAGTCTTCGCTTCAAGAAAGGAGGAGATGAGGCAAGTGGGATCTGAAAGGGCTCTTTCTTCAAGGGTGAATGATCGAAGACCTTTCGCTGATTTACTGATCATGAACGGTCCTGGAACCTGTGTTCCTCTAGTACTTGCTGCTTACCTTTTACGAGTGAGTCAGCGTAGCTATGGATCACAGCGAGGAAGACTGAGACTGAACTTCATTCATCTTCCCTCTGTTCTTCTCCGTCTCACAGATGCTATCTCTTCCCTCGCCACGACTGATCTACGTGGAATCTTTCGCTAGAGTAAAATCTCTTTCTCTGACTGCTAAGCTACTGAGACATGTAGTGGATAAGTTCGTCGTTCAGTGGCCAGAAGCGGGAGGAAATGACGAGTGCAAAGGTTGGTTGGTATGAATTGTATCTCTTTCGCAATTTTCAAGTTCCTTCCTTCTTCTTGTGTTACCGACAGACTCAACTTTAATCCTTCGTCTTGGCTATACTAAAGAATGAGAGAAGTTGATTTGAAACGTAACAGAGAGCACAAGGGTCTCGCTTCACTACACTCAGTCCTAAGTGAGAGAAAATGATAAACGTTAAAGCGTTAGAAAGAATCCGCAATACAAGCATCGTGAGAACATGAAGTAGTAGGGTCGTTAGAGTGAATCATAAGAGTAGCTGAACAGGATAAAAGAAAGGGAAAAAAGAACGCAAGACGCGGAAGTGGGAAAGCCAGAGGCTTACAAAATAATACTTGAGAAGACGAAGCTCAAAAGAGCAACTCCAACTGCTACGGAAAAGCTGAAAGAACCCGTCTTCTCTGAACCACTCTTGTCGCCCTTGGAAGCACCTTGAGTGGAGCTACCTCCGTTGCTTTTCCCTTGAGAGGCGAAAGTTGGAGTAGGAATGGAAGCGTCGGTATCCAGAACAGTTGGTTGAAGCGGCAATAGAGTGGTGTTAGTATCCCAGTATGCAGTCACATCTTTCGAAGGGAGAACGAGGACGGTAAGGGTAGCAGATGGTGCGTTGGAAACAGGAGTAGTTGGCGCCAGCGGTGGTCTCGACAAACTTTGCACTGGAAGATCTTGAAGTCCATTTGGCTGAGGATTTTCAGAGACTGTGACTGATCGTGAAAGACTAGCTACTCCAACTGAGGGCGGGTAGAATCGGTAGACTGTGTAGAGTGATCTCAAGATATCTGCAAGGAATTGAGAGAGAACCGAAAAGGGTAAAACAGTGAGTGAGTTCAAGCAACCGAAAGCTTGCGAAATATTCTGAGGATACTCACCATCTCCAATGATCAATGCGGCGCCACCGCTACCATAACCATAACTACTCCCCCCAACGACGTCAGGAGTCGAAGTAGGGCTGAATACGCAGAGTTCCCCATCCATCTCTGTAACACCACGACCTCCGCCAAAGAGTAGATCCTCAAAAGGAATCGAGAATTCCTGACCACCAAATGTCAAAGAGAAGGTGAACGGTTAAAGTCATCCGGACATTGGAAGAACCATTGGGTTTGCGCGTCAACGGTTTGTGTAAACACTTTGTACTTTGGGTCCAATCTGAAGCAATAAGGTCCAAATAAGAAATTAGAGGTTAAATGCTGCGAGTACTTTTAACCCGAAGTTCCATTTCAAAGACTCATCCACTTGAATTGATACTCACTGAGCAAAAATGTTGTTCATAAGAGACTCGGGTAAAGTAGAGATAGAGCTCCCAGTGTCAAAGGCGGCATTGAATCCTGAGTTGTAGAGAAGTTTGCCATTGACACTGACTCCTTGAATGGTCGACTTCCAGAAAGTTGGGAACTCGTTCGAAATCGGGTCAACTACCAGATCTGCGAAGGCAATATCGCCCTCGAAAAGAGTGTCATCGACTCCTCCCAGAATCAGATGTCCCCCCGGGGTATAAGAGATCGTTTCACTATCATCGGAGCTAGTTGTGTTTTGATAGACCGAATTGTACTGCTGGCTAAAGAGGTTGAAACTGAAAAGAGGCTACTCAAGCACGCCGAGCTGCCATAGCATCTCCAAGAACGGCACTGTAAAGGATCCATTTTGGGAATCTGAAGCTGGCTGACTGTTCAAGGCAGTGAAGGCTAGACCGAATATACCGCTACCTGCGCCAGAGACGTTTCCATTACTTGCAGCAGAAAAAGGAAAGTTGGCAATTTCATACCCTCCAAAGGCAACGGTATCTAACAACGGAAAAGAGAAGTCATGTAAGCATCGCTATCTGATTGGAAACAGATTCAATCATTCTTTTTACAGATTGAGATCCACTAACCTTGACAAACGGCTGCCTGATAAAAGGTTGTATCCCCATAGGGAACATAAGCAACATCGCCTTGCACGTAGGAAAATGTTGAAGACTTTGAGGGGTCAAACGTTGGCACATTTAAATTTTTGGGCGAATTTAAATCGAGAACATTATTGCTAGGGGAGAAGTAGTCAGGAGTTTCAACAATCATGAGAGAAGACTGTTGGGAGAATCGAGAGAGGTTAGAAGTAAGAAGAGAATCAGACAACAGCAGAAATCCAAACCTCACTTTGGCAAAACGTGTTTCATGTTAGTACGCGTATCTTTTCGTACAAGCTTACTCACTCCAGTGTCTAAGTGAAGTTCCACGCGTTGAGCAGGTGATCCGATATCAACCAAAGCCGTGTATAGGAGATCAGCTTTATCTCGAAGCTCTACTTGGTGACCGTCTCTCTTCAAAGTGGTCGCTTGTGACTTCGACTTGGATCTTTTGTGCTTCTTGAAAGGGATCGAGATCTTTCCTGGAGAGGTAGAAGAGGTGTTCGATCTAGAGACTAAAGTCTTGACGAGTTCATCGACTTGCATCGGAGTTGGAGCTGCAGAGACGAAGAGAGCTCCAGTCGCCAATGCGAGAAGAAGATCGAGAGCTTCATGGTGGACGAGAATGAGCTTGAAGAAAGAGAGAAAAGGAAGATTTGAATTGTTATGGCAGGTCTTTAAATGGCTTTTTCAATAATATTCGAAGTCCCGCTTCAGTCAAGTCAGTCAGTCTACTGAGAGTCTTTACTTTGTCGACGACCTCGGTTTCCAACGCATTTCACAGCTTCTTTCAATCAACAAAGCTATGCCGCTCTGCCGCAAGGTACGATGGAGCTGTGAGATTGTATTTTCAGACGTTGGAAATTGGAGCTTCTAGAATGTCAAGAGAAGGCAAAAAACGAGAACAAAGGGGAGGGACGATGAAGTGAGCGCGCGTGCGATGGACGAGCGAGCGAGCTTTCAAAGGTTTGTTTCGCTCTTCCAAAACTCCTCAGATCTAGCTTTTGGTCAAGAGAGCTTCTCGAAGAGCTAGGAGTCGGACTTCGAGTCGTGAAGATTAGATTCGGATACAGAGATCAGAGATGGGGGCAAACGAGAAGGAATGAAGAGGGGAGAGATCGAGTAGCGGGAATATTGCTTATAGACGAGAGTGAAAGGGAAGGATGAGGAAGTGAAACAATTCTCAGACAGCGCTGGAAGGTGAAAAAGAAGATGTAGCGGTGTGATTCGAGATGACATAATACACGACAGGTGAGGAAATGGAAATCATACAGACGGAAAGAAAAAAAATGAACGAGACTAGGATGAGATCATGCAGCTTCGTACGACTCCAGAGAGAAGATATCAATGGCGTTGAAAGATAGACAGAATAGCGCTTGATGGAAGAAGCGATAGAAGGGAAGGGAAAGTCGAGGATCTCGAAGCATAGGAACTCCCTTTCTCGATGCTTCTCAAGGGAAATTCTTGTATCTGACCCAGCTATACTCCCTCTTGAGTAAGGGAGATCTGAAAGAGAAGGCTCCGTGAACAGACTTGAATGGCTTATAGCCTAGACATGAAAGTTGAGGAAATTTCTCACTGAGTGTTGAAAACCAGAGACCGACAACTTGATGCTTGCCAAAATCCAACTTCTTTACGTTGTTGAAATCGAGAATCAGACTTTCGGACGGAAGTTTAGGAGGGTTGTCAGTGGAGAACGAGAACTCAATCTCGACGAGACTTGAAGAGTTGGCTTTTAGCAGAGCTACGAAGCAATCAAAGGAGCTTTGAGCGGACTGCTCGTAATTATTGGTGATCGTGAGGTGTTGAAGATTTGGATGAACCACAGCAGTAGTGAAGAAGCCAAAGAAGGAAGGACGTAGATCTACCAGCTTGAGTGATTTGAGATTTGGTAGCGTTTCCAAGATCTTGATATTCTCTCCATCTGTCCCAGCTCTTGGACAAAGTCCACAGAGTTCTACACAAATGATGTTTCCTGTGATCTTCCCAAAGATTGATCTCAAATCCGAAGGACCTTTCAGTAAACCACGGCAGTTTCCACTGTCGGTGAGAGATAAAATCTTAATCTTGTCACCCAACCAGTCCAAGTTTCTTCCCAATCAACTGCAAAACCACGAGAATCAAGAACGAGATGCTCTAGATGTAGATTGACGTCCTTTTTCTCTGGTGAATTCAGATAAACCAAAGCCCCTGGATCTTCACTGCGATCCAAATCTAGAATCAATGCATTGAGATTAGTACACTGAGTAACGAACTTCCATAAATCTCTACCTTTGATGTTTGTCCGAGACCATCTTAGTCGAAACGTGTTCAATGTTGATGCTGAAGTCGAGAGCGTTTTCAAGATTGAAGAGGATGGTTGTTGATTGAGGTCCTCAAAGTGATTTGAGGGATCAAATTGAGTGAAACTTGCACCAGTTCCCATAAGTCTCTTTCCAAAATCGATGATTGGACCTAAAGGTGAGAAATCGGTGTCTTCTAATTCGTCTTCGTCTTCCGGATCGTGGTCAGCTGGAATGCCAAGATCTTGATAGGTGTTGTCAAGATAGAGAGCGTAGGGTTGCCCAAAGCGTTTGGGAGTGTATTGTTCCAAGTCTTCAAAGACGGTTGGCTCACTTTCAGATACGCTCAGATGCCCAAAGTTGTCTCGAACCTGGAAGACTCTGGATTTGTCTTGATCCGATACCAAAATGAAAGAGACTGTCGTTGGACCTTCGATGTAAACCGATTTCAAATTGGGATATGATTCAAGTTGATGAAGTATGGAAGTAATGAGAGGAAGGAAAGATGAGTAGAACTTATGAAAATTTTCTTCGTCTAATCCGAAGACCAGTCGAACTTCTTTGAGAGAGTCCTTAGATTCGAAGAGAAGATTTTCAAATAGATCAAAACATTCAGTATCTTCATAAACCTGTCCCTTTACAAGGTAATCGACCCAAAAGTTTGCCATATTCAGAGTCACTATGACCAATCTGTGATGAGCTAACGAATGGAGATGATGGAAGTGACTGAGGAAATCTTTGATTGAAACTAATTGGCTTAGATTGATCAAATTCATCTCTTGATGAAGACTTCCACTCGAACAGATTTCATTCCTCCATCTAGAGCTGACAGCTTCAGTAGTTGCGATTGACTCGGGTGGAAGGAATGAAAGAAGATAAAGGAAGCAGTCCGAAATCAATCTCTCTTGAGGATCTTTGGAAGGTGTTTGATGACTGGAGAGGACTAGACCACCGTTTCCAGTTCTTGTTCCCTGGATTGAATCGTTGTTGAGATTGTTGATTCTACGAACGATTTCTTGGTTGGAAGAAGTGGAAGTTGGCTGATCCTGACGAGATGGAGCAGAATCGTCGTTGGAAGGAGTAGAGACAGCTAAGACACCATGGTTTCCATCATTGATTGGCAGATTAGATTTTATGTAAGTAATCTCCTTGTTGTCTATAGAGGAAAGAAGAAGAAGAATAGAAGGAAGACAAAGCATAGAGTGTCAGGAAACAAGATCATCCATCGGTGGGCTCAGATGACACATTCCCTTCTCATCTCTTTCAGACAAGTGCAAGAGATGCAATTGAATTCTTCAAGATTGTATTATGAAATAGAAGAAGAACGACTGAATCGATCTCATAATCCCAGACGTCTAAGCCATCAATCTGTCCATCTATCTGTCTGTCCATCTATCCAATCTCCAATTTCCCAATCTACCTCGCCATGTATCGACTATCTCGACAGCGCACTACCGCAAACACGAACCCAAGCACTCACAGTTTCCACCGAAGGAGGAGCTACACAACGAAGCGACGACTGAACAGAAGAAGTGGAAGATTCTTGCTGGAGTTGATTTCAAAACTAGACGATGGATTCCGGTTGGAGTTGCATCGGTTGATGCTGAAGTTGATCCATTGGCGTGATTTAAAAGGGATACTGATGAGGTTGAAATATGTCGATTGAGATAGAAAGATGAAGATGAGATGTTGGAGAAGACAAGATCGAGAAGAGATTCAACTTTTCTGGTGTGTTGTTCTTTTCGAGTCGCCGTTCGTCTGAGAATGTTCAGTCATCCTCAAAAGCAAGCACAAGTCTTCTTCCTGATGCATTGAGTTTCATTCTAGTCCTCTTGAATGGGAGTCACTCGATCTCATACTATCCTCTTCCTATTTCTCCTGCCCCCAAACATTGCCTCTGATCGTACTCACTCTCTTCTTCGATTTCCGTCAGAGTTGACCCCTGGAATTGAGGAGAGAACATCAAATGAAATGAAATGAAAACTTAGCGAGACTGAAAGAACTCAAGGGACCGACGAAGCGATTTCTTAAAGTGGCAGAACGTCACTCACCTCTGGCAAAGGTCCACCTTCTTGACCTGCGACTTGGCTCGTTGGAGTTGGAACGTTTTGATTGTTCATCTTGTTGAATTGATACTTGTTTCTTGAAGTTCGTCTAGAGAGGCTATAGTGAGAAAGGCTCAGTCTTTCATCAGCCACCTTGTCTTCTCTCGAAATTGAGTTTGAATGAGCGTTGTCAAGGTGAGACATTTTCATCCCCTTCGACCAAATCTGGCTCGCAGTTTTTCACTCATCTGCAGCAGTTATGGAAGTAAGGATCTTGAGAGAATTGTAATGCATTTCTCGGGCTTGCAAGTGAGAATAAAAAGATAGAAGAGAAAGAGGGAGTCGTGTCGACAGCAGGGTAAGATGAAGTCAAGAATCAGATGGACTTCAGTGAAAAATGGACAATTCAAAACCAGCGAGGAGGTTCTGCTAACCGTGAGATCTTCGAGTTGAACAAGGAGCCATTTGAGCTCTGATCAGTCTTTTTCATCTTGGTAGCTCGGAGGGAAAAGCTTTGCTCGAATCGATGGCTTCACCAACTTCAGACTACTGAAATGTCGAGGACACCTTCGTCATAGACTCTTCTCGACACGCACTCTTCTTCAAAGACTCGTTTCCAGTCGATCTAGAGGATCAGGAAGCGATTGAGCCTCGGTCATTCTCTGGGAGCTCGGAGGTAGCAGGTTCGAATAGCGTCCAATCCCTGATTTGCTGTGGGCTTTTCTCAGAGAAATCTCATCACTCCTCTTCAACTACTCTTTCCTGACTCGCTCTCTTCTTCAAAGACTCGTTTCGAATCGATCTGGACATCGTTTTGAGTCGATCTGGACGAAAAGAAAGCGATTGAGCTTTGGTCATTCTCTCCACTTCTTCTTTGGTCGTCATTGGTCGCAGTCGACATCATTCTTTATTCGTTTCTGACTCAATTAACTGCTCGCTGACGGCTCTCCTCAAAGTCAGATCGAGTCTGCAGAAAACGGGGCAACGCTGTTATGTCGATGGAAACAAAAAATGTTGAAAGTTTTTGCAAAGGGAAACAGAGTCCAGAGTTCAACCGGATGTTCGAGGGGAAAAGACTGTTCTATTAAGGAGCGACGAAAGAATCAACATCTATGGAACAAGATTTAGAATGAACATATATAGTAGAAAGAAATGATACGAAAAGGAGAAAGACAGAGAGAGAGTGTGGGATTTGCTTTTGACTTTGGATACAAAATTGTTGAATGCGAGATGCCAAATTGATTCCTTGTATGAGCAAACGAGAGGTGACACTATCTTTGATGATGGAGAAATAGAAAGAATGAACAATAAGGGGAACGAAAATCAGAGAGACCTGAAAAAGAGAGCTGAAATTGGTTGATGGAGACAATCATTCATTTCTCGGATTTGTCTCTACCATTGAAGTAAGTAACAAGAACAGAAGGCCACTCAACTCCTTGCAATGCTTTTGTTGCTTTGTCAGGGGCTTGGTTTCTAATTGTGTCGTCGAGAGAGTTGAGCTTCTTGCGAAATCCATCCGCGTTCCTTGATGTAGGGTCGCCAGCGAACCTGTTTGGACAAAGGAAAAAGAGAACAGAAAGAACAAGATGATGTCAAAACTATATTTCTGTGTTTTTCGAGGATGGTCGAAAAACTCACTTATAAGCCTCTTCCAATAGTCTGCCGAGCTTGTTAAGCGCCATCTTGTTCCCTTCTAACTTCGGATCCTGAAGAATTGCGACTGCGTTTCTGAACAGCCATTTCAATTGTGCTGCAGTATATTTGTCTCTGGTTACAGCTGTAACTGTATTCGGTGAGAAGGGGAGAGAAGGGAGAGAAGAATGAAATTAGAGATGTTGGTCAAGATTAGGGGAGTTCTGATTCTGCTATCTCAACAGTCCTCGACAAACTTCGCATTTGACCTTCATCGATAGAATCAGAGAAGCTTTGACTTGTTCCGTGTTGCTTGTTCCCATATCCAACTTTTCTATCAATCCATCTAACTCCCATCTCGATCCCACTCCAACGACAAACAATGAAGCTCACCTGGATTTGCGTTGGCGACATTGGCGTTGGCGGGAGCGGCGACTGGAGCATTGGCAGGAGGACCATTGTTGGCATCGTTCGCGACGTAACTTGGAGGAGCTTCGGAAGGTAGGATGAATGGAGCGACGATTGAAGCTTGAGCTGCAGCTGGAGCTGGAGCAGCAGATTGTTCGACTGGAACTGGGATTGGAGCATCATCCGTAACTTTGATAGGAGAAGCTTGACCGACGAGAGTTGTTGCTGAACCAGAAGGCGAAAAGTTGGAAGTCGAAGCATCTGAAGAGAGGGGAATGGAGAAGAGCAGAGGGAATGGCTGTTAAGGTCTTGAGTCGACAAAAACAGTGAGCTTTGGCCTCCACGACCCTATTGTTTGCCATCCAGAGATTGCGTTCATTTATTCTTGATACTACGAAAGATGTGAAAACACGATCTCATCTCCAGAAACACGATAATCATGCTGGTTTTGGAGCAGTGTTGTTCTTTGCCAGCGCTGCACCTCCATCCCTTTTTCTAACTCCTCTGTCCCTTGCATCAGAGAGACTCACCTTGAACCGATTGATCACCGTATTCATTCCCCAGTTCGTTTCCATCTTCGGCTCTATCATCTTGACCAACAATCCATCGCAGAAGGGAAATAGGGGAGAGAGAGAGGATGGTCTGAGATTGGATGTTTGGGATGGATTGCTCGTTGTCAAACAACGACGGCTTTGATGCTCACCATGCTGCCAGCTTGAACTTGACGTTTACCAAAGAAAGAAGCGATGTATTTGAGGATTGAACCAATGACTGAGAATAGGACGTATAGAAGGCAAACCAACAAGACGGGACCAAACATCAAGAAAAGTAAAACATCGGGTGCCAATTCAGCGAGATCGACGATGTATTGAAGGCGATAGAATTGGATTGGTCTTTGAAGAAAGAATAAGTTGGAGAAAAATTGGACCAGATCCATCCTGGCGATTTATTTGATGTTGCTTTGTTGTGGTTGTTGGTAGAAGGGAGAAAGGGTTAAGAAAAATAATACTTTGAAATCACTTCTTCGCGCCTTCTTGAATCTTGAGTCCATCGCGCCTCGACTTCTTCGTCCCTTCCCATCGCTATTCTTTTCCAAAGAGCTCTCTCATTTTCTCTTCAAGACCATCCTCCATTTGTTCGCTGGAAGAAAAAGACGAGGGTAAGAACCATAACGAAATCTTCACTAGACAATGTGTTTTTCATCTCTTTCTTCTCGTCCCAGATCGACAGCAGAGGCGACTGTCAGTCAATGATGGAGATTAAGATCATGATAAGATCATGTATCAGTTTTATGGGATCACCTCGGAAGACAATCGTCTCTGGAAGGTGGTTTCTAGTCAGTCTAAGCTTCCAACTTCCGACCGACCAAGGTCTCCCAGGGGTAGCTGAGCTTCAAATGGCTCAAAAAGAGAAATATCGGATCAGATCGAGTCTTTGAAGTGGGGAGCGTGTCGAGAAGAATCGATGACGAAGGTGTCCTCGACATTTCAGTAGTCTGAAGTTGGTGAAGCCATCGATTCGAGCAATGCTTTCACCTCCTACCGAGGTTCCAGCACCACCGGTGAGTAAGAAAGATTTGCTTTCTTCAACGATCATTCTTCTAGCTTTCTCTTTCTAGGTGATAAAGTAACATCCAATAGAGAATTCTGTCTAGAGAGTTCCACCTCCCGTTGATGCCTTCTTGCGTTTTCTTCCAATAGCCAACTGATCAAATCATTTTCGTTATGTTTGGTTCCGCAATACGGTTCATTTTTGAAGATCAATACTATACAAATGAGGAAGCCATGGACCTCACCTTCATCAACTCCAATCGAGATCATCATCCGTTCCGCCCAGTCCATTCGCCTCTGCCTGCCTCAGCATCGACTGAAGGTTAGCATCTCCTCGACCATCAGCGTTTGGGTTCTGAGCATCCATCCTAGCCTGAAGAGCTGCCGCCACTCCTCCGTGATCCACTCTCTCGTCAGCTCTGGCATTGATTGCATCTTGACCGTAGAAATCTCGACGTGGGTCGTATTTGACTCGCTCGTCTTTGATCATTCTGAGAATTGACGGAAAGAGCAAGAGAAAAGCAGCGATAGCAAATGCAAGAGAAGATGAACGTTGGAAAAAGGTCAGTTGGATAGAAATTTGGATTGTCAAACTTCAGCCTCTTTTCATCACTTCTAAGATTTCTAGAGAAGAGTACGCACCTGCTATCCATCCTGAGATCATCTCCTTCTATACCAAGCATTGGAGCTGGAGTTTTGGCTTCGATTACCTGGCGGACAGAAGAAGTGAATGAGAGAGCAAGAGAGAGATAGTAAAAACAGAAGGGACGAAGGGAAACAAGTCAGCTCGAAGGCAAAGCCTACAGAAAAGCTTTGTTCTTTTATCATTGCATTCTCTAATCTACTTGAGTCTCTGAACAGGAAAGAGAGCATTCAGCGAAGAGAGATCTGTGTAAAGGTCGAAAAGCAAAGCTTCTAACCTTCGAAAGAGACTCTCTTCTCTCTTCTTACTTGAAGACAGTCGACCCCGCCACCCCTTTCAAGACAATCTTTTGAGATCTTATTGAAAGCAATAATGACTGCTCTAGAGGTCCTCAAATCTTTGAGAGATCAACTCTTCTCGAGAGCCTTATCACACTCTATCGTTTTCCTCTTCTGCTCCCAATCTCCTCATAGCACTTGCCTACTCAAATCCACGGAATCCATTTCTATTCCTACTCACAAAGTGATTGTCACAATGCGGACAGTACTCGTCACTGTCCTCAAAGACAGTGAGATCTTTCCTAAATGCCTTTTTGCACTTTTTGCAAATGAAGGCCATCTCTATCGTCTTTGCCAGCTGATGCGTCTGTGTTTCTGCGTGGCATTCTGGACACTGAAATGATGTTGATTGCGAGCCAACCAGAGAGAAGGAAGAAAGAAATGAGATTAGAGATAGTAGAAGTAGAAGAACCAGAGATAGTGCAAGTCTAGAGACTCACGTCGTAAAATCTCTGACAGCAAGGAGCTCGAATTGAGACTTGAGCATTCAGTACATGTTTGCTGATTAGTTGCAAGATTGAGAATGAGCACAAAGGAAGAAAAGAAGATTGAGAGATTCAAAGTCAGAAGCGGCGGTAGAGATGCAAGACTGGTTACTCTTTTGAGATCCTTTTTGTACTACTTACCACATTCTTGATTCTATTCTGATGTGATTTCTATTTCCCTGATTCTATCTCCAATAATATTTACTGTTCTAAGTAGCCAATCGCAGAAGGTGTGGTAGTGCTTCAAGGTTGAGGTGAACGGCCAAAAAGTTAGAGACATTCTCTTCCCACCAACCAACGACTCTATCTTCTCTTTTCTCTTCCCTTTCACTCTCTTTTTTCTCAATCTCTCTTTCAAGATACTTTTGGTCTTCATTCAACCACAACCTCTCTCAATTTGCACGCCAAGCGCAATCAAGCAATAGCAAGTTTTTCATCAAAAGTGAAAACGTTAGCCACCCACAACGTTTCATCCTCAAATCATCAAAATCACCACTTACAGAGCTCAGTCGCTGCCATCGGCATTCTCAAACCGCGTAGCTTGAGGGAATCATCTCATCGAATCTGTGACCAGGAGCGTGTAGAAGGTGAGCACAGTCAAAGAGAGAGAAGTCAAGTAGACC
The DNA here is from genome assembly GCA_001599655.1 of Golubevia pallescens. NCBI lineage: Eukaryota > Fungi > Basidiomycota > Exobasidiomycetes > Golubeviales > Golubeviaceae > Golubevia > Golubevia pallescens. The sequence continues at coordinate 1,371,188 of BCHO01000002.1, forward strand.
GGGCAAGGGAGGCAGCAGGCAGACAGGCCAACCTCATGCTCAGCTCTATTCCACCAAAGCCTGAGGTGCTGCTTGGTTTCGAGCAAAGAATCGAGTTGGAATCATTCGTTCGTTTCATCATATCTTTATCCCGTGTCATCTGTCCTCTGACTGTTGCCATCTCGCTCTTCTTTCCATCCTTTCAACTTTTCAGATAAGGGCCCCCCTCAATCCTTCTGCCTTCGATTACTCTGAACTCTCCGATCAGAGTATGCCTCTAGAGCAGATCAAACCTGCTTTCTCGTTCTACGATTCACATATCGATGCATCAACCTCAAAGCAACCCAACTCAGACCTATCGGATCACTCCAACTCTTCTCCTTCCAAAGCTCCAACTTCCTTACCTTATTACTACCGCTCTTCTCTAAGGAGTAACAAGGCCGGAAGGCGGTATAGTCAGAGTAAAGGTAGGGGTGGTTACTTACGGGATGATGAGGATGAAGAAGACTCAGATCAGGAGTTAGAAGTAGAGCAGAGATATAGAGGATTCCAATCTTCAACAACTACTGCTGAAGAAGAAGATTCGGCTGAGAGTTCTCCTCCTTCACCTCTTTCACCACCCGAGACAAACAATTTGAATCATTCTGGAGATCAATCTTATGGGATCAGAAGTATCGGAGGAGGTGGCAATTCACTCAGAGAGGATGGAAGAGATCATCAATCCAGTCGGCATCATTCATCTTGGAGTTCTACCTTTCAAAATACCTTTTCTCATGAGAAGGAAAGTTCGAACGAAGATGGAAACACTACCGTTCATCAAGATGAAGAAGAGGGAGAAGACCAAGACGTATTCAAAGATTCAAGATCTAGACAGTCATCTCATGAGAATTCTAACAGGTTTTCGAACTCTTCCTCTAATTCTTACAATTGGTATTCAACATCGGATTCTCATTCTAGAGAAAGGAACGAAAGTAGAGAAGACACCTCTGCGCTGACCAAACTTGGAGGAGTGGGAGGAGTGACTAGATCTGGAAGTTGGGGTAAAAACGATGCAAAAAATCTTAGCTCTGAAGGAAGACGAGAGCTCCAATTCCAGAGAAAGCTTCTAGATCAAGAAGAGGGATCAGAGAAAGATGAACAAAGCGAAGATGAGAATAGGGATTCATCAAGATTGAGGCGGAGAGAATCTACTGAAGGAAAGAGTTCAAACACTGGATTTGGAAGAGGAATCAAATCGATAGGCAAACGAAGATCTATTCCTACCCCTTCGCCTCCTGCTTCTCCTATAGATGCAGAAGATCCTTCAGCTTCTCAACTAGGTTATCTATCTCGATCCCAGACCGATATCGCTTCAAGTTCGTCTACTCCTTCGGATACGACTTCCAAACCTCATCATCAAAGTGAAATCTCAAATCCTCAAATACCACCATACTCTAGAACTTCAACCACTTCCACTAGTTCAACTAGGTTCTCTTATACCTCAACCAATTCTAGCTATTCTGATTCTAGCTACTCCTCTTATGCTTCTTCCAATCCAAATGCTGCTCCTTCTGCTCTCTCTCTGAGATCGGTCTCGGGTTCCATCAAGTCCAATCGGGATAAGGAAAGGAATAGGGATTCATCATCTAGTCTCAGAAGTAATAGGAGCGCATATAGTCATAAAGAGTCTCCAATGGAAGAGCAGAGAGAAGATCCGGATGCCGAAGAGAAACAGGAACCTCAAGAGAAAGGATCAAAGGAGCAGAAAGAAGACGTCGAGGATCGAAATCCTGTTCAGAATACACGGAGAAGATCTGGCTCGGACGAGACTAATGGAACTGAAGTTGGAGACAAGGAGAATTCAGATGAAGTTGTGGATTCGCGGAAGGAAGAAAATTCAAATGTCAATCTTCAAGAGAAGTCGCCTCAAGTCGATCCTCCAACTTCTTTGGTCTCTGATTCCAACTCTGGATTCTCTACTGGTGGTTTCAGGACTCTCAGCAGAGGCTCGATTCCAAATGTCGATCCTCAAGAGCATACGACAGAAAATCAGAAAAGAGTCGAAAGAAGAGAGGGTTCGAATTCTACGCTCGCTTCTGAATCAAGTCCCAGCAGTTCCAATCCAGAGACGCTCGCTTCGATCTCTTCTTCACCGACTCCCTCTGCTAAAAGATCAATACAATCCAATCGAAGAGCCATGGCTCCTCTAACGCTAGCCTCTCTTGCAGTTTCTACCTCATCAAATTCAAACAATCATCCTTCAGTCTTTAGCTCATCTGGATCTTCAACTTCAAATTCTCAAACAGTCGAATCTCCATCTGCCTCATCCTCCAATTCACAATTCCAATTCGAACCTCCAGTTCCCAGAAGGCATTCGGGAATCTATCTAGCTAGAACTCGATCTGCTTTGAGCTCTAGACATCCTACCATTAACTCTAGATTCGAACATGGACATGGAGGAAGAGCTGCTGCTAGAGAAAGAGCCGCTTTGGAAAACGCCAAACAAGAAGGAATAGAACAAAAGGCCAGGAATCTGAGCAACTCTAGTTCTCTTTCTGGAAGCGGAAGATCTTATGCAGCGAGTCAACCAGCTTCCCCTCTGATCCTTAGTTCTTCTGGCTCGAACTTCGTTTCTGATTGGCAAGGCTTGACAGCTTTGAGCTCCATCAATCCAGCTCTGAGATCGGAGCTCGACAGTCAATTGAGAACTCCTCAAGCTTCTAGAGCTCCTCTTCCATCTCCCCTTCCAGCCGGTCTAGGCAGTCCTTCTTACTTTGAATCGCTTTCTAGGAGAGGTTCAGGCTCTGCTAGTTCAACACCAATGCCTGGCAACAATCACTTCTCATCTCAGACACCTCAAGCTCAAGCTCTGTCTCCACCTTTGAATTCAGCAAGTCTCGAGTCACTCTCTTCTCCAATCTCTAGATCTTTGGGAGAACGCAAAGGACTCAGAGCTCTGACGGTAATGACCAGTCCGAATCCTTCAGGTGCAACTACTTCTGGTCGCGAAGGAATGTTTGGTCTAGGTCTCTCTCCAACATCGACGCCAAAAGGATTCTTGGAAGGAGAAGGCTTCGATGCAGCTTCACCAGGTCCATCTGGTTCTAAGAGTCCATTCAGTAGACCGAAGATGCAAAGAGCTTCTACCACAGGTCATGGAATGGGTCTCAAGTTGCAAGGGGGAGTAGGCCAAGTTTTGAGGACTCCAACAACTGAAGAATGGACTCGATTCTTGGCTGAAAGAGGTGGTAGTGCTGGAATGAGCGGGGTGGATTTCAGACAGCTTCGTCTAGCTGCTGCCTACGGAAATGGAGCCACCGCCTCAGGTGTTTCTTCAACCATCGACAACCTTTCTGAGACCATGTCGAGATCGAGATCATCGTCTCTTCTGCCGAGTCTAGCAAGTGGTGCTGCTGCCGCCTCTACCTCGTCTCTTCCAGATCCTTCGATTGTCGACTCCGAAGACCTCAACGAGACCGAATCTCAAGGCTCAAGCTCAGATTCAGACCCGGAAGAGAACCTTCAGATAGCAGCTTCGATGATAGCTAGTGGAAATCTCGTCTCAAACGATCCATCTCGAAACGACGTCGGAGTGTTGGAAAGGCTGAGAAGAATGAGTGCAGGTGCACTCTCTGCAGTCGGAGGTAGACCGAGAAGGACAGCAACGAGTAGTAGAGCAAGTTCCAGTGTCAGAGGTTCGGATCTGGAATCTTTGAATGAGGAAGACGACGAAGATGGAGATGAAGCTGTAGATTCGAGTTCTGAAGGAGAGGCGGATCAAGATTTGGAAATGGAAGACTTGGAGACTGATGGCAATGCCTTTGTTGGTAGTCATGGTAGACATGGATCTAGTTCTTCTCTGGAGAGAATGAATGCTCTTTATGAAGCCATCTCAAGACCACAATCTAGAGTGACGAGTCCAATCATGTCACCTTTCAACAGTCCAGGTAGACCTTCAAGTCCAATCTCTAGTCGAATCTCTCTAGATCAAGATGGTCTAGGCTCAACAAGTCTCATGTCTCTCTCCAGCACCAACCTCAGCTTGGAGAATTACGCGAGGAATGCAAGTTTGGGAATCTCGCCATCTTCAGGCTCTAATCTCAGTCTTGGTTCCAATTCCAATCCGGATCTCAACAAGACTAGCAATTTGCCCTCTTCGCCAAGCAGATATCAGTCACCTCTTCTAGTCAATGCAAACACTAGAAGAGGTTCAAGTCACAGTCAAGGCTCTTCGCCAAATCCAGCTGGATTGAGCGCTTCTTCGAGTTTCGCAAGTAATTCTTCCCTCACTGCAGCTGCAGCTGGAGCTTCACTTCTACCTCCTCCGAACGAATCCCTTCTCACCAGAGAAAGCACTCTGAGACCAGCTCCGGCTTCAGCTTCTGGTCCTCCTTCAGAAACTGGATTCAAGTCTTCATTGGCTAGTAAAAGGGAAGCTGCGAATGCAAGCGCTGCAGTCGCTGCTCATGCTTTTGGCTATCCACTTCCGCCTACTGGAACTAGCAGATGCATCAATGACTTTATAGTCACTGCTGACATTGGAAGAGGAGCTTATGGATTGGTCAAGAAGGTCAGGATCAAAGGAGCAGATGGGAATCCAGTCGGGGTGAGTATTCGAATAGGGAACGAAAGAATAAATGCGTGATTTTTCTGAGTTCCGTTACTGATTCTTATTCCACTTCTTTCCCTTGTAATGATACACTCAGGATCAATTCATCATCAAGTACATCATCAAGTCTCGAATTCTGGCAGATTGTTGGCGAAGGCATCGTGTCCTCGGACCGATCCCAATCGAAATTCATGTCATGGATCAACTGAGACGTCTAGCTTATGATGCACCTCCGCTTCCTCATCCTTGGTCTCCAGAAGTCTTGTCTAGTTCAAGTGGGACTCCAACTTCCTCCAGACCACCAAGTGGCTCTTCAACTCCTTCCAAGCAGAGTCAAGAAGAAGAAAGTCTCAACTCCTCGATTCATTCCTCTGCGAGCTCGACTTCTCCATCTCATCAATTACATCCAAACATCTGTCCAATGGTCGACTTCTTCGAGGATCACGAGTTCTACTATCTCATCATGCCAGTCTTTGGAAGAGGTCAAGATTTGTTCGATTACGTCGAATCTTTACCTGATGGTTTATCTGCTCTTCAAGTCCGTTCAATCTTTGGTCAAGTGGCGGATGCTCTCAGCTTCTTACATCTTAACTCAATCGTTCATAGAGATATCAAGGATGAAAACGTAATCCTGAACTTCAAAGCTGAATCAGAGGCGGACATCAGCCAAGCTATTCCTACAGCTCAATTGATCGATTTCGGATCCGCTACTCACATTAGACCTGGTAGATTGTTCGACACTTTCTCTGGTACTCTTGATTATGCTGCTGCTGAGATCTTGAGAGGAGAAAAGTACGGAGGCAGGGAGCAAGATGTTTGGGCTCTAGGAGTCGTTGGTTACGTCTTACTCTGTGGAGAGTGTCCATTCTGGAATGGGGAAGAAGCTGTCCTAGGTTTGACTCCAGATAGTAGAGCTGCTACTTCTTTACAGGAACGTTGTTTCCCTCCTCGACTACCAGATGAAGATCCTCAAGATGAAACCTCAACGCTCAGATTGTTGGCAGACGTCGAAGGTCAAGAAGATGGAGGTGGTAGACTCTGTGACGCTGCTGACTTGATTGCTAGATGTTTGGAATTGGATCAGGAAGCAAGACCTACTGCTCAACAGATCTGCTCTCATAAGTTCTTAATCGGTAGTAAAGGTTGGAGAGGACCTAGAGGTTGGTTGGGAGAGGAAGAACAGAGAATCCAAAGTCTTGGTCCGGTTCTGCTAGACGGAGACAATGGAGAATTGGTTCATACCTCAACATAGACTTTGTGTTCCTTTGAACAACTTCTCGACTCTCGTTCGTTCAGCTCTCTACTGTACATCGTTGGCTCGTTTGCTTCTCGTACTCTACGACACATCTTATCCCCTTTCTTTCTTCAGTTTCATCACATTCTTTCACAATAGTTCATCCCTTTTTTACCGTCTCATCTTCGCATTGAGCGGTTTGTAATACTCTTAGACATCAACCGCATTCACAATCTCACGCATCTCGTTTCTCTACCTGCAGAGAGAACGCAGCCGTGCTTCGATTGATTCCAGCTTCTACCGAGAGAATTAGAGATCAAAATCAACGACATTCCAGCAGCTGACAAGGCGAGTTCTGACACTCTCAAAAGCCTAAGAAGAAAGATACGAAGATCTCATACGATTGGCTTGACTTTCTACCACTCAGTCCTTTTGACCTCACTCACTCTCAATCCTCTCGAAATCACTCGAAGGTGATTTTCTTTCGGGCTATTCCCATTTCAGCCATAAGCATAAGATTTGGGCTGAACCAGATTCTGAATGCAGCCTTTTCGCTGACGATCCTTCAAAATCTCGTTTCGTGATTCGTCCAAACTCCAAAGTTGAAAGTCCTCTTCAAGATGGATCCCGCAGAGAAGAAAAGACTGCAGAACAGGAAGAAAAAGGAAAGCAAAAAGAAGAACAAGAAGAAAGTCTCCGAATCACAACCTTCATCGGGTCAAAAGCTCAATCTATTGAATGAAAGAGAGTGCAGCCAAGTCATCGAGAAGGTTGGCAGTTGCCCAAGTCTGGATGGTATTTACCTCAATCTCAGCTCGTTTTGGGAGGCTTGGTTAGAATCGAATCCTTCTCCAACTGCAAATCTGTTCAAAGCGGTACAGAAATCTCAAGGCAGCCTGAGAGAGATCAAGTTGGTGGTGGAAGGTTCAAACGAAGATGACGACGAGGACGAGGATGCTCTTCCCTTCGTCTTCAGCCTCATAAAGGTGCTGATGAAAGGTTTCGATTCTCTCAGTAAGTTGAAATTCTTTTTGGCTTCTTTGAAAAATCACAAATGTGTGTGGAACTGACTCTGAAACCTTCCTGACCAACGTGATTCGTTCTCTTCCTGTTTGTTCTTTTGCCTTCCTCTTCTCTTTCAATCAGGATTGATCGAGATAGAGGCTCCCGTTTACCTAACTCTGAAAACCGGAAACATTACAACGGGATCCAAAAGGTTCTCTCTATCTCATAATGGTCCAGAATTCAAACTTGAAAGAGAAGATTCCACCACCACAGTCCTTCCAACGATCCGAGCAGTACGAGCCTTCACCAGAACTGGGTTCACTGAGATTCTCATTGGATTGGATGACTCTTTGGAGGAGGATCATGAACAGGCTGAAGTCTGGGAGGAATTGATCAAGGAACCAAGCTCAAAAACTACTCTTCAAAAGTTAGATCTCCATTCCTTGCCCGCTGTAAATGGTAGAATTCTATGGGATTTTGCGGTTTCATGTCCAAACCTCACCCATCTCAACTTGCATTGCATGTCATTTGCAAGCCAGGATGCGGAACCTGAGCCTCTGGTTATTCCACAAGACTTGCAGATTGGGAAATTACCTCTCAAGACATTGAGGCTTGACATTCTCGCTTTCAAAGTTGATTGGACCGCAGTGGCAAAGTGGGTAGGAAACGAAATTGAAGATCTTTCTCTAAGTCCAGGTGGGGATAGTGATGAAGAGGACGGTGTGGCATCGCAAATTTTGTTCAATTCCAGACTCTCTGTCAAGGATTTGAAGCTTCAATCACTGCAATTTGATCCAGAGGAACATCTTCAATCAAGTTCCTTCCCTAAATTAGAAATAGCAAGCCTGTGGTTCATAAAAGAGGACACTTGGAAGTACTTCTCCAAAATCAAATCCCCAAAGCTTCGAGAAATTGAAATACATGCTGGTGGAGGTCAGAACCTTTTACCTTCTATCTTTGAGATTTCAAAAACTCATGGTTCGACTTTGAAAGATTTGACTATCACATGGGTCCATTCAATCAACCCTCAAGAGTTAGATCCTGATTTCGTTTTTACAAGTTTGGAACGTCTTCATCTAAGAACCTGCGGTGAGGATGTCATTCAGTGGTTCTCGAGACTACACTATCCTAATCTATTCTCCTTCAAAACTGACAAAGGCAACTATGAGTTCAAGAACACTCCTAAATTGAAGCGTGTTCAACAAACTGAAAATCAGAGAACGTTGATGTCATTCTTTGAATTTGCTGCATTCCATCAAATGATGAAGGATGGTCACGATGAAGCAAGGGAGCAGAGGAACTCCACAGCAAGAGCTTTCAATGATGGCATTGATTCCGACGAGGATGACGAAAGTGATGAATACGACGAGGAGGATATTGATTAGGTTTCAAAAGTCTCTCTCCCTGTAGCTTTTATGACGACTCGCTTCTTTTTTATTGGCACCAATTTCTCAATCTATCTTGTAGTCTTCCAGTTCGATGTATCAGCTGTTTCTTCAGACTTTCTCTCATCTTATCTTTTTCAGGCCTTTCAGTCTGTCTCGTCCGCTAGAGATGGAGATCGTAAGAGCTCAGAAATTTTCTTCTGTTTCTCAGCAGAGACTGTTTCGGAGCAAGTAAATCTTTTCATTTCATTTTTCGAAGCTTTACAATGAAGAGCTCAAGTGAGGTCTTCTTTTTTCCCTTGTACTTGTTCTACTTCTTTCTGATTCTCAATTGCTCGACGACTGATCTTCCCCAAACCTTCCAGGCCAAGACCTAGTCTTTCTGCGTTTCTGAAGGCTTTTTCCTCTAGAGCGAGAGAAACATGGAAAAGTGAGGGAGACAAGAGGCTGTTCGTCAGCTCGACTCAAAGCAGATTGTGGCTATAGCGAAGCGAAATGCGCAAGCTCAAGACTCACATCCACCTACGAAGAAAGACTCCATTCCAGATTGTAAACCGAACAAACTTTCTTCAACTCCTTTCTTGAGATATCAATCTTATCTTGGTAGCTTCTGTTGTAGTTGAATGATTGTTTTATTCCAGCAATATCTGTTCCCTTTGAAATGACGGTACGAAGAGATGATGGAATTTGGATCAACGGAAGCAAAGATGCAAGCTTAGCGTCTGGAGTTGTAGTACCTGGTGGAAGATAACTTAGCACCTCAACACTTGAGAGTACTACAAAGCTTTCCAAAGAAGATGGAAGAATCTTTGGTTTCTCTTTATCTGGAATTTGTAAACTGTTTGCGACAGAGAGAAGTGAAGATAAAAATTGGCCATCTGACTTAATGACTTTTAAGTGCTTGAAAACGGAAAGTAGGTAAGGATTCTCCCATTTTGGATTGACGTATTGTGGGAAAGTCGTCTTGATCTCTAAAGACTTGAGAGAATCAATCGAGCCTTGTAAACCTTGCAAGATGTGAGCGGTTGAGCAATTGTCGTTGATTTCGTATTTGAGGCTTTCTAAACCTTTGACTGCAGATAGAATGATTCTAAGACACTCCTTGTCGATTGATGGTGAATGAACCTTTGGAAAGATTACCGAAAGAGTCAAATCTTTGACTTGAGAAATACCTTTCATCAAAACCTCCTCATGAGATTCCAAGTACTTAACGTCTTTCTTCCCAAGTGAAACCTCAAAGACGGCCTTTTCGAGATTTGGAAGACTGAGTAGGAAGATCATGTTTCTACCTGATAAGTTTGGTGCCTTTTGCCAAACGCTTTTGATGATGTGAATTTCCTTGAGATTCAATAAGCCTTTCAATGGCTGATAATCTGATGAGACGTTCCTAACGAAGGGGAATGATAACCCTCCCTTGACCTTCAAAGTTTGAAGATTTTCCATCGAGTCTAACATTAAACCGAATCCAATTGAGCATTGTGCAGCGTGGAGCTTGATGTTCTCAGTCGATTCGAGAGTGTCACTCAAGATTCTCGGATCTTGACTGAGCAGAGGATCAAGTGAAGACAAAGCTTGAGATCCTTTGATCAAAGAATGATTTGCTCCTCTAGTGAAAGTGTCGGGCAGTTGTTGAAAGATCGAATCGGTACCTCCTCCTACCGTGAACGTCCCCATCGGACATCTCAAAATGTCCTCGTATTCTAGATCAAGAACCATCTTTCCACTGTGAGGTAATCTCTTGAAGAGACGAACAAAACAATGGATATGATCAGGATTCATTACGAATTCCTCTAGTAGCAGTGGCGTGTAAAGGGCATGACTTCTGACTGAAAGTTTTGGCAGTCCACTTAGAGCTACGAACTTGTCCGAGCCTCCCATCAAGCTGCAAAGGATTGTGAGGGAGAGACATTGGAAGTCAGAAACACTTTTGCATTCAATCTTCTCAGTCTCTCTTAGAGGATTTATCTCTTTTCGCACTGACCTTGTTCTAGCTCCTTCCTCATCGGTCTGCTCCCAGTTTCTGATGATCTTTGAGACTACAGATGCCACTTCTGGAGGTAAAGAATCTAAGTTGTTCTTGCTTTGGTTCTGACTTTGCTTTCTTGCTTGAAGTTGTGCAAGCATTCCTGAGAAGATTCTGAGTTGGGGGTTAGAGGAAGAAGTGGATGGATCGAGTGAAGAGGAAGAAGGAGAAGAAGAAAAAAGTTTCAAACGACTCTTTTAAAATCCCAAGGTGAGGTTCGAGCGTTCGGCGAGCGCCGAGTCTCTTTATCCTAGCTGGTCCACTGACTTCAATCCAATCCGTTCTATGATGCAATAGGAATAACGCAATGATATTTCAGAAAGCAGGTCTCATCCGTGAGGGGATCGCTTTCATCCGTGAGGTATTCGCTTTCCACAAATCATGATGAGTCGACATGCTTGAGCTCAAGCAAATCTTGAAAAGAAGAGTAGTGGATTGACTGAATAAAGTAAGTGAAACGATTGAGTTGACAAGAGATCTACAGTGAAAGACAGCGATAAGAACAACGAAAGGCCTGATGAAATGGAACCTGTTTCCAAGCAAGCACTTCAGACCCCCTTCCCTCCAAAGTCTCTATTCGTCAGGAGTGAAACTATTCCCACTTCCACCTTGAGTTTTCCTCCTCTTTTGCCATTTCCCACCAAATCCAGCAGCTGGAGCTCCTCCACCAGAGCTTTCGTTGGAAGTCATCGCTCTAGAATTCTGTTCCTTGAAGAGCTTTCGAAGTTCTTCGGCTGATTTCTGACCTTGGCCTGAAGTGACTTCGGGACCCTGTCTATCATTTTGATTATACTGCTGATTTGAATGCTGACCTGTAGATCCCCACCAAGGAGGAGGAGTCTCGACTTTCTTATCCAGATTGGATCTTTGCCAAAAGTCATACATCAGAGCTCTTCTCCATCTCTGCATTGAAGTTTCGTGACCATCTTCGGCCAAAGGTCTTTGATGATTACTTGAAGATCTACTATCCAGAGCGGAAGCATTAGCTCTCATTTGATGATGTTGCTGTCTTGAAAATTCTCTACGATGTCTCCAAGATTCCAAAAAAGATCTTCTTGGTTTGTTGGAAGACATACCCAAACCTATCCTTCGTAGATTCGACAACCTTCTCATACCTCTACTTGCTAGGATAAGAACTAGAACCGTAGCAAATGCTGAAGATCCCCAAAAAGCGTGAGGCGATTCTTCGAAACCTGAGAGCAAATTCTGACCGAAGAAACCAACCCACAATGTTCCAACACCGACTCCTAGGCTGTTTTTCCAATGATGATCGAAGAAGAAATTGATACTTTGATCAGTTGGAAGGCTTTGAAACGAGTGATTTCGAGAAGATCTTTCAGAAATACTCACGTTGCAATGCTAGTCTTGAGATCCAACGTCAAGAGTTGATTCCGATTTGAGTCTAGAATCAACTCGACTACCTCTTGAGTGGTCTGAATATTTCCAGCCATGTTCTCAGTCTCAGCCAGAACTTCTTCGACCTGTGGAATTAGAAAGAGAGTCAGAGGTCTAGTGTCAGGAAGAGGAAAGCGAAGAGTCTCGAAAGGCTCGCTTCATCACACGAACTCACCTGCTTGTCGAAAGATTCCAATAAAAGCTCCAATTCCTCATGACTGTTAGTCATCCTAGGATTGCCTTTAGAGCTTTCACTCAAGTACATCGTAGCCATATCTTCATCATCGTCCAAAACTTCCACCACTGCATTTTTGACTCCTCTGGATCTACCCAAGAAACCAGATAATTTCCTACTGTACTGTAACAATAATCTCAATTTCTCTCGATCTATATCAGCATCTAAAGTTTCTAACAAATTGGAAACCAAGTCTCTCAAAAGGAAGAGTTCTGATCGAAGAGCATCTAAGACTGATGCCAAGATGGATTCCAGAGCTCTAAATTCGTATGGTAATGAAGTTGGAGATGAATGTCTGAGGTTGTGTTCTAGATTGTAGAGGAAGGCTGAGTTCAGATGAGTGTCTGCTGCTCCGTATCTGGAGAAGAAGGAGAGAGAAAGAAATCGAGAAGATGATTTTTGATTAGCTACTTGCGCAAGCACTTCGTATCAGTTCGTCTCACGAAGCTGATTCTCTGAGACTCACGAATCGAAAAGTAGTACAGTATCAGCTTTGACCAGAGCTCTTATGTGAAGGATGTTAATCAACTGCGAGAGAGCAAAAGATTGGGTAACGGGTGTGGGTAAGCAACATCAATCAAATCCAAGAAGACTCTTCTCCCTACTCACGAAACCACTTCTCCTAGCCAATATGGTAGGGACCAAGTTTGGAACTCTACTATCGATCTTTCTAAGATCTCTAGGTTCCAATCCATGTTCTGAACAGAGGTCAGACTTTTTGAAAGTGCCTTGACTCAATTTGACAGTTCCCTTTGAATCCAAGACTGTGACTCTCATCAGGATTTCGTTTGATAGATGGGTGGTTCCTAGACCTAAGGGGTAGTAAGATTGACCTTCCGAGTTAGAAGTGGTCTTTGGGAGAGACGAGATTGGAGCTGGAGAAGGTTGAGTTGATGTAGAAGTGGAGGAGAAGGTCCGTCGATTGTCGAGACGATTGATTGAGGATGTTCGTATGCCATGATCAAGTTTGGAAGTTGGATATATCGTTGTGAGAGTTGAAGGATTGGATTGAGTATGACGAAGAGAAGAAGAAGAGAAGCATCTCGATGTCGTCGACGAAGCTGCTGGGATTGATCTGAATGGACATGGCGGTATCCGCTGAGTGGACAGGGTAGACTTTGAACCAGTCTCCACAGAGGAATAAAGAGAAGGCCTCGTTGTGGAAGCGTTGTAGAATGAGTTGAAGATTGAAGAGGTCGTCGAAGACGCAACAGTCCGAGAAGGACAAGTGAGCTTCATGTTGATCCTTGTCGAATCCAGTCGCTTTTGATGTGAGACTTGTGTACTTGTATTAGAGAGTCAGATGAGCAACCATAGCACAAAGAAAGGAAGATAATCGAAGAAGATGGTCAAGATGATGAGGTGAGAAGATTTCAGCAGGTGCAGCTGTCCAGATCTCCACTCAAGCAATCGAGTGATCTATCTATCCAAAAGGCAGTAGAGAAGAGAAGAATCCAAAGAAACAGAAAGAAGAGAAAAGCAGAACAACAATTTAAAGTCATCAACATCATTTGTGCCTAGCCATCCAATCACTCTTCTCCACTCCTTCTACCACCTCTCCCATCTCCCTCTTCTTTGTCCTTCTTCAATGGCTTCAATTCCCCCTACCAACACCAAGAACTCATCTGATCCTCACTCATCTCAATTGGTCAAGTCATTGAAAGAACAGCGAGATTCGCTTCGATCTCTTCTCAAATTAAAGTCAGATTCAACTTCCACTTCCACTTCTACCAATCGAAGGAACCAATCCACAAACAACATCTCAGAAGAAATCGATTTCGCAAGAAAGAGATTAAGAAACACTTATGTAAGATTGTTATTCGAATCTACCTTTACTGGAAATGCAAGAGGGCAAGAGAACCAGCTGTGGACCGAAACTACTCATCCTCTCGTCGAAAGTCATAGAAAGGTTCTATCCTCTATCGAAAAGAGTTATCAGTCAGTTTTGGCTAATAAGGCCGGTGGGAATGGAAACGTAAACAAGGATAGCAAAGGTAGACCAATCAATGGTGGTGGTGGGAATGGGAATGGGAAGAAAGACAATCTGAAAGATTTAAGAAAAGCTCACGAAAGAGAATCTGATTCCTACAAGAAGTTCTTGAGCTCAGAAGATTTATTCTGGCAACAACTGGCAAGTAGGATTGTTTCCACCTATAGTTTGAATGAAGCAAAGAGTTGTTTGACAGACGTTGGAATCAATTTAGATCCAGATAATAGTCTCGGTAACGTCACTGATTTATCTTTAGCAAATGTTTCTTCTTCTGGTCTTGGGGAGGAAACTTTGGATATGTCCATTAGTGGGATGGCTACTGGTTTGGCAAGAGCTTCAGGTGAAGGTAGAGGTGGTGGGATTGGTTCTGGGATTTCATCTGTCAATGATAGAGAGCTTCAGAGAGCTGCTAGGATACCTGCAAATAGAGAAAGGTTGATTGAAATTGTTCATAAATGTCTCATTTGCTGTGGAGATTTAGCTAGATATAGAGAACTGAACAAACGAGGCAGCAAATCAATGTCATCTTCTTCATCTTCAACTTCCAACAATCCCACTTCCAATCTTCTTCCAACTACTACGACTACCTCTACAACAACTACTACTACAAATCCAAATGCTGCTCAAGCTGAACCTGAATTCAAGAAAGCTGCCGATTATTACGAATCGGCCAGACGATTGATTCCGACCAATGGAAATCCTTCCAACCAGTTGGGAGTCATTTCCAAACAATTGAGAGATCCTTTCGGTGCCATTTATCATCATTATAGAGCTTTATGCGTTCCTGTTCCTTTTGAAACTGCAAAGGGGAACTTGGAAGTCATTTTGAAGGAAGGAATCAAATGGCTAGATAGAGGTGGGGGAGAGAAGTTGATCAGAGAGGAAATGTTGACTGGGAGTGAATCAGTCGAACCTAAGCCCAGCCTGTTGATGGAGGAGTTGGTCACTTTTCACGGGATGGTCTTCACTAAGACTAGGTGAGTAGATCAGAATGATCGATCTTTGATTGTATGCGGTCATGAAAGTCGCTAACGATTCTCACTTTTTTCTGTCTCTTCTCCAGATTCGAACTCTTCGTACCTCTATCCTCGGCGATACTCGGAAACTTCTCTAGCTGCATCAAATCAAGATCTCTACCAGCCGATCTCATCGTTCGAATCATTGTCACTGGATTGGCTGCCTCTTGGACGACACGACTTTGGAGGAATTCACCATCAGCTTCCAAAACTTCTCGAACGAACGGAAGTAAAGCTCAATCTAATTCCAAAGCAAACAATACTCCAGGTCAAGTTTCAAATTCAGAAGACAATTCGAGCAAGAATTCGGTGGCAGCAAAGGAGAGGGAAGCCGTTCTAGCAAGGAGCGTAGAGCTTCAAATCTTAGCTCACGTTCTCAACCTCTTCGCAGCTTTGGCTGACGCTGGAACTTTGGAATTGAGAGAAGCTCTCGATGCAGCTGGTGGTGCCCCGGTCACTGCTGGTTTGAGCTCTTCTGAACAGACCACTGTCCTAGCTCGAAACATCACTGCAGTCTTTAGGAGAACTCTACCTGCTCTTCGGATAGCAAGTAAATGGATGAAGAGTCATCTAGATTACATTGCAAGAAGTAAGACTAGAGCTCTAAACCAAAGTCAAGGTTCAAATTCAACTCAATCCCAATCAGACTCAATTCCGGACACTTTACCAACCAAAGAAGAGCAAGAACTTTCAGAAGAACAATCGAGAGCTGATAGGAAAGCTGCAGAAGACATTTCTCTCTTCTTTCATTCTTATGTCAGATTCGTCAACATGCTCAGATACGCTTTTCCTTTCGAAAGTCTGCCTACTCTCAACGTTGAAGGCTCTTCTCTAGGTGTCAATGGAACTCCAACTCTGGATCTGGAAGAAGATATCGACATGAGAGGTTTCGCTCCTACCAAGAAAGCCATGCTTCAATCGACTGTCACTGCGAGTCAACCCCCTTCTACTTCTCAGATTCAAGGTCTTGGTCAAGTTCATCCGAATGAAGAACAACTGATGAGAATCAAGGATCTATTGATCGATGCAAAAGTGGTGGCTGAATCTGACGCTAGTGGGATCTACTTTGACGATGAAAACAACACTTTCATTTGTCCTCAAGAGGATGGATCCCTATCTCAAGTCCATCAAAGATCTTCTCAGCAACAACAGGTCTTCTCTACTCCAATCTCTGCTTCCAATCATCCTCAACTCGCCTCACTTTCAAGATCTTCGCCTGCAGAAATCAACACTTCACCTTCTCTTCAGCAAGCAGTGGCAGCTGCTATTCGAAATGCGGAACCTTCTAGTCCTTCGGAAGCGATCTCAGAAGCGGATCCATCTGAATCCGAAGGTAGATCTGAATCGACCGACGACGTAGTCGATTTGGCTATGAGAGCTGTAGGTCAACATCAACATGCTGGAGAACAAAGAGGCTTCACTTCAGAAGAAGACGAAGAAATGGATCAACCTGAGCGGAACGATAGAATGCAAGAAGATGAAGACGATGACGACGAAAGGATTTTGATTCCTACTGCTTCTCTTAGCAATCTTCAAATCCAGAATCATCGAAACATTGAACTACTTCGAGAAGCTGAAAATCCCAATCTTGGTTCTATCAGATCACCTTCCAGTAACAATGCTTCAGATCTACTTCTTCAAGTTCTGAATGGTCAAAACAGTTCTACTCCGGATAGACCATCTTCTTCTAGCAACAATAGTCCAGGTCAAAGCAATAGTCCTCAACCTCTTCCTGGTGCTCAACTACTCTTCGGTGGAAACATTTGGAGTCCCGAACCTGGTGAAGTCAATTCTGTTCAAAGAGGTTGGGGTGGAAATCAAATTGGTGGTGCTGGAGTCTCTCTCTCGAATCAGAATCAAAATCAAAATCCAAATCACCATCTGGTCCAAAATCAATCGATTCCAGTTCATCCTGGATCGATGCCAAACTTTGGTTCGCAATCCCAATCTCAGCCTCAAAACCATCATCATGTTTTACCTCATCCAGAAATGGGAATGCTTTCAAATGATCAATTGAATTCTCAAGGCTGGGCGGCTTCTCAACAGAATCAAGCCGACTTCGCTTCACCTCCCCCGCTTCAATTTCATCAGTTTCAACCAATGAATCATCAGAGCCAGTTTCAGCAACAACAGCATTACCAACCTCCGAATCAAAATCATTATGGTTAGTGACATCTTTCTTCGTCAAGCACTTCGACAAGGCACGTTGCTCTCCTCTCTTTTGTCTTGTCTCGACCTTTCATCCTCAAACTAAATGTACTATTACTAATCAACAAGAGTCAAAGCTCAAACATCAGATCTGGCCTTCCGCGAGCAAAGTACGATGACTCTTAATTTGACATTTCGAGTTTCGTATCGACAGAAAGAGCACGCAGTGAAAAAGAATACAAAATGATTGGGGAGATAAGGTATGGATGAGGATGAGAATACATAAATATGATAGATATATATATAGTGATCAACACTGACTCAAAAAGAGCCGTCTTTTCTGTCTTCGAGTAGCTCTGATCTATTTCCTTCTTCCAAGATCCTACTTCCATTACTCGAACTTCCTTTGTTAGAAGATCTTTCTATACCTCCTATACTCTCTCTCCAAAGACCACTCTCCTCTTCTTGGAATGTAGCAATCGGACCTGCATTGTTATGAGTATTGGCCAGAGTATTCCTTTCCAAAGAAGATAATTCGAAAGCACCGTTGAAAGGTCTACTTCTACTTTGACTATGACTGGAAGTTGGACCTCCTTCGCTACTATACTCTTCTCTGGATTCCTGTCGATGAGAAACCATCTCATTTCTCAGTTTTGCTGGAAGCATCTCCATCAGACGATTGATAACTTTAGATTGGGAGTGACTTTGAGATTGAGAATCACTTCCACTCCTGCTCCTGCTACCTTTCTTTCTTCTACGCTTCTCCGTATAGTTCTCCAGGATGGGAGAGAATGCTGAAATGGATATCAACGTGAAGGTGAAGGAACCGGCTGCTACAATGAGCCACTGTAAGAAAAGAAAGAAGGGAGTTCTAGAGAGTCAGACTCAGAGTTTGGAAGAGCTGAAGTTACTGCTCTCGGTCCTTCGCTGCTATCACACCATCATCAACATGTTCTCTTCGGTCGCAGCTTGACACTCACCATCATTGCGAGAAGAAGAGATGAAACTGCATCTTGAGAACGTCTTGGAGTATCGCAGGCGTATTCGTACATTCTAGCCGCTATAAAAGCAGTGATTGCAAGACTACCAGAAGCTCCCGTCAAGATTCCTAGACCTAAAAAGAGGATGAGCTTCACAGCGGATCTGATTTGGGAAGCAAGACGAAAAGGGTAGAAGGGACGTGAGTTCGAAAAAGTACCTCTCCAAATACTGCCACTCCACAAGTACTATACTCACGATAAGACAACCCGTTTCGCTCTTGCAGTCATCCTACCTTGTTTGGCATGCTCTTTTGCGTCTTCTGGGACGTTTCTCTGAGGCCAGTACGCGGTGACCGTCTGAGTTTGCTGATAAGTCGCATTCCCATTCTGCCTACATTCGTTCAAATGAGTGTTGAGAGCTCGGATCAGAAAGGTGCCAAAACACAAAACCAGCAGAGTGAAAAGGACTGCAACTACAGCCCAGATCAGAAATCCGATTGAAATGGTTCGCCAGCTGTAAGCCCAGTCTTTCCAGATCCGAGCTGCAAGATCTCTCTCTTCAGAGGTTGGAGACGTTGAAGGACTTGCCAGGACGATCTCTTGAAGATTTTGAAATCTCTGGTAGGCATGCTTCCACTGATAACCGGCGACTAGAGAGATGGGGATAGCGAAAGCTGCACAAGCAATAGGTAGCAAGAAAGTGATCGAGTTGACCAGCATAGGAGACGGCAAAAAGACTGGATTCTGATCGCTGCTAGCAGTGTTCGTTGTCGAGAGGATTTGCTCGCAGGCGATGTAGGTTCCCTGAGGACGAAGAAAGAGAAAGAGGGGTTGAAAGGGAGTGGGTGAGTTCGGGAGTAGTGTGAAGATGAGCTGAGGGGGGAACGAGGCAGAACTGACTTGAACTGAGAAGTATGCTCCAGTGATAAGAGCCAGCCAAGGAATAAGTGGTGCGAACAGGAAATCGCCTGCAGTCAATCTGCCTTTCGACTGTTCATAAACAACCCAAAGGAAGGCTTCGAAACCTCCTATGAAGAAGAGCTGGAATGTAGTGAAGACATTCGTAGTGTTGAAGATCTGAGAGATTGGAGCAGAAATGAAGAGAAAAGGAGAGATAAGAAGAGAAAGAGGAGGAGAGAATCGAAGGAGAAGCTTCAGAACCTTTGAAGACGAGCTTCGCTTGCTTTAGCCTCTTCAAGGCGATGCTAAAGTTGCTCTCACGGCCACTCACCAATAGTTTTCCATTTCTTCGATGTTCAATCTTGAAGACCCAGAAGACTTTTTTGTACAGTCGAGAGATAGTCGTGAGCGCTCCTGCGAAGAAGAAAAGGAAAGGCCCCTGATGAGTGTCAAGAACTATTCTTCTCAAGAGAGAGACTCTCATGCATCGACTCCGATTTTTTTCTTGCCTAGCACGCTCTGCTGTCGCCTCGGTATCTGCGTATGTCCTTTGCTAGCAGGCTTCTGAGTGCAGAAAAATCGTGATGGAGATGGTGTGTGTGTGGGGGAAGAGATGCTCGTCTCCTCTCAACAGCTAGGCAACTCGCTGGCTGCTCGTTCTGGGGATCTGCTTCCACTTACCAAGGAACACGAGAATGCAAAGGATTACAGTAGTGACTACCAATTGTGGGAAGAAAGAGGGAGTCAATTGAGGTACGAATCCTTCGTTGAGAAACGAGATGAGCTCTTCGTCTGTTTGAAAACTCGGGAGGTTTTGCTGGAAGAAGGCCAAGTCGTGAGGAGGGCGCATCCTTTTGAAGATGGTTCCAATGGAGGGATGTGGTCCGAATAAAGAGAGGAGGTAAATGAGAGTGGTTGAAGATGAAGAAGTTTGAAATTTGAAATTTGAAAGAAGGAGAAGAAGAAGAAGAAGAAGAAACAGAGTTCGAGATTCAATTTCGTTCGCGGGCAAGGAATCAGGGCACGAGCGCGCAGAGCCTGCAAGATCCGAACTGTCAAAATTCTTTCTAGCGTGGGAAAGTTGCGATCCAAGATCCATTTTATCGTCCACGCCCCGCCACCACATCCAAATTGAGTGCTCTCCTCGCGATCTCAACAAACAACAGACACCCAAAGATGTCTACTGATTCTCACACTTCGCAGCTCCAAATCAAGGATCATCGACTCGCGAAACCTTTCGATTCCAGGAGGCAGAAAAGAAAGGGGCCAGGAAGAGATCCAAGCAGGCAAGAAAGGTGCTCAAAGCGTTTCCCAAGGCTCTATTGTCCTTCAGGCGAATGCCGAATCTCAAAGAGGGCCTCCTTTTTAGACTCTTGGAGGAAGAGTATTACGCAAGAAAGAAAACTACAACAATGAAAGCAGAACCCGTCACCTAATTGTTCTCCTGAAGTCTCTGAGCAAGGCGCTGGGATTCGTGGACCACCTGCGGAGAGAGAGAGGACAAAGAGTAGATAGATCGAGTCCAAGTGAATAATCAGCATCATGTGTCAAATCAAAATCGACCTCATTACTTTTCTATTTGAACGAGATCGAGCCGATAGAGACGAGACGCAAAAAACTCACTATTCCCTCTTCAACCCAAGGACCTCTGAAATTTTCACTCCTCCTCATTTCTTCTTTACCCATCATTCCATTGCCTGGACCAGTCGAAGTTCCATTCAAATTAGAGACTCCACTTCCAATGATTGCATCCAAATCTCTGGATTGAGAAGCCAACCAAGTTCTCAAATGACCGGCTGGATCCTGAGCGAAGGCAGATAGGAAATCACGAGTTGCAGATCGAGTTCGAAGAGTTGATGTAGCTTGGGAGATCTGAAAAAGATGGAAAAAAGAAAGAAAACGTTAAAAAGCGAAAAATAAGTGAATGTATGCCTCACTTTTTCACTCACCATCTCATCTAACTCGACGATTTCCTTCTTCTTGTTAGAACTTTCCCATTCTTTGACTACATTGTCCATCTTTGATCTATGAAGCAGATCCTCCATTTCAATCTCTACATCAAAAGCCTGATCAGATTTGTAGAAATCTCTATCAGTCCTAACGTAATATTCCAAAACGATAGGACTTGGAGGGGAAAGCATTCTATTGATCAATTCAGGTAAATGATAAAAGTTAAGACTTTCCAAATTGAAAACCTTTCTCAAAGCTTCATCACAATTGACTTGTCTAGGATTGTTTTCGTCAAGTAAAGAATTGGATTGAATATAAGTCCAAAGGGAATTCAAGACGTCAGCTTGAGTGGATTCGACTAAACCCAATAAACCAGCCAGATCATTGGAGAGAGTATATCTTGAAGGAGTATGATGTAAATAAAATGCAATTCTAACTTTGACTGGAACACTTCCAGTTCTTTTGATTTCGAATCCATCCAAAGCTGGTTCTGAAGAATGGATCATCGAAGGTTCACCAAGTCCACCTCCTCCAGATGCACCTGCAGTAGGTTGAGCAGAGGGAGGAACAGTTGATGGAATAGGTCTATGCCATTCTACCATATTGCTTCCTGCTGGATAGAGTTTGGGATCTCTTAGGATCTCCACTGTCAAGGATTGAACTAGATTCGAGAATTTGTAGGCACCTGATCTTCTCATTTGTCCATCTGCTGCTTGAACTGCATTGGCTCTAGATTTGTTCGGTAGTTCCAGTAGCCTTCCTTCTATTTTCAAAGTCCAAGAAGGTAAGTCTGCTTCTGAAACTCCAGCTTTACGAGCTTCTGCTTCGGAATCGACGCCTGCAGAGGTGCTAGCTTCAGCAGAAGCTGCGTCCTTCTGGAAAGGTTGATTGGCACAGGTATTCGAAAGGAAGATTCGTAAAGTTCTCTTTGTCTGAATAGAAGGAAAATAGAGATTGATATCAGAGATCACGTCGAGAACACGACTTGGGAGTGAGAATGGCAAGAGGAAGATAGAGAAGTCTACAAGTCTTGCTAGATCTCTCCTCATCAACGTTCTCTCTACCTCTGTCTCAATGCTTCAGATCCCAAACCTGACAGTTTCTCAAATACTATTGGTTTCACCTCCAAGTCCACTCACCCTATTAGCTCTAGCATTGAAACTAGAATCGTTGATTTCTGCTCTCTTTCTCATGATTTCCCAATCCAACTTTCTCTCCATCTTGAGTAGGTCATTGAAGAGTGCAGATTCAGGAATCTGTCTCTGAATAGAAGGAGGTAAAGCTCTATGGAAACCTTTCTGACCTCCAGCCGAGGTGGAACCCAAACCACCCCCACCCAATCTCTTTGATCTAGAAGAAGAGTTGAGAGATTCACCCAAAAGATTGTCCGCAGCAGCTCTCTTTCTCATCAGTAGTTGTTGCTGATAACCTGCGATTGTAGCTTGAGATTGTTGAGAAGTGGATGGATTGGATTGTTGAGGATGCTGTTGTTGCTGTTGAGGATGATTCTGATTCTGATATTGGTTTGCAGACGGAGATTGTTGATAGTGCATCTGCTGCTGCTGTTGATGACCGTAGCCTGATTGTGACGGTGTGCCACTGCTGGCTCGATAGTGTGACATGACGAGCTTAAGAGAAGGAGAGATTGAGGATTAGAAGGAATGGTTGGTAGTAAGGCAAGCAGAGAAGAGAAGTCACTCTCGAAAGCGATAGAAAGGTCATCAGAAGTTACTGAAGTTGCTAGATATACATTTATGCACTCGAGTATAGCATGGAAGTATGGATACATTATTTAACAATCACACAAAAGCATCGCAAAGAGAATCCAAAAAGCGAGAGAGCAAGAATTGAAAAGAGATATCGTCATTCCCATCCATCCAGACTTGATTAATGATCGTGAGCTCGTCCTGGTTTTCCAACGGTTTGAAGAAGAATCAAGACTACAATTCCAAAGCCAACGGCTAGCAAAGTGGCCAGATTGGCTGCGAATTGAGTAGAGAAAACGAGTTCAAGTCAGTCAAAAAGGTATACGTCTATTGAACCCTTTTCGCTCAAATCTATAAGATCTTCCTTATATCTCGGAACTCACAAGTTAAGAAAGAAGTAATCTGAACGAAGACATCTCCAATGGTAGCAAAGATGGTGCGAACCAGGTCGAAGAGGGTTTCAAAGATCGACCAGATGAAATGAAGAATGTGCTGGAAGAAAGATAGGATCGTCTCTAGGATTCCAGAGATCGCATTGCTGATTCCAGAGATTATTCCTGCCATGATTGATGATTTGTTTGAAGGTTTAGTTGTTTTAGTTGTTTGTTGTTGAGGTGTGTGTTGGAGGGAAAGAGACAGTCTGACGAGCGATTGCTGCTCCACCTTTACAACAACGCCGAGAGCGAGATCCAAAGATAGACTATAAAGTCTCCAACAAAGTCTCGAGAAAAATGCTTTGACTTGTAATGAATTGGACTCTAATAGATTCAGTTCAAATATTCGAGGGTCGTTCGATGTCAAAAGGATCGAAGTGCGAGAATCACTCGCAGAGAATCTCACGCTTCTCGAGAGAGTCAATCGAGTCCAAAGTTAAAGAAAAAAGGTTGAATTGTCCATGACGTTTCCGCCAAATGATGATCAAGAAAAATAAACAAAGAAGGGAAAGATTCAAAAGAGCAAAAATGGAGGAATCCTCTTCAAAGAAACGAAATCAATCCGTTGTGGGTGAGAGAAGCAGAGGGGCAAGAACGATGAAACAAAGACTAGTATGATGATGTACTTTGATTTATGATGGACTAGATCGTTGATGAGATTTGACGATGTATTGATTGATGATGAGAGATGAACATATGAACAAAATAAGAGGTTGATGATGGTGGAGAGACTTTGATGAACCAAAACTTGTTGTTATTGATTGAAAGAATGTGGAGTTGATTGTTTAAAAGAATGTGATTTGTTTGCAGAATTTCGAAAGACTTGTAGAAATAAGATCTCTTTCTTTAGGCTTCATCTTCTTCGAAATCTTCTTGATCCAAACGACGCTTTGAAGATTTGTTCGAGATGACCACGGTATCGGTATATCCAGAATACTTCTTGTGATCTAAAGAATGAACTTTAACTGTGTATTCTCCAACCTTGATGTTGTCTGGAACGGTCCATCTGTAACGTCCACAGGATTCTTTGGTTCCAGCGTGGTCACATTTGCTTGAAGCGTGAGTACCAGAGACTGAATTGATGATGGTGTAGGTTGGAAGTGAATCATCAGTTTCTGGTAACAGTTGGATCGAAACGTCTCCGGAGGGAGAGTTTAGCCAGCTGAGAAAGGAGAGATGGGAAGAGAGAGAGAGAGATGGCGAGGTCAGAATTCGATAATCGTCGAGGCTCATCAGGCAGCTCAGAGCTCAAAGCTTAATCAGTACTGATCTTGAGGTTGAAATCGAAGATTCTTCCATCTCTAGAACCCTAGCCTTGGGTCCATCGAGTTTCTTTCTGTCTTCCCACTCCGTCTGCGAGTGTCGGAAGGGTCTATAATCGTCGTCTGCTAAGACCAACACTTGTATGAGGATGCACTTTTGACTGACTCCAACTACAATCAGGAACTCGATTCATCCCTTCTGCTTGTGACTTAGGTGCTTATCGACTTCTTTTGACCAGCCGACTCTTGATATCTCTGACCAAAGCAAAGAGAGCAACTCACTTGATGTTGACACGATCACCATGTTTCCAGGTGACTTTGCATTGGTAATAGCCACAAGCTGGACTGTTTACGTAGAGCTTCTTTCCAGTCTTTTGACGAGAGTAGAGCGAGGGAAGAGAGAGATAGGGAAAGGTTAGGAGAAGTGTTGGGATTAGAAGTTGACTCAAGTTTCCTTCTGGCAGTAACATCTCCAACTATTACGCTCTTTCCTTGCTGGTTAGAAGATGAATAGATGATCCAATCGACAAACTCACTGGATCGTCGTTTGAAGCTTGAGCAGAAACGAGAGACAAGGCTAGGAAGAAGGAAGCACCGGCTGTGAGGATTGAAGAAAAACGCATCTTGAATGAATTAGA
Source organism: Golubevia pallescens (assembly GCA_001599655.1). Taxonomy (NCBI): domain Eukaryota; kingdom Fungi; phylum Basidiomycota; class Exobasidiomycetes; order Golubeviales; family Golubeviaceae; genus Golubevia; species Golubevia pallescens. Next base: position 1,396,056 of record BCHO01000002.1, read on the forward strand.
ATCGACTTGGAAGAAGCTGGACTTGAAGTTGAGAAAGTGGAATGAATAGAATCAAAAGGATGTGGGGGAAATTTGAGAGTCTTGAGGGAGAGATAGAGAGGTTGTTGGAGGAGGGGAAGAAGGCAACCTCTTCGGCAGGAAGAGCTTCGACTTAAGCTTGAAGCTTGACCCCTATAATTGATCTCTCTTCAAACAGATATGCAGGTCCCTACAATGCTACGTTAACAGACAGTTCAAGTACTAGAACAATGCTACCAAGTAACCTTATTTCATTTCACGGAAACCAAAGGGGAGGGAAAAGAGAAAAATCTAATTATGGAGGGTCACATTTTCGTTTTTGTTTCGTTTCGATTACACAAAAGTCGGTGAAGATATTGGGGATTGATTCTGTCATTAACAAAGGGGGTAAATCTAGAAGGAGTGAGAAACAGACAAAGCGAGGCTTACTAAGTCTGCATTTAAAGAGCCTTTTGAAGGATGTCCTTGAGAGCTTGTCCATCCTTGGCGAAGGCAGAGATACCTTCAGCGAGCTTGGTGTTGGCCATTGGGTCGTTGGCAAGTTCGAAGAGGAAAGCTGGTTGGTCATCGACGTAAGAGACCTTTTCGAGCTTTGGAGAGGCAGACTTGGCCTTGTCGGCAGAGAGCTTCTCCTCGACTGGTCCTTCCAACTTTTGGAGTTCAGCTAGAAGCTTTGGAGCGATGGTGAGGTAATCTGAGAAGGGTTGTATGAGGTAGAAGAAGAGAGGGAAATGTCAGAGATGGTGATTCCAAGAAGATTCGATGAATGTATGCGCTCAAAAGGAGCTTTCCTTCTCCCTCGTCTTCATCTCGTCATCCCTTTTCCATTTACTCACCACAACCAGCAAGTTCCAAAATTTCTCCAGTGTTTCTGAAAGAAGCACCCATGACGATGGTCTTGTAGTCGTAAGTCTTGTAGTATTGGTAGATCTTGGAGACTGAAAGAACACCTGGGTCTTCGTGAGAAGCGAATTCCTTTCCTTCCTTTGCCTTGTAGAAATCAAGGATACGTCCAACGAATGGAGAGATCAAAGTAACACCAGCTTCAGCACAAGCAACGGCTTGACCGAAACCGAATAGAAGGGTCAAGTTACAGTGGATTCCTTCCTTTTCCAATTCTCTAGCTGCTTGAATACCTTCCCAGGTGGAAGCAATCTTGATGAGAATTCTCTCCTTCTTAATACCTTCGGCTTCGTAGAGAGAGATGAGGTGCTTGGCCTTTGCCTTGGTGGCTTCCTTGTCGTAAGAAAGTCTGGCATCGACTTCGGTAGAAACTCTTCCTGGAATGAGCTTGAGGATTTCCTTTCCGAATTCAACTAGAAGACGGTCAGTGGCAAGTTCGACTTGCTTTTCAACATCTCCTCCTTGCTTCTTGGCGTATTCAGTGGCGACTGGAATAAGACGAGCGTACTTCTCTTGCTTGACAGCAGCGAGAATGAGGGACTGAGAAGAAGAAGGGAAAGGGGAGAGTAAGGGGTAGCACAGAGGGAAAGATGGAAGAAAAGTGAGCAAATAGACCAAAATGAATGATGTAGAAGCGAGAGTTGATCAAGTAATAATGCGAAAGAGGAAGATTTTGCAGGGAGGAAGGTGGAGGCAAGTTGGGATAGCATCCATTCGAAGGAAATGGTGCAAGGAGAGGAGAGATGAAGCTCGCTAGTAAGGCAGAAGATTGCCGACAAAGCGAGTTCAAAGCATCCTTGTCATCTCAAGAAAGATCTACTCTTGAAATGCGAGTAGAGCGCAGCGATTTGAACGATCTCTGGCTCTTCCTCTCATCTTGCTTCGCTCTCCTTGTTTCAGACCCTGATCTACCTCTGCCAATCTCACAAATCTTGGCCTGCATCGCCTGTGGACTGCCCCAGTCAATCGTTTCTTGCAAATCAAAAGAAATGCTCGATAGCTCACTAGCAAGCGATAGGCAGCACTCCCCGAGATGAGCGAAGAAAAAGGGAGTGGAGGAGGGAGAAGGAAAAGAGAGAACGATGATCTTGCCATCGATTCTCTCCTCTTTCTCCCTTTCCAATCAAGTAGGTTGAATGTCATAGAAGACTATCTGAGACTCCAAATTCTCCCGCAGACTGCCAAAAAGAGCGATCCGTGCGTAAATCCTCGAAAAATGCCCTCTCGCCCTCAATTCTCTTTCTCTTCCTCTCTGAATCTCCAGAACTACTCCAAATCACTCACTGGGTTGGTGGTCGCGTCCTGGGGCTTATAGGCACTGATAGTTTCGAAGTCACCACTATCGCTGACAACGACAGTGTACTTCTTGAGGGAATCGAGAGCGTTGGACATGTTTGAAGTAGTTTAGAGTGGACTGGGTGGTTGTAGAGTGAGTTGTGGGTCTGTGTGAGAGGTTTACTGATGGTTGAAGTGAAAAGAGTAAACTTTGTGAGGGAAGAAGAAGAAAGAAGGAAAGAAGAAATTCAAAAGGAACAATCGAGTTTTATACGGCCATCGAATCTTCTTGAGCAGGGTCTGCGTTCGTTCAACCTCGACGTCATCGAAACTCTCCCTTCCTTCCAAACTCTGGAAATCTTCCTTCTTTCCTTCCATCGCCTTTCTTCTGCTTTCTCTGTACGAGAAGCATCCTCTCTTCTTCGCCCAACGGCGGTTCTTTCGCTCTCTTCGACCAAAGCTCCACACAGTCTTTCAGAGGAGTCTCTATTGAGATCATATAGTCTGTCAAGCTTCAATGGCAACACAAAACACTTACAATGAATTTCTGAGGCTTTCTCAGGCTCAACAATTCAATGCCAACCATGAGCGACCGCCTCGAGAGACTTCTCGGCTCTCGCTATTAAATTTCTCATCCCCCTGTGACTCTTGACCTCGGTCTTTTCAGATCTGGATGAGCAGGAAGAATTGAAGTTGACGAATCCTCGAATCTATGAAGATTTTCACAGGCGCTTGTTGTTGAGAATTAAGGACTTGGGAAGGGTGAAGAGCGATGAGAGAGCAAAGTAGATCAGCCGCTACTTGCTCGCCTTCCCAAAAGAGAAGTGGGGGAAGGAGAAAAGCAGGGTCTTTATTGCCCAGAATATCTATCGATTAAAGGATAATGCACTCAGAGGTCGCCTCATTTGTTCATTGTGAAGAGAGACCAAGGGGCTCACGTGAGACGAGCTCTAAGAAGAATGCGCATCCGAAGAAAAGCAATCTTGCCTCTCAACCACTCACTTCAAAACTCCTTTTCCTTGTCGTGAAGAAATCAATTGGATTACAAAGTGCATTCTCGTACAGCAGAACCCAGTTCTCTCAGCCCGTCTCCCTGATCACTCGAACGAATGCGAACTCCGTTTTCTCTGAAGTTCCTCGGGACGTCGTCTGCTCCCACTCCAACCCGCAACTACTCATCGTGAGTACTATTCTTATCATGAGAATCAGAAATGTGCCCCCGGAATGCTTTCTGGTGGTCAACGAGGGGCCGATCTTTGACTCTTTGAGTCTTCTCTGACGTCTCGTTCTTGTTCTCTCTCCCTATCGTTCTACAGTCTCCTGGTCAAATATGGAGCTTCAACGATCATGGTTGACTGTGGTGAATCCACTCAACGACAATTCTTCAATCGATATATAGGAGGAGAAGAGAAACTATCCAATCTGAAGACAATCTTGATCACTCATCTTCATCAAGACCATGTCTTGGGTCTCGTTTCGTTACTGGCTACGATCTCTGGTCCTGGAGGAGAAACGAGTTCTGGAACCGTAAGTCAAACGAGAGTCAGAGTAGGAATCGAAAACACAGAGCTAACTCTCTCTCCAAATTCCTTACAGACTCCTCGAATCTCCATCTATGGACCTTCTGGACTTAGAGCCTTGATTCGAACCAACATTACTCTCACTTATATGACGATGTCCTGTCCATTCGTCGTTCATGAGCTCCTTTGGCCATCTCAACAAGCCTACCCTCACTTTCCTTCTCAGCTTGGAGGTTTTCAAGAGCCAGATCTTTCTCTACCAGGAGCCATTCAAGGGTCTCAAAGATTCATTCCTTTCCTTCCACCAATCGAAAACGAGCTCCCAGGTTTGGATTTCAGGTTAGACTTAGAAACCATGAGTTGGCCATGTTTCTGTCAAGTTTCAGATATTCAAATCTCTGCCGCTCCTATCTCTCATAGAGTGCCAACTCTAGGTTTCGCTTTTCAAGAGGCGGAAACTTCTTCTGGTATACCTGATTGGTATTTAACTGAGTTGGATTCCCAAAAGGAAGATATTCAACAATCATTCAATGTTAAACATCCGAGGAGTTTGATCAAGAGATTGACCAATGATCGAGAAACTTTGGTTTTACCAAATGGAAAGGTTTTGGAGCCTCCTGCTCTTGATTTGAAAGGGAGGAAATTGGTCGTCTTGGGAGATACTAGTGATGCTACTGGAGCTCTTCAGGATAGTAACGTAGGAATGACAAATCTGGCTAAAGAAGCAGACGTCTTGGTGCATGAATCGACGAACGTCGCGCTTCCAATGAGATTGAATGGGGGAAAGAAGGACGAGAATCGAGATGAAGTGAAAGCTAAAGCTCTTTTGAGAGGTCATTCTACTCCTCAAGTTGCTGGTAGTTTTGCTGGAAAGGTCAGAGCTAAGAGCCTCATCCTGAATCATTTCTCTTCGAGGGTGAGTACAGTGTCAGTCGTCATCTCGACACGAATCTTTCACTAACTATTTTTTCTTCTCTCTGTTCTTTACAGTACTCTGCTCCTCATCCACGAGATATCAAACCTCGATTCAAAAACCCATCTTCTTCGGGCATCGAAGAGACGCAAGCATCAGGCGAAGAAGAGAACACTCGTCTGTCGATCATGAAAGAAATCGAGAATCAAGCAACTGAAGCGTGGCACTCTTCCATGCCTTCCAATGATCCCATCGACTATGGTTGGAGAAGAAGATACGCTGTAGCAGCCTACGATGGACTATCTGTTCCGATTCGGGGAGCCGAAGAGCCGTTCGAACAAGACCTGGAGAAAGGGAGCGAATTCGACCAGAGCTTTACCAGCAGTAGTGGCGTTTCCAGTGGTAGAGATCTGAGAAGCAGTCCTAGCTCGAAGAGCTTACGTGGTTCCTCAAGTCAGAGTAGTTTCAGAGGAGGAGGTAGAGGGGGGAAACGAGGACGGAATTCTGTAGGAGATGGAGAGAGATGGGAGAGAGGGCGGGGTAGAGGAGGGAGAGGCAGGAGAAGCTTAGGAAATGCCGATCAAGACCAGTGATGTTGTTATTTTTCTATATTGTATAAGGCTTTGAAATTTTTCATGGCTTGAAATTGGAAGCAGTGTGCTCATTCTTTGGCCGTCGATGTTGAAGCTTGAAGGTCGAGAGGGACAAGATGATGAGACCAAAGTGAGCAATCGACCTTTGCCTTGCAACCACATCACAAATTTCTCATTCTTCTTCAATCGGTGGCCAATCAAGTCTCAAGATACAACCATCATTAAAAGTCAGCTTCCAGTGCTATTGGGCTTTCCAAAGCCTCGCTTCAACCTCGACACTCGAGCTGCTGTGATCTGCACAGATTGTTATCATGTCCAAAAAGATTCCACCTTCCTCTTTCTCTCGTAAAGACTCTCCTCATTCTCGTTCGGCTTCTCAAGAATCGCTGGTGGATAGATTCGGGGATGCAGAAGAGAATAGACCTAGACTTCACAGAGTCTCTTCTAGGAACATTCCAAGGTTGTCAGAGGATGCAAGCAATGGTGCATCTCCACTAGCAAAAGTTGGCATAAAAGGTGATGGTTTGATGCTCTTCGTCACTTGTTTCGCTTCTTTGGGTGTCTTTCTCGTAAGTGGAACGATTGAGGGAGAGAGGGGAAAGAAAGAGGAAAGACGTCACAAGTTCAGATGGAAGGAGATGGCTGATGGATGATAAGGATCAGGATGTGCTCCATCTTCTGAGTCTATGTCTGCTATCCAGATCTGCAAGCTATGTGGATAGCTACTGATCACATACTGTTTTCCCTAAATTGCCTTCTTCGTTCATTCATCCAACAGTTCGGTTACGATCAAGTGAGTATCTGGATCCAAAGGCACACAGAGACTCGACAACCCTGTCCTTCCACTGATGAAGGCTCTACTTCCAATCTCTTCTCCTTCTGAATCAATCAGGGAGTCATGTCTGGAATCATCACTGGCCCTTACTTCAAGACCTACTTCCATAACGTGAGTGATCTGAGCAACTTCGCTGCGTCTGAATACTTCGTCTCCTTCTGAGAACCTGTCTCTCCCAATTCCCTCTCTTTGCAGCCTACCGCATACGAAATAGGAACAATGGTAGCCATTCTAGAAGTTGGAGCATTCTTCACTTCATTGGCCTGTGGAGTCCTAGCAGACATCTTCGGAAGAAAGAAGACGCTTCTAGTCGGCGCCATCGTCTTCTCGATCGGTGGCGCTTTACAGACCTTCACTACCGGATTCGCAAGTATGGTAGCTGGTAGAATCGTGGCAGGTTTCGGAGTGGGAGTTCTGTCGATGATCGTCCCTACTTATCAAGCTGAGATCTCTTCTGCCGAGCATAGAGGCAAACTGGTAAGTCTTGAATGAGTTCTCGAACTTCATCTGTTCTCTTCATCTGACCTCGATTTCATCGCTTCTTCTCGTCAGGCCTGCATAGAATTTACTGGAAACATCGTTGGATACTGTTCCTCAATTTGGGTCGATTACTTCTTCTCCTACTTCCCTTCTGATCTATCCTGGAGATTACCTCTTTCAATCCAAGTCATCATAGGTTCAATCTTGGCTATCGGATCACTACTGCTTCCTGAATCTCCCAGATGGCTCTTAGATCATGATAGAGATTCAGAAGGAATGAAAGTATTGGCTGATCTCCATGGAGGTGGAGATCCAAGAGATCCAAAGGCAAGGTTGGAGTTTAGAGAAATCAAAGAAAATGTCTTGTTGGCTAGAGATGGCGATAGAGGCTATATCGCCATGTGGAAACAATACAAATATAGAGTTTTGATCGCTTGTTCAAGTCAGATGTTCGCTCAATTGAATGGTATCAAGTGAGTAGGTCGAAGATTCGAGAGAGCCATCGTTCCGTCGCTCACGTCGTTTCATTTCTCCTACCAGTGTCGTCTCTTATTACGCTCCTCTCATCTTCGAGAGTGCAGGATGGGTAGGAAGAGATGCCATTCTCATGGCTGGAATCAATGGAATCGTCTACGTTCTAGCGACGATTCCAACTTGGTACATGATTGATACTGTCGGTAGAAGAATCATTCTTCTCACTGGAGCTGTCATCATGGCCTTTGCTCTTTCTCTCTGTGGCTTCTTTTTGTACTTGGATGCTTCTTATACTCCTCAAGCTGTCGTTGGTTGTGGTGAGTCAAGTCTTCGCTCTAACCTCTCTCGTCCTTTCGAGATCGAGGCTGACCTCTGTTTCCTTGTCTCTCCTTCCAGTGATCGTCTATAATGCTGTCTTTGGAACTGGATGGGGGTAAGTTTCTATAATATCGATTCAGTTGTAAAATCTTCTAATTAACAAGGACCTCTCTTCTCTCGTCGTCTTCAGTCCTATCCCTTGGTTGTACCCTCCCGAAATCTTTGGTTTCGCTCAGAGGGCCAAAGGAACTTCTGCTAGTACAGCAACCAACTGGTTCTTCAACTACATCGTAGGTTCGCTTACTCCGATTTTGCAAGAAAAGATCAAATGGAGACGTGAGTGATCATCGATCATGATTCTCTCTTCCAACTTCTCATTTTTGGAAATAGTCCTGACCGTCCTTCCATTTCTGTTCTTCTTCCTCTTTCCAAACTCTACAGTCTATCCAATGCATGCCTTCTTCTGTCTTCTATCCTTCGTGGTCGTCTACTTCACCTATCCAGAGACAGCGGGAGTTCCTCTAGAAGAAATGGATGCTCTATTCGGAGAGAAAACCATTTCTTCAGTACCTCAAGGAGATGATACAGATGATGAAGATGAAGAACAAGAACAAGAAGAGAGAAGAAGTCGTTCGAGACCTATTAGAACTTCTATTTCTTCTCATCCTCGATTCCAATCTCAAGAAGAAAGAGATGCAAGAATTGTTGCAAGTCGGATTGCAGCAGAGAATAGATCTAAAGAATGGAGTTGGAGTAGGAATTTAAATCCTAGGAATTGGTTGAGTAGGATCACTGGTTACGATGCAAATCAACCTGATAGAAGACTTTATGAAACTGTCGCTGGGAATGAATGAATCAATCATCTCTCCATCCTGTTTTTCCTGCTTTTTTGTTTTGTCAAATGTTTCGATGTCGTCTCTTTTCATGTCTATTTCTCTTCAATGGTTCTTCTCTGTAGTAAGAAAAACAAAGAATCCTGTCTCTTGTTCCGGTCGTAATCAATGTCAAGGTTCTTCTCTCACAATTTCTGATGAGAGTTTCTCAATCTCTCGTTGTGCTTCCGAATCTGATCTTGCGAGAAGTCAGGCTAATGAATAACACTTCACTCACAGATGCAGCGAACTGATCAAGAGATCATTTCTAATTAAGTGTGGTATCTATTTCTCTTGCTTCGATGAACGACATTTTCGACGTGATTCCTTCCTTTTCCTTCCTTACCTTCCTTTCCCTTTCTCACCTTCCTTTCCAAACTGAACAGCGTTTAAATCTTCTAAGTTTGCTTCTATTTCTTCTATTGATTGACCTTTCCCACTATTCATTGACCTTTCCCACTATTCATTGACCTTTCCCACTATTGATTGACCTTTGCCAAACCTCAACATCACTTGCCATTCTTTTTCTTCAACCCAACATTGGTCGACTCTTTGGGAATAGAGGGTAAAGATTTCTTATCGAATCCATTCAATTTCAAACCATTTGGTAAACCTTTACTTGCCTTCTGTCCCCCATTCCTGTTTTCCAAAACGTATCTACCAGATCTATTCAAAGCCAAGATAGTGAAAAGAACAATTCCACAAAGAACATAAGCTTGCTGTTTATCCAACAAAGAATTACCTTTACTAGAACTAGTCAAAGATAAGAAATGATTTGTGATTGATTTGTTTGTTGGTTTCAAGTTGAAGATAGAGACTAAAGGATCGAATAAAGTTTGATGAGAAGTGAATAGTGGCTTGAAGTTTGAGAAATTAGTTGGTAGGAGAGAAGGTAAACCACCTGGAGTCGTTAGAACTAGATAGAGGAACGAAACAAAAGTTGCTGACCAGATATCAACTGCTAATAATGACGAGGGAGAAGTCAGAAAGACTGGAGTTCTTAAAGTCCAAGTTGGTTGGGTTAGAGTGAAACAGGATAAGACTATTGGACCACCTCCTCCGATTAGAGTACCAATCAATAGTGCCTGATGAAAGACAGTTCAGAACATGGAAAGCAGGGCGTAAAAGGGGAGGTGTCGAGAGAAGTGGGAGAAAGGGAAAGCTAGAGATAAGAGGCAAGTTCATCACTTTGGAAGTCACCATCTCGCTCATCTCCACTCCAACTGCCTCCTGACTGAAATCTGTGAACAATAGAGCCTTGTTTCTTTTTCATCCATCAGAGATTGATACTGTATCTAGCTTGTACTCACAGCGAAGGTTGAGTTTGCGATGTTGTGATTTGAATGGCTTCTAACTGATTCTACACCCAAAGCCACGATTCCCTCTGCTCTACAAATGCCATCAATGACATGCAAAGCTACATCCAATACGACTCCTGCGTTTCCCTTTGAGATGTCGAGTAATAGATTCGAGAGACCAGATTTAGTCAAAGCGATGTGAGTTAAAGAATAGATTGCGATTGTGTTTGAAGCCAATAAGATTGGAGAAGGAATTGACAACAAGATGGCAGAAGTGATTGCACCACCGAATAACAAGATTAAAGCCAAAGCTGTTGATTGTAAGATTGGTGAATTTGGAGCAGACAGAGTCGTCGTTGCGTGGGAAACTCTGGAGGCGTGGAGAATTGTTAGGATTGAGATTGGAAATAGACTGGAATGAAGTTGAAGCGATTTGAAAGTTGTCAAGTGGTTTGAAAAGGAAGTCAAAAGTGTTGAACTGAAGTCAGAAGAAGAAGAAGTCATCTTGTTCGACTTGCTGGTGGTTTTGGGCAAGAAGAAATCTTCTCAAGCTGGCTTGCTTATCTGCCAAAAGCTGCCAGCGCCATTCACCTTGACGCTCTCTTTCGACCTTCACACAAATGAACACACAATTTTGCACTCTTTCGACAGTTTTTACAGTTGTACAAGATCGTTTCCTTTCTACAGAAAAGCCTGCAAAGGGGAGCAAAGGAGGAGGCAAAGGCGAGAGAAAGGGCAGAAGCACCAACCGCTAATTTCGAGGGAAATTCAGAGGCAGTGATGAGAAGGCTGAGAGGAAAGAACTTGGAAATCCATGGAATAGTGCCAGTGGTTAAATTTGCAATCGGAGTAGATCTGGTCATCCCAGCCATGGATTCTTCAGTCGAGAGTCCAATTGGAGAAATAGAAGCAAATCGAAATCAGGGTCTTCAGGTCCCCTGATTCTCGCTTGGGCTTTCAGTATTCATAAAGCTCAAAGTTTGTCTTTGGATCGAATGGTGGTTGATTTGACAGAGATCTTTGAGAATGGTCAATCATAGTGAGTTTTGGACTTTCGTCTCTCTCTCTCGCCGAGACGTCGAGTAGCTTTACTTCTTTCTGACTCTTTCCTCTCGCTCTTTGATTTTCCTTTTCTCTACTCTTTTTCTCTCTCTCTGCCTTTATCAGCGTCGCTCTATCAAGAGCTACCTCTCTAGAAGGACTACAAGTTCTCAACTTCGACGCTCAAAAAGTCAGAGCCAATCCAAGATGCCTAGCCTGGGAGAAAGGAATCAAGGACACTATGAATGTTTTGTGAATAAATTTCATTCTTTTTTGCTTCTATATCAAGCAGTAGATCTACTCTTCATAATCTCAGGCGGTCCTCGAAAGCTCTCAGTCTCTGTCGAAAACTCTCAACCCCGTTTCTTCGGTTTCGCTCTTGCCATTGTCATCGAGACTTTGCTTTCTCTCCGTTCTCTTCCTTCTTTGCCTTCTTTCGAAGCTCTCTTTAGTCCTCAATCTTTTTTCCAATGTACAACTGTACTTCTATACCTCTTTCATACTAACTCTACGTCGTCGCTTCTTTGATTGCAAGATCCTTTTTGGCGCGCGCGATCTTCTTCCGCTCTTCCTTTTGCCCCTCTGTCACTTTTGCTCCTTCCTATTTTTCAAGATTCGATCTTTGTGGTCTTGTGATCTGCTGAGCATGATCCTGTGATCTCCTCATTGAAGCTTGAAGACTGCTCGATAACTCGAGCGAAGAGAGCGGCTTCGAGGACTCATGCACTCCTCACTCAAGCACTCAAGCAATTGAAGTCGCCCTTTCCTCGGCTTCAAAGGGGAGATCGCTTTCAGGTACCTAGAGATTGAACCTGTTCCGTGGCTAGACCAACACGTTGCTTTTCTGGATTGAGAGGGACACAGGCCCCGAGCTCCTAGGTGGCAAATTCTCAATTGAGGGACTCTCTTTGCTTCTGGGCTGCAACTTCGCTTACTTTGCTTAAGATCTTACCTCAACTCTGGCCTTTGATAAACAGTTTCAAGGAGGAGAAAAGATGGAGGTTACAGATTCTCTTCTCTTCTTGAGCAGCCCTTGAGTGAAAGTGAGGATGGAGTCGCGAGCTCATTCGAGCTCGGGTCTCTCTTCACCTTTGCTGGACCTCGGATTCAGATCCGAGCTCAAGAATCTGGAGGTCGCGCTTTCGCTTTGCATCCCGTTGGCCCTGTTGCCAGGATCAACACTCCACCGCCCCTTCTCTCTCTCTCTCTTCGACTCTCTCTCAGGAGTCCCCCCTAGGAGCTCAAGTTCCGTCGTCGAGGTTGAGTCTTTCGGTCAAGAATTGCCTTGAGTGCTCATTGAGTACCTAAAGAAAGGTATAAAAAGAGCTGCTCAAGTTCGAAGCTTCCAACCTTCCCCCAACCTCTCTTCCCAAATCAAACTCAACCTTCCTCTAAAAACCCTCAGCTCTTCCATCATTATGTTCTCTCTCAAGACTCTCACTCTCACCTTGGCCATTGCTATTGCTTCAGTCTTAGCCGAGTCTGAATGCGACAAGGCTGGACGCGACACTCTCTGCTCTCCAGAAGTTGGAAGTTACCTGCACACAAGTTTCGACGTCAAGTATCACGCTCGTCACTCAACTGATTATATCGAGTTGGCTTTCTACACTACTGATGGAAAGCACAAGTATGCCATCAACAAGAGATACTCAACTAGAGAAGCCGGACGCGACCATGTCATGAAGGCAAATGATGTGCAGGTTCCTTGCGGCCTGGACGGCAAATATGACTTGGTTGTGAGTAGATTGAACAATGGTATGAGAGTATTTCAATCTCATCGGAGGCTTCACTCTTACTTACACATTCCAAACGCTTTTCGGTTCCCAATTTCTCGCCTGCAGGTCGAGGACAACGATGAGGACGGGGACTCTTACACCACCAAATGGGTAAGTCTGACTGGACTTCTCGCTCTTTACCGTCCAACTGACTAACTTGATTCTCTATTGTCACTTTTCCGTCTTCTCAGGGACCATTCCACGTCTACTCCTCTTGCTAAGCTCAGGGCAGCGTCCGAGATTGATGTACGCGATGTTGTTTCTCTCTCTCTTCCGAGCTCAGTCAATTATTGCCTGTATCTAGCTGAATTTGGAAAACAAGACAGCCCAATTTCTCGTCTTTCTATAAGCTTTCGATAAGCTTGAGTCGTCGCTTGAATTGCAGAATGCGTCGAGATGTTGCTTGGTCTTCAAAAGAGAGAAGTTACAACTTCTCTCTTTTGAGTTTTGAGTCGGAAGAACCAATCTTCACATTCGATGCATGCTCTTCTGTGATGTAAAATGGACATTCATTTCTTCGTGAGACCCGACCGTATCGTGTATGAGAGTGACATTTGCGTGCGAAAGAGAAAGAGAGGCAGAGAGAGAGGATTTATACAGAAGGGATTTCCCCTTTGACATCGACATCTAGTCGTCGTTTTGAGAGAAGGTGACTGGCTCGCCTGGCTTTCCATCGGCTGTGAGTTGAAGAGGAAAGAAAGAAGAGATGGTAGAGAATGGTAGAGATGAAGCGAAACAGAAGCAAATGCAGAGGTGGTCAGAATGGAGTTCGCATACTCTGATTCACGAACACGATGATTCAACAGAAGAAACTCACAAAGTAAGATTACTGCCATCTCACCAGAGATTCTCCAACCTGGCTTTTCAGCGTCAAGCTTCTCGGAGACGTCAAGAGGGACTCCAACCACGACCTGATGAAGAAGCAAGCGAAGAGAGGGGAGGCCAAGGATAGAGTCGCGAAAGTCAATAAAAGTTCTTGCTTGCTATCGAATTTATCGAAAGAGGCCTTTTGAACACTCACATCACTCTTGATAGTACGAATACTGACAACCTGTGGATGAAGAGACAGAAAGAGAGATTCTGTGAGTAATTGATGCAAGTTGAAGCAAAGCTCGCGATTGTGCAAGGAGGCTCACAGGTGGGGATCCTTCGGTAGAGGCGAGAGGACCAATAGCGACGTCGAATGGAGTATTGGAGGGTGCTTGACAGTCATAGGTGAGCTGCAAGGTGAGAACGGTGAGTCAAGCGAGAGTGTCAAAAGTCAACGAAATCAAGAGAGTGAGAACAGAGCAAAAAAAAGTAAGAAACTTACCTTACGATGGTTGAGATCTCCCTTGAAGATAACACAATCAGATTCTGCCAAGTGAATGAACAGATCACTAGAGAGAGAAGAGAGAAATCGAAGATGAGGTGAGCGCAAGTAAAAGACGAGGGCGACGAGCGTCGAGGTATCGATTTAGGCCACTGGAATCAAGATTCATACTCACGGTGCTTCCGTTGGCAAACTCCAGTAAGTGTATCCAGTGATCCAGCTGATAGAGTAAGAGAGAGAAGAGTTGTGATCATCATGAAGAGGTTAGAGTCGGATCGAAGGGGAATCGAAGTACTCTCACTAATCTTTCAGCGACGAAAACTCACAATGGATGTTGTTCGTAAACCCATTTTCCACTCTTTTCGTAACTCTTCCATCTGTTTCCCATTTGCTTCAAACTGGCGAGTTCAGCATCGGATCCATCTGGGAATAAACTTCCGTAAACCATTGAGTTCAATAACCATTCCCAGTCCTTTCTAGTTACGTCAGAGACGAACCAAGCAAACCTCTTTCCGTGGAAGTGAATAGAAGAAGCGATTCCAGATTGAATCAACCAATCAGCGTAGACACAATCACAGTAAAGTTCGAATCCAGCGTTGTCGAGAACGAAATCGATTCTTCCGTTTTTCATTGATCCCAAGAGTTTCCACAATCTACTGATATCGTTTCCTAGAATGTTCTTCTCAGTAGCTGCTAGATGTTCACCACCGGTAGATTGTAATTTCTTGATGTCTTCTTCAGTCATGTTGATCAAAAGACTCAAATCGGTTGCATTTCCCCACAAGCAAACTTGAGTCAGCTCTCTAAAGGTCAATTCTCTAGCTTTCAACTTCTCTTCTTCAGTAGCTTGATCTTCGTAGTGGAAAGGTTCAGCAAATCTGGTGGATAATTCAAAGACTGCAGTTGAAGATCTTGAGAAAGTGTCGCACTTTTGTCTGAAGAAGACGTCGTAGTCCTTCCAGTGTTTAGAGATTGAGAAGCATTCGTGTAGACGACGGTACTTGTAGGCTTCGGCCTGTATGAGAGAGAGAGTGTGTGTTTGTTAGAGAGGCATGGAGAGATGGAGAGAAGAGAGAGACGTATCGAGTAAGGTCAGAGAAAGATCAGACGACCTTGAATCATTGCAGAGACCATACTAACAAAGAGCCATGGCGAATTCATGAAATTCTTTCCTCTGAAGAACTTTGCGATTTCCTTATTCCAAAGAGGGATGTCTCCCTCTCCGTCGTCGATGATTGGTCTCAAGTTTCTATTCTTGCTCAAATCACGCATGAGCTCCTGCATTCTAGCAATGCACTTGGTGAGATCGATGACCTTCTCTTCGTCGTGTTGTTCGTTTAGAGTCTTGATAGTGTCATCGATTGCTTTACCCAAGATCGTTGGAAGACGCTTTCCCATCGTTTCACTGAGAGGGAGAGAGCAGAGAAAGTGATAATGGTCAGTCAGAAAGACGAGCTGCATGTCATAAGATTCTGTCGGTCAAAAGGAAGGTATGGCAGATGAATTGGTCGATCTTCCCTTCGCAGCTGGAGCAACAAGAGAGTCAGACGAAGAGAGAAAGAACACAGCTTAATACTCACTGAGCGAACGAGTACTCGTGATAACCACGGAAGGCAGGCCATGGAGGATTGTTTGGATCTACTCTCGAAGCAGTACGTGGGAACTAAAAGCAGAAGGAGAGAAAAAGGAGAGGTGGTGAGTGAGTGGGAAGAATGGAGGTCTACGAATGCCCCAAGGACAGCTTTCTGCCGCAACTTCGTGCTGATTAACACAGGTTTGCAGAGATTCAATGTAGCTGATAGATTCAAGATGATGCCAATTCCAGCACCATGAGTGCTTGAGCATCAATCGCTTTCATCTTCTTTGTGCTCCACTACTTCCGTCTGCCCTCACTCATTCCTGACAGAGCTGTTCACCGACATACTCACTCCTTGAGCCTAAGGGAAGAGAAACAATAGTGGGATACAGGGCAACATGGATCAAGTTGGAAGTCAATAACGAGAAGCGAGAGGAGATCTCTAGGAATGACCTGGTCAACGTTGTCTTATCATTCTTGTGGGAGAAAGATGATTTTGCACTCCATTCAGCAATTCTACTCACTCCAAAGCCAGTGGACTTCTTTGGAGGAAGGTTTCCCAAGTTCAAAACGGTACGCTGAGCTGGTTTGGCTGGAGGAAGAGACGGAGAGCGAACAGAGTAAAGAGAGCGAATGATAAAGATTAGAACAAGGAGAAAGAGAAAGTGACTCTGTATCTTATTCTACTTACCGGGTGGTAACGATTTGAGATCAGACATGATTCAATCTCTTTGACTGTTTCTGTTTTGATGTTTCAAGGACAGAGTGAGCGAAGGAGAAGAAGTCAAGCAAGATTTTCGAAAGGGAGAGCAACACACATCGAGGGTCTAGATCGTCCTCGTGGAATCGGTGGCAACGAACATCACTCTCTTTTGCTCTCGAACACTTTAGATCCAGTGAAAACAGTTGATTGAAGCTTCATAAAAGCAGTGGACTTGACCTCAAATGACGAAACGGAGCCAGTGAGGCTCAGAAGGCTGTTCGAGCAGATCTACTGAAAGTTTCAATGGTTTAGGCATTAACATTCCACACCTCGATTCTCGATGAATACAATCAACAATAAGATCATCAACGCATAGTTTCCTTTCACTCGATCCTGACAGCTCTCCTCAACCATCTCCTCCTCCTAGTGACTGCGATCAGTCTCTTTCCATCAACAGCAGCAGTGGGGAATCTCTCTTCCAATTCCTCATCTTCAGAACCTTGATCCGAATCGTAGAACGGAGTTTCAGTTCCACCGATCGAGCTAGCAGCTGAAGAGTTTGAAGAGGAAGTGTTGAAACCTTTTGGTTTCCTGATACGAGAAGGCGGATAAGAAGGATTGGAACCTCCATGACCATATGGATAAGGAGAAGGTCTTTGCCATGATGAATCGGTATAGACGTATCCTTCTGTTTGGTTAAAGTATGTAGGGAGAAGGAGAAAGCGAAGCAAGAAGGATCGAAGTCAGAAGTCGTTGAACTTTACTTTCTCTCAGGCTTGATATCTAGACTTTCGAATTCTCTCGCCTTCTTAATCTCGTATAACTCACCATCATCTACACCAACAGAGCTCCAATTTCCAACCCAATCGATTCTCCAATCATCCCCATCCACCCATTTCCAACCTTGATCCAAAGAAGTAGCGACCTGTTTACTAATATCCAAAGAATAACCTTCGATTTCCAATTCCTTAGAACTCCAACCATCCGATCCTTTAGTCCAAGGTTTCCTTTCTCCAAATTGTAGATTATGTGAAGACCAATTGGTTTGAGACAATTCCTTCTTTTCCCCAACTCCCACTCCATCCAGAGTATATCTTTCATTTTCAAACATTTCGAAATCTTTGAAACCTTTACCCCAAACATCATCATTCAATCTATCGATTTCTAACCATTCTCTGAGTTTTGCGTTCAAGTGTTTGGATTGCATCTTTAGTTTTCTACCTTCTTTGGAGGTTGAAATTGATTTCGATAGACCTTCAAAAGCTGGGAGAGTCCAGGGATGATTTAGAATGAAGACACCTTCTCCTACCATCAACAAGATTGGTCTGATTGGAATGAAAGGCCCCAGGAAGAACATCAGAACAGTTGTTAGGATTGATAATTGAAGAATGATGAGAGTTCGATTATAGGAAGACCAATTTAGATATTTGACTGTAGGTGCAATTGCATCATAACCATCAGTTACCATTTTCATCCTGTCGAACGAAGAAGAAGAAGGTGAAGTAGAAATACCAAGTGATGAATAGTAAGAATTTCTCCCTCGGAGACTCTTTCCAATCGAGATTCTTCCTGTCATCTCTCTGAACTCACATATTCTGGATGTCCCTCAAATTCTCGTAATAATGGATACTACCTTCATGAGGAGGATTTGGGACTAGAGGAGGTCTCACCCTACCTTCACCGGTACTAGTCGGATTCTTCAAGGAGTGATAGAGAGCTTCAGAAGGAGTTGGAACAGTCGAACCGGATTGATAAGTCGAAGCTGGAATGTGAGGGAATCTTGCTGAATGAGTTTGAATGAGAATCAAAGTCAAGATCAAAGAAGGTAGACAGAGTAATAGATATGGATGGACGGCTGGAATCAAGAAGGAAAAGGGGAGATAGGGTCAGAGAAGAAAGGAAGTCAGTCGAGTGAGCTGCACGATTGACATTGATCCCCTCTCCTTGCTTAGACATTCGAATGTTAAGAACAAGACTTAAACGAAGGATCTATCACTCAGATCTTATCTCATCTCAATGCATCTCTTACTTCCTCATCCAGTTCCTATCTGCTCCACCCTGTCTTCTCTGCTCACCTACGACGGCCCAAATGCCCATCCACATTGAACTCCACCACCAATCCTCCCACATGATCGTAGCTTCCACACCATCCTGAAACCAAAAGATGGGACCTGATTTCTGTACGAAAGCTCTGAAATTCTTAGTAGTGGTAGGTAAACTGAGACTTGCTTTGTTCTGCTGCACGGGTAGTCTTGGTGGAGTTCCTTGGATTGATAGAATGGATTCCAAGAAATGAGATTGGATTGAAGAAGTTAAAGATGTCTTGACTGAGGCTCTTGAGGGAGAAGTGGAAGCGATGGAAGGAGGAGAAGAGGGAAAAGTTGAAGATGACGATCTTCGGAATGACATCTTTGGGAGAGAGAGAGGATGATCGATGGTTGAGTTGAGGCTGGGTTGATGATTGAATCGAGGATGTTCAATCCCTTTGTCTATCTCAACTCAGAAATAGTCGCTTTGGTGGCAGTTCGCTTTGGTTTGAATTCTTGTAGTGTGGGGAAGGAGGAGAAAGCTTCGACTTCAAGAATCAAGACGTGAAAGGCCTTCAATAAGTACAACACTCTCTCAACGAAGACACTCTGTAGATTGATCTGATAGAGCAGCTTTTACATTCAAGAGATAACAAACGAAGTAAGAAATAACATCATGACGTCAAAAGTAGATCAGATTCTTGTTACGACAATTTTCCGTCGATTTAAGCGCTCTTGATTTCCTCGGCCCACTTTTTGGCATCGGCGTCGTCTACAAAGAGCGACGATGAAGAAAAATAGAAGATGGAGGTGAAGATGAGATTCCGAGCATGAAGGTTAGAGAAAAGAGAGAGAGAGAGAGATAAAAGGAATCAGAGTTAGCAAACAGCGACGAGCCAGAGATTTCGAGTCGCTCGAATCAGAGAAGGTAAATGGAAACTCACCAGAGTGCTTTTCGAGAAGCTAGAAGCGAAAAGTAGAAGAAGGCGAGACGAGAAAAGGTCAAGAGATATGGGAAAGGTTAGACATCGATTTGGCATCGAGAGAAGCCTGGAGCTCGTGGATTTCCTCCGTATCTCCTCGAGAGAGATTCTAGCTTCCCTGAAGTTTAGTGCAAAGATCCAGTTCTGTCTCCAATCCTACTCGAGGAAGAAAACAGCGCCTCGTTCAATCCCTTCGGTTGAGCGGTATCTTGAATACCTTTGTACTCTCGAACCTTCTATCCTTTGCTCCTCTCCAAAGCTCCCTCGACTCATTCACTCACTTCCAATAGATATTGAACGTATTCCTTCTTGGCATCATCTTGAGATGTACCTTTGACACCCTTCCAAGCGTCCCTGAGAAAGAGAGAATGTGGTAGAAGGTGTTGGTAGAATGAGTTGTCAGTCAAGAAGATCTGGAAGGAACGATCCTTGGAACCCCTTTTCTTGTAGATTACTCACCACTTGGCCTTTCCAGTGAAGTCTGAGAAGGGGAAGAAAGGAGAGAGAAGCAGAGAGTGTGTGAGCAAAGATTCGGATTTGAAGGAGAGAAGAGCTGTAGGATCAATCTGTCTACTCACCCATCATTCCTGGACGAGTGGTGTTAACATCACCAATAGTTCCTTGCTTGAATCTGAATGAAGATAGTGATGTCAGTCAAGAAGAAGGAGTCAATAGAGAGTTGCTGAGGGAGAGGACAAAGATAGCGATTGGCCAGCTACAAAGATGATTCTCGACCAGCAATTGAGTGCTCGACTCACAGAGAGTAGAACTTGAGTTGATCAGCTTGAGTTGGCTTGACAGCTCCATCCTAATCGTTGAAAGTAGAGAGGGAAGTGCAACGAGAGCAAGTGGAAGGTAGGACAAAGTCAGAAATAGAACAAGCGAGCACCATCAACCACTCATGGAATGCTGTCATGTTTGATGTCAAATCATTTACTTACCTTTGGCATGGATTTCACGACGTCTACGGCTTTGTCGAATTGAGAGGAAGACATGTTTTGAAAGATTGATGATATGGTTGGTGGGAGAAGCTGATCGAAGTTGCTTCTCCACCTCGCCTTGTTATCCTAGAGCACAGATCAAATCTCTCTCTAAATGAACTCGTCTATAAGCCCTCATAGAAGTCCATCTAATATTGAAAAGCCCAAAACCAACATCACTCCTGCTCGTTTCGAAGCTGTGAAGTAAAGACGGGCCCAAGAGAGTGGGAGAAGAAGAGAACTTGAACGACGAATCTACCTCCTCTTCTCTTCCATCGAAGCAGATCTTCTAAGTGAATATTTTGAACGGTCAATTATTTCCTGACAGTTAACTGCTGAGGCTTTTCATAAAAGAGCGAGCTCGAGTGTGCCTTCCTTTGGCTCTCTCGCCTCAACGCCAAACCTCTCTGCGCCGCTGATCACAGGCCCCTATCTTTTGCGTTTTTTGAGAGCCAGAATCGAACCTCCTTTTGTAACTGAAATCTCGATTGACAGTCCTCTCTCTCTCTCATCTTTCATCGAATAAAGAAAATCTAAATTCCATCACCTCAACCTATAGCCTCAGGTGACCTTCCGTCCGTGAATCTCAGTCTGCCTTCCACTTCTTGCTCGTTGACTTGAAAAGCCATCCTAAAAGCTGCTTCTTCCTCAATCTTCTATCTGCAGACGACGCCTTTCGACATTTCGCACTTTTCAGTAAACTTTCAGGTTTTTTTTTGCCCTCAACCTCAAAACACTGATGACTGTCCTGCCAACCTCAAAGCGTGCAGAGAGATCTCTGAGCGCGTGGTTTTCTATAGTCAAAAGACTCGAATTGCTTCTCTTTTGTTCCCCGAGTCTGTCTTCTTTCACGGATATAAACATACTTATGTCCGGAAAAAGTAGTTCCCCATCTTAGGGTAACTTCAGCTCCCAAACTTTGTCACTATCCGCTACTCTTCAAGCTTCTCCCGTTCTGTTGATTCTATCCCTTTTCTTTCGACTTAATCTGCTAAAAGACGCTTCTGCGGGCCGAACTGAGATCTTCGTTCACCTTTTGATTTTTTAGAAAAAGTGTTCATTTCCTTGATAGCCCCCTTCCGGTCAAAGATTCGTCTCATTTCGACTCTTCTCAGGTTTCGACGCTCAAAACGAAAGAATCTGAATCTCTCGAATGAGCTCTATCTTTTGAGAGTCTTTGAATCTAGGGCTCCTCCCCTGAAATTTCAAGTAATATCCGTTCAAAGCTATTCTGGGGTTAAAAACCTTTGAGTCGCTCCGAAGCCTGGAGTCTCATAAGGGGGATGAAAAACTCCATCCCTCCCTCAACTTATGACAACCTATGCCCATTCTATGCCTATTTTCTAACTTAGAAAATAGAAAACAAAAAATTAAAAAGACATAACCGCGAAAGAAATGGTAGTAATCGTGATGAACGATGATTCCCACCCACGCCCACAAAAGTTCACAAACTAAATGCTCTTCTGCTGTTAAGCAAAGAGTACTGGCATAGTAGCTCCAGTCCACCTGTCAAGGATGATACCAGCTTCATTTATGGAGAAGGACTCTGTCATCTATACTTGTGCGAGAAAAAGACACAGTACCGCTTTGAGTTTCGGCGGACAGAAGCCGTGTATTCATCTTGGATGAAATGGCAAAGTCTTCAAAGTAAGGTGAGCCTTAGTCACTCAACCGACCTTGCTTTGATGAAAAGCCCAGGAGGTGTTGATAGAATCGAAGGAGAGCACTCTCCGAAGAGTCTACCAATACGCCTGGTGTAGTAGATCGGGTAAGACTTTTCTACCCTGCCGCGGCCAACTATGAGGGTTGGTTGTCCTGGGGAATAATGATTAGAGCTTACGATCTACAGAGAGTCTCGAGAGCCACCTTGACTAAGTAGCCTTGAGAGGCTTTGAGACAAAACAGGACTAAAGTCTCGAGACGAGACAAAATCCACGATAACCTATGACAACTTTCTCCTTCGAATGAACAAACTGGCATGGTAGCTCCAGATCGACTTCTAAAAGATGTTTCAAGCTTCATTGTCGAAGAATGACTCTTTCATCTATACTTGTTCGAGAAAAAGACCAGTACCGCTTTGAGTTTCAGCGGACAAAAGCCGCGTATTCGTCTTGGACGAAATGGCAAAGTCTTCAAAGTAATAGAGAAACTTTCGTAGCTCTAAATACTTTAATGAAAAAGCTATCAGATGTTGATAAAGACTGGAGGCCAGCTCTAATCTGGGCAGGACGAGTCCGCCTGAGAAGGTCTCAACATCTTTCGGTATAGCATTTAAAGGATGAAGTGGAACCTTTCAACTTTGACGCCTCCAACAATTCAGGTTGGTTGACCTGGGCTTTAATGATTGGGAAAGCTTCATCGACAAAATGGCTTTGATATTAACTACCTTGCCCAAGTAGTTTCCCATCTCAAAGTGGATTTGAAAAATGTAGGACTAACCTCAATCGAGCCTTCCTCGCATGAAAAATATTGATTCTCTATGACTCAAAAAACAAACAAACGATCTATAAACATACAAACGAACTATAATCAGTTATCTGAACATTTCAAAGCTGCGGGATGACAGGAGGGAGAGTGCCAAATTGGCGACTTTGCTTTTCGCTCTTGAGCATTCGACTTGAAGCTCGATCAAACGAACTCTAGTAAAAGTACACATTGATTCAAAGGTTGCCATAATAAACAGGTAAACGGTCAACTAAAAACAAAGAAAGAAGGATGCCAAACGAGCCATTCTCTCCCAACCAAACATTCTAAGCCTAAACCTTGCGCTTCCTTTGTTTTGGGTTGGAAGAAGCCTTGTTGACGTTATCTACTTCCAAAGGAACTCCACCTTCTTGAGCATCTTCCATTTGAACGTCGACGTAAGAAAGAGATTGGTCTTGGTTTCCTGCGTTTTGACGATTTGCTTTGCCATCCTTTGGACGTCCCAAGATGGCATTCTTTGCATTCTTGAACTTGGCAGCTGAAAGATGAAGCAGAGAGGACGAAGATACGCTGGTCAGAAGAGATGAAGCTTGAAGAAAGAGCAAAAGAAAAGTCCAATGTTAGAACTTCAAAACAACATCGACGCAAACACTCACAAACGCTGCCGGACTTCTTGGAACCAGAGCCAGATCCTTTGGATTGTCTAGTTCTCGAACCAGATGCAGATGCAGCTACAGAAAGGATGACAGGACCTGGAGAGATCAACAAAAGCAAATGAGAGAGTTTTCGTCAACAAGAAGAAGGACAAAGAAATAGTGAATGCGTATCGTTTCGAGTATACTCACCAGGAACTGATTCAATCGATTTACGACTTGAACGACGGTAGCCATCAGGATGTGCTTGGAAGCCTAAGATCTCTGCTGTGAACGGATAAGATGCGATAAGTTCGCGAAGAAGGTTAGAGGCTAGTTCGCTCGCTCATCGCTCTATTTCTCTCAAAGCTTACTCACGAGAATCTTCGGTACTAGCAGCAGAAACACGACGGTTTGCAGCTCCAGAAAGAGATCCTCTACCTAGAGATTTAGAGATCAATAGAAACAAGAGAGAGAGAGAATATCAGTATCAATTCAACTTGTTCACGTTCACTCACTTCTTCTGTTCTTCATCCCAAGTGACGACATACTCACCAGTTGTGACTATTTCTTCTTCCATGTCCTCGTCATCTTCCATGTCTTCAAGGTTGTTCTTGACAACTTGATCATCCTCTCTCACAACCTCCATGTTTTCTCTTTCATCAACATTCATCTCCATACCTTCTCCGTCGATTGCCTTCTCACCTTCTCCCATTCCATCGATGTTGTTTTGATTCATCTGACCAATCTCATCGCTACCTCCATTCAACTTCATGTCTTCCATATCCTTTATGACCTCATTAGCTTCTATTCCAACAGCTTCAATCAAATGAGATGGTCCAGCAAATTGAGGATTGACTAGCCCTGAATAGACTGGAATACCATTAGACTTCTCGGTTACTAACTTTGCGACATTACCAAAGTTTGAGTCGATAGAGAAGTTGAGATGAATCTTAGATGTGTCGACCTGGTCTGCCATTCTTGAGAAAGCTTCATTGGCGCTTGCTTCTGGATGAGTAGCTCTTCCAAAAAGGTTGACGGCGGTAAGAGCGTTGAAGGTTGCTTGATCAGAAAGTTTGACGTAGAGGGCAACGCATCCTTCCAAGATTGCAGTAGTCAGAATTACTCCGAGAATCAAAACGATGAGAGTAGAGTTTGCTACACGAGATGCAGAAGAAGGGCCATAGGCTTGAAGGGAGTTGTTGTAGCTGGCTTGACCGTAGGTAACACGTCCATCTTCGGTTGGAGCATGGATAGAAGCGTGAGCAGCTGAAGAAGGAGTTGCACGAAGATGAGTTTCGGCATCTATGTGGTTCCAAGGACTATCGCAAGAGCTCTCTCTAACTATCGACCGGAAATAGAAAAGGAGGCGAAGAGATCACATCAGTATCGCGTTCTCGGAACTGAAGCCAATGACGATCATCGAAAGTCGGGCAAGCACTCACTCGTTTGAATCTTGTGGTTACGAGCAGGTTCTGGTGCGAGACTACCACCTGAACCAGAAGGAACGATACCTAAAGGGATTCAGAAAGGTGCAGAAAGGGAGGCGGGGAAGATCAGCGTCAGAACAAGTCAGACTGCAAGCTCATGTTTGGCATAGAGACTTCAATCGTGTGCTCTGAACCTCCCAATCTTCGAACGAAGTCCCAATCGACAATGAACCCAAGCCCTATGCAATCATCACTCTATTCCTCAATCTTCAAACACTCACCTTGGCCAGGAGCCGCGGGACCGTTTGGGGTTTCGGAAGGAGCAGTGTTGTTGTTTGAGGTAGAAGATTGAGCTTCGGAATTGACAGATCCTCTAGCAGTAGAGTTGGAGGTTGAATTGGAAGAGTTGGAGTTTGAGGTAGGGATCAGATTGGAAGGAACTTGATTGTTGTTTCTGTTATTATTGTCGTTTAAGTTGAAAGTTCCGTCGCCTCTGCCCTGAATGTCGTCCTTTGCCATCGTGAATCGAAGAAAGAACGTAAGGGAAGGGGAAAGGAACGAGAAATGACAGTGGGATAGAAAGGAAAGTTGAAACGAGAGAAATATGAAGGAAGAAAGAAAGAAAGAAAGAGACAAAGTGAATCTGAATTGGCTATTTGAAGACCAGCTGATTTCTTGCTCTTCGTCAAATGTCTCAGACTGGTCGTCGTCGATACATGGCGACAGCAGCGAGTTCATTCGCTCGAATCGAGATCAAGCTCAGTCCTTCAAAGGATTCGGAACTTCACTAAGATTGAGAATCTGAGAAGGTTGTTTCTATCGAGATTGGGGGAGAGAGATGAATCAGGAGTCGATGCTTCAAGGATCGCCAAAGTTGGAAAGTCACTCGTCGTTGATTTTGACAGAGTTGGTAATTCCTGGGTTCAATCTGTGAAGTGAACTTGACTTGAGACCCATGATGACAAGAAGTACTGCAGAAAGGATTGAAGAAAGCTGTTACGAAAGAAAAAAAGTTTGGATAGGAGGTGACTGGCTCTACGGAGCAATTTCGCTGTTCGAGAAGAAGAGATCTTCACTTCTTCTTCTTCTCGACCTCAACTAGCTTGCACTAATCAATCTTCAGACCAAAGGAGCAGAGTATCGACTGGAAGTCTTTTTCAATTCAATCTGAAATCTGAAATCGAAGCTACTTACAATGCTCAAAATTTATTTCTGAGGAATCTCTGCATCTAGAATCGAAAAGTGACAGTGTTCACTTCCCTTCTCATCATCTTACCAGACGTGCTTCCCTTTCGTCTTCTCCTTCAATTGACATTGGTCTAAGAGATAACTCATCTCGACCGATTGAGATCGAAACTTTTGCTTTGATCAAGTATAGGAGGGAGGGGAAGGTCGGTGAAGTGCAGATGTCTAGGTGAGTAGAATGAGAAGCCATGCCCATTCTTCTAGCCGTTCTGGGACCTGTTGGACTTGGAGAGAAAGAGGACTGTTCTAGATCTAGAGATACTTCTGAAATGCTCGAAGAAGGGGTGAATAGAACGATTGCATCGTAGAAGAAGAGAGTAGACTCGGTACTTTGAATTGAAAGCAATCGCTCAGAAGCAGCCGATCTTGCTTGGACTTGATTGAATTCAAATGAGTTCGGACACTCTTGATCAGTTGATAGCTTTGAGGATATCTGAATAGAACTCCAGATAAAACCATAGCCACCCTTCTGGCTGAGACTCACTTGAAGATTTCTTCCTCTCTTTCTTCTTCGATTGCGATCTCATCTCCTCTTCAACTTTTCAATGGATGAGCGTAATACCTGTAAGAATCGAAAAGATTGATTGAAATGCCCAGAAGAAGGTCAACATGGATTGACCTTTGGATTGGGCATCCCGCATTCATGCACGAGAAAAATTGGAAGAACTTAGGTTCCTGTTGGGAAGTCTTGATGCTTGACTGCGTTGGAGAAGGTGGACTGATTTAGAAGAAAGAGGCTTCAAGTTGGATTTGAAAAACGAAAGGATAGATCAGAAGGTGATGTTGAAGTAAGAACAGAAGATATTGATGACGATGGACGAGAGTCGAGACGAGGTAGAGGACGTTGAATCAACTTACACACTGATAGGTTGATGTGGACGTTTCATTTCTTCATGTTAATCTTCAGACTGACTAAACCCTTTGTTTTTTTCTCGAAAACATGTTCTTCCGGATGCGGTTGATGTGTAAAAATGCAGATGGTGGAAGAGATGAGAACGCAGCTAGATTCGCTCCCACTCTCCCCTTTTCTTCTGAACGCACTCTCCTCTTCACTTTGTCATGTCGATCTGTTTGTAAATGTATAAGATTTTACCAATGAGACAAAAGCTCGTTCCACAGACCTGCTCGGCCTTTCCAAGGTGTTTGACCGAAGTCGATTCAAATTTTCCAATTTTTCATTTTTTGATTCTTTCCTTCTTACCACAACCATCCAACCATCCCCATTTCCTCTTTGATTCGTTTTCGATTCTTCTCCTTATTCCTCAAGAACAATACATCCTCACTTCAACCTTTGCCGATCTACGTCCTGGTCGATCCAATCAACCACCTCTCGCCTGAAGCACTCACTCAAATCTTCTCCTATCTCTCAACTCCTGCTCTCACTCGCTGCAACTCAATCTCAAAAGCATGGAGAAGAGAGATTCTAGTGGACTCAGTCCTTCACCGCAATCTAGATCTGACAAGCATCAAAGATAGTGTCACTCCAATAGAGCTCATGCAACTCATCAGCGACCTGGCTGCAAGATCTTCCCATGTCTACAAGCAGCTTCACCTAGACCTCACTCCTTTGTGGAAAGATCTTTCTGAAGCATGTAGATTGGAGCGATTCGATCGACCTCTCACATTTGACAAGGCAATGTCAGCAACTTCCTACAACTACACTTCTCTCATCAGCACGATTCGTCTGGCAACGAAAGGCCAATTGGAGCGACTCTTCATCGTCGTTGTTCCCCCTGAGGAGATTAGAACTTCTGAGGATACGATTGTATTGTCTCAAGTTCTGCTTCAAGGAGGTCAAATGCTCTCAGAGATGGTGCCAGATAGCCTAAAGGAGCTCCACTTTTCTCTTCCATTCCCATTCTCCATGTCTCTGGGCGAGGACGATCCGAATGTCAAAAGGTTCACTATTGAAAGGAAATATCCAGAGGGATTCCCTGAAGCCAATGGTCTTCTATGCTTGGAACTCTTCAGAAAAGCTCAGTTTCTTTATGGTAAGCATTTGACGATGTTCAAATTTGAAGAGTATGACTTTGATTGGCATACCCAATCCGAAGTCGCAGCATTTGGGGAACAAAGAAGAAACTTCACTCTGCTCTTTCAAGAAGTCAAGAAATCCGCCGCTTTTCTCAGGGAGCTGGAGCTTGAACTCGTTGAAGAGAGAGTTCCGGGTGCTGCTTTGGATCTCATCGTCAATTGTCCCAATCTTTCTCTCCTCAAGCTCAATCTCAAGGCTGTAGAACTCCGAAAGGGATCAATTGAAAGCATCAAGTTTCCACCTACTAAGTCCATCCCTCCGATCAAGTCAATGAATCTGGGATTGGAAGGGGTTACTCTAGATTGGAAATCGAAGTCTCTACAGTCTTGGTTTGGGTCAGATTTGGAATACCTATGTCTTTCCAGCGGAGCTGGTACTTCTTCTACGACCCTCGAAGTACCTCTGGAGGCTTTGCATTCAATTTTGAGCCAGTGTGGGAAGTTGACGGAGCTGAAGATCAGAGCTGTGTCAGTAACCGCATCGTCAACGCCTCCGATTGCCCTTGATCTTTCTCTAAGAGGGCTCAAAAGTTTAGAGTTGAAATCTACAAAGTATGCAGCAAATGGGCTGTTTAGCAATCTATCAGCTCCTGATCTCAGAAGTCTCAATGTCTCTCTCATCCCCACCGATAGTTCCGAACGTCAAGCTGCTCTGGAAAACCTTTCTCACCTACTTAGAGCTTCTCGCTCTTCGTTGAAAAGGCTTCGTATCGAAGTCAATGATGGGATTACAGCCTCTGATTCGGAGCAAGTAGGGGAAGGCAAGCTACCTTTCACTTTACCAGAAATCGAGAACTTGAATTTGATAGATCTTGCAAACGGTGCTTCAAGGTTAAACGATCTACTGAATCAGCTTCAACTCCCGAAGCTCAAGGGATTGAGTCATATTTCGAGAGCAGAGTCGGATCATATATCTGCACAAATGTTAGCTGCATCCAGTCTCTCGGTCGAAACCATCGACATCATCCAATATCACTGGAGCAGTTCTTCGAGATCCTCTTCTCAAAGCGTCTGGAATGTCAAAAAGTATCGAACTGAGGAGCAACTTACTTTCTCGAACCTCAAGTATTTGCTGCTGGAGAAAGACTCTATCTTCTTTCTTGACTTCTTTTCCAAATCGCAAACAGGTCATCTAGAAGATATCGGAGTTACGCTGGAGTATGAAGAACAAACCACGAAATCGTCAGTTGTTCAAGATCTCATGACACTGCTATCCTCAAACAGTTCTTCTCTAACCGAGATCTCAATTTCAAGATGGCCAATGAACGAAGATGAGTCTCCATCCTTCTCAAGATTCATCAAGTATGAAACTGCCCTCAAATCGGTCAAGGAGATCAGCGAGAATCCAATTGAATTCTCAAACCTCAAGTCTCTCAAAGTTCAAGCATGCAATCCACTTCTTCTGATGTTCAAATCATGCCTCACTCCATGCCTTTCAAACGTCAGATTCTCTCATCTAGGATATCCCTCTTCCGGAGGCGAGAGGAGCATGACTGGAGAGGAATTCAAAGACTACGACGAGGAGGTCGAAATCGAGAGAGAAAAGGAGCACAGAAGAGTGCAGAGAGTGGAACAGCAGAAGAAGTCGGAAGAGGATGGATCATACGAAGACAGGGATCACAGGGATGTGGATGAAGAGGAGGAATTGGAGAGACAGGGGGATTTGATAGTTGACAGAGAACAGAGAGAAGCAAAAAGAAGAGCTGCTTGGATTTGATCAGTCATCTTTCGCTGAAACTTCAACGAGGGGAGGAACAATCGAGCTGGAAGTGAGAAAGAGGAAGATCTGAGTCTGCATTGGAAGAAGGGGGCAAGAAAGGCTTAGGTTTGATCATCAACAGATTGTAGACGAGTTTCAGACATCTCAAGTAAACGTAGTTTCTTCGTGTTCTTCGATGGAATTTTCTTTCAATGTGAAGGACTCGAAACATTTTCGAGCACAACTAAGAGCAAGACAAGATTATTTTAACGAAGAGAAAGAGGGAGAGAGTATGCTTTTGTTCCAGAAAAGTTGCAAGTGACGATCTACAAAAGAAAGGTCTCGAATCTAGATTGAGCGAATTCGACCTCAAACCTTTTTCCCAACAGTAGTCTTGACGTGAAAAGTACCTGAGTTGGAAAAAGAGAGATACGAGATATGTATCAGTCAGCAAGGTCGAAAAGATCCATTTCTTCGCGAATCTACCACCACCACAGATTCTAGATAGGCAAAGCCATAGCGAAGTCTCAACGACGCTCCCCATCCTCCATCGATACTCGCATTGAGGCAACTGATTAGTTTCCACGACTACTGATGAGGGTACTCCAAGTCTCTGAAGAGCGCCTTTGACTATTCCGATAGGATAGGCCAAGTACTGAAGGCGAAACAGTTTGGAGAAAGATGGCATCAGTCGACAGAAAGAACCTATTCGAAAGCTTGCCTTCGGATAAAAAGGAAAGGGTTGAATTTTGGATGAACAGAATAATGGTTCGTGAACTTACAGGTTTGGAAAGTCTAGAAGTTTCCTCCTTTCGCAAAGAAGTAGACATTCTGAGGAGAGGTTTGAAAGCATTGTCTTGTAGGACATAAACTCCCTTTTCGAGATCAGATAGAAGGAGACCAAGAGAAAGTTTCTAGGTCAGTCTCAATCTCAAAATCGAGATTCAAAAGGAGCTAGGATACCTTTGAGACGAATGAGAATTTCCCAGGTGGGAAGCCTTGATCAACTCACCCTGTGATTTGTCCTGAGGTTATCCACCTGTTTATCCCAAACACAAGACCAAACCTCCTTGCAGACGAATTTTAGTACGTCTAGAGGGGTCGCGAAAGGAGGTCTATCCCTTGATAACCTAGAAGAGGGAGGTGGGGGTTAGGAAGAATGATAAGGACAAGGTCATCATCGAAGGATCAGCATCAGATCCCTCATTCAGACTTGCTTTCCCCTATCTTTCCATATTCTCCACACTCTTTGACTCACCTATCAGCTATGTTAGCACCTACATGAACCCCAATAGCCTGTAATCTATGCTCCAGCTCCTCTTCATCTTTCTCTCTCTCCACCTCTGCCTTTGCCTTTCCCTTTTCTTTCTCCTTATCCTTATTCATATCTTCTATATTCAATCCGACCAGGTCCAAATCCTTTAGAGCTTTCTCTCTCCTCTTTCTAGCATATTTAGTAGATTGAGCCAAGGTGTGTTTCATCTCGATGGTTAGGAAATGCAGAGCTGTGTGATCGATACTGTTTGGTGAAGGTGCTGATAAAGTCAAAGTGGTTGGAGTGATTAATGGAATTGAATTTGAGTTTGGATTAGAGGATGAAGATGATGATGAAGAGTTGAGGATTGGGAATGAATGAGATGGAATTGCAGTTGGATTGGAAGATTGACCGAGCGAAAGTCGATGAGATGCAGAAGCTTTCGAACTCATAATGAATGGATAACTGCTTTGTTCTTATTCAAATTGTAGATGGAAATCAGTCGAATTTGCTGAGTTGAAGATTATGGATGATAGAGTTGAGAGAGAAAGTTGTCTATCGCTTTCTGTCCAACAACCATCAACTATTCTATACCCAAATCTAATTCCAAATCTAATTCTCATCTAATCTAATTATTTATTCCCATTTATGGCTCAACCCAATCTCAACTCGACTTCAATCCAACAACTTTCTTGTGAACCATTCGAATCACTTTCTCCAAATTCAAAATCAATCTTGATTTCCTCTTCTCTCTCCAACCTCATCCTGTCAATAGCAACCGCTTTGAAAACTAGAAATCAAGTAAATCTCTTGTTACAATCTCAAGCTCAGTCTAACAATGCACTCAATAGACAGCCGGGGAATCAGATCATCGTAGATTCTTTACAATCTGCATCTCATCAGAACTTATTGAAGTTAAAGGCGGATTGTGAGACTTATTTGAATAGATTGACTGGCTTTAGAGATTGGTTGGTGAGTAAACAGCGCAGAGATTCAGGATGTATGAAGATGCAGGAAGTAGCACCTCAAACAGTGCATGCATGAGCATGATAAGTGACATTCTTCCAACAGCTTTGACTTTCACTCACAAATGCTCGTATCACACCTTTTCTTCTTTCATTGTGCTCTTTTCATTCGCTCTCCAGCTCCATGCTCAAGCAGCTCTGGAGACGGAACTCGTCAAAGCCAAGGAAAGGGAGAGCAATCCATCAACTTCAACATCGACAGCCAATCCTTCATCTTCATCTAATCCCCAATCCAAATCTCAGAATCAGAATCAACATGAGACTATAACAATCGAAGACTCGGATGACGAAGAGTCCAATCCTAAAAGCAAGAAGAAGAAACCTTCCAATTCCAAAAATGAAACTATAGATTTGACTTTAGACGACGACGATGAGAAAGCTTCCAACACTCAACCTCAAAACGCAGATTCAATGGATTTGGATTCAAGTCTGTTTGGCGGAGATGACGAAGATGAATCTCAAACTGGTGGGAATGGAGAGAATGCTATTACCAACAATGAAATCGTTCCAGAATCAAATTCTACGATCAACAATAACAACACTACTAATCCAGTCAATTCCAAAAGTCCTACCTCTCAAGTCTTGGAATCCATCACTTCCAGTCTTGCAAATCAAACTCCAAACCCAAACACCAACACCAATCTCTCGAGTAATTCTCAAGCTCAACAACCTCCTCCCCAAATCGATTTCTCAACTTTCGATTTTGCAGATCTTTCCTCTTTTGCTGATGGTTTACAACAACAACAATTGAACAATAATGGTAATGGTACCCTAGGAGGAGCAGGAGGAGGGGGAGAAGGTGGTTTAGATTTATCGAATTTGGGTTTCTCTTCTTTCGATGATGGATTCTTAAACGTCAATGATGGTGCGATGAATCTGGGTGGTGGTGGAAATGGAACTGATGGGAATGGAAATGGATTGGAAGGTTTGGAAAATGTGGATTTGAGTTCGATCTTTGATGGATTTAATAATTGAAGCGGGAGTTGGAGTTGGAGTTGGGAGAGAAGAGATTCTCAAGTCTCCAGAAAGGAGAAGAAAGGGTGGATTGAGATGGTTTCTGGATTCAGAAAAGGAAATAAGGTCTCGGAAAGGTTAACAGAAGAAACTCGTATCAGGGACTTTGGTAGCTAAGAGAGTAGAAGAGAGTCGAGTAGATAAAGTCGTTGTGTTTCCCTCTCCCTTGCTAAATATTTTTTTCTATTTATTGTACGTCGCATATTTATTTTGTACTACTATACATTATCCTTTCATCGTCTTCTTTCTGTAGCATGATCCAACTCGAGAGGATTCGGTGATGTCCTACCGATTGACGGCAGATCGAAGAAAGACCTTTTCTTTCTTGCCTTCTTACCACCGCCATCAAAATCTCTATCATCTAATCCTCTGCCACCAATCTCACATGATATGCCAGCCTGCAGAATCTTTAGTAAAGATTCTGGAGGTAAGTACGAGCCAAGGGAGATGGCGTTGGATTTGACCGCGATTCCAACATGACAATCTCAATCGTTGATAGACTGACCTGATCGAGCTTTATCCTCTCCAATATCTCTCATTCTCTTCTCCATCAGAGCTGATTAGACTTGCAGTTTGCATGCCTTCCTATCCAGGATCAACTTTGATATCTGCTGCCAAAGAATTCTCCGGTACCGAACTCCCTTCAACAAAATCCATTCACAATGAATCTCTTTCAGCCATCAAGTTGGACCAACATAATCAAGTACAATTGAGACTTTCTGTTGAACAAATCTTCGGTAAAACTTCTCCTCATTGGAGCTATTGTGCCATTCTTTGTCTAAATCAGACAGTGATGGAGGAGATCTTTTTGGAAAGAAGTTCAGGTCGATTGAAGATTTTGGGAGATTTTAAAACTATGAAAGCTAAACTTTTGGATACTCTTTCGGTTGGTATCTATGCCTATGGCTTTGATTCAGAAGGTAGCAAAGTTTTGGAAGTGAGTGTCATCTGTTGACTGTTCCTGAAGAAAATCAGAATTATCAGATCGTTGAAAGAGAGATTGTCTTACCTAGACCTTTTGTCTTCTTTTTCTCTTAAGAAGCCGCAATTTTTATCAGTGCTAGTAGTTAGAGTTGCTGTTAGCACTTGGAGCCTGACGCCTTCTTCTGCTTCAAAATCCATTACCGAAAGACAAAGAAGATTCTTGGAAGAAAGAGATCATCCTTTCCTTCCAGGTCGCAAGTCCCCTACACCTCAGAACCTTCCTCCATCTTTACCAATACTCGGCCAAAATCTAATACTGTCTAACCTCGATAGGAACTTGAAGAACCCACTTGGAAGTGAAAGTCAAATCGCATCCAAAACGGCTTCATCAGATCGTCGTGACGAAACGAATCTCAAATCAAATGCTGTCTATTCTTCTTCTTCTACCAAAGACGAGACTTCACAGCGAGATAAAAGCGAAGGGGAGGTTTATGATGCCAATAGAGATAGAATCGATCTGGAAATTGAGGAAATGGAACTGAAAGTTCTTGAAGAAGAACTTGAGGCGAAAGAGATAAAGATTGAATCTTTGGAACATGAGATCAACAGACTTAAAGAGAAAGTGAGTTTTTGTCTGTGAATAAGACCTTTGATGGATCTCTGTGATAAGGTTGCATTTGCTGATGCAGCCTTAATCCTTCCCACTCTTTCTTTGAAACACAGAATCTAGAAAGTGACAGAGCTCAGGCTGGTCCTTCGGGTCGGATTGCTTCCAGTAGAGACTCTCCCAAAAGATTGATCTCTGCTTCTGAAGAGAACTTTGGAAGTAAAAGAAAACGGGGCTGGAATAGGGAAGCAGGAGGGGCGGAGGGAAACGCTTTTCAATGTCGACCGCGATTCATCTGACTTGTCGCTTAGAATTTGATCTTTCGTCTTTTCAGCAGATTTAAGTTCCTAGATACATCTCCGTTAGATACTATTGCAGAAGATGAGGTCTCGAAACTTCGTTAAGCTACATCTGAAGCCTTCTTGGTCGGTAGGGGGTGAAAAAGCATTGCTCGAATCGATGGCTTCACCAACTTCTACTGAAATCTCGAGAAGACGTTGGCCATCGACTCTTCTCGACACGCTCTCACCTTCAAAGACTCATTTTTCTATCTGAGACTTTCTGAAAGCCTTCGGAGATCAATTAAATGAAAATTCGAACTCACTGTCAAGGTTTAAGCCCTGTTTACATGGATCAGAAAGGTCTAGACGGGGCCAAATCGAGTCTTGATGAGAGCGTGTCGGAAAGAGTAGTTGAAGAGCAGTGACGAGATTTCTTTGGAGAAAAGCCCACACCAAAGCACAGATTGGACGCTCTTCGAGCTTGCTACCTCCGAGGTCCCAGAGAATCAGAGAATGACCGAGGCTCAATCGATTCTTGATCCTCTAGATCGACTCGAAACGAGTCTTTGAAGGTGAGAGCGTGTCGAGAAGAGTTTCAGTAGTCTGAAGATGGTGAAGCCATCGATTCGAGCGAGCAAAGCTGGCACCTCCGAGCTTTTCCCTCCGGCCTAAGACTGATCAGAGCACAAATGGATCATTGGTTCATCTCAAAGACTTGACAGTCAGGAGAAACTCGTATTCAGTCTTGAATGTCCCAGTTTTCACTGAAGTCCATCTGATTCTCGACTTCATCTTACCCTGCTGTCGACACGACTCCCTCCTTCTTTTCTTTCTCTTTATTCTCACTTGCTAAGCTTGATAAATGCATTGGGCTTCTTAGAATCTTCTTAGTTCCATGGATCAGCGAAAAATGCGAGCCAGGGTTGGTCAAAGGGGATGAGAATGTCTCACTACCTTGACGACGCTCATTCAAACTCAATCTTTGGGAGAGCCCAAGGTGGGTAATAAAGGAGTGAGCTTTTCTCTTCCTAACTCTATAGACAAACTCCAAGAAACAAGTATCAATTCATCAAGATGAACAACCAAAACGTCCCAACTCCAACGAATCAAGTCCCAGGTCAAGGAGGTGGATCTTTGCAACAAGAGGTGAGTGACGTTGGCCCTGCTCTTTCTCCCACTTTGAGAAATTGTTTCGTCGGTCCCTGGAGCTCTTTCAGTCTCGCTAACTCTTCATTTAATTCCATTCGATGTTCTCTCTTCAGTCCCATGGAGCAACTCTGACGGAAATCGCAGAAGACGGTGAGTACGATCAGAGGCAATGTTCGGGGCCCAGGGATAGGAGAGATCGAAAGAGGATAGTATGAGATGAAGGTGACTTAATCAACAGGACTGGAAGGATGACCGATTGATACAGTTTGGTGATCTGTTGCCTTTGAGAATGACTGAACATTCTCAGACGAACGGCGACTCGAAAAGAACAACACACCAGAAAAGTTGAATCTCTTTTCGATCTTGTCTTCTCTAACATCTCACCTTCATCTTTCCATCTCAATCCACAAATCCCAATCTCATCAGTATCTTTTTCAAGTCACACCGATGGATCATCTCCAGCATCAACTGATGCAACTTCAAGTGGAATTCATCGTCTCATCTTGAAATCAACTCCAGCAAGAATCTTCCACTTCCTCTGTTCCCTCGTTGCTTCATTATGTAGCTCGTTCATCGGTGGAAACTGTGAGTGCTTGGGTTCGTGTTTGTGGTAGCGCGCTGTCGAGATAGTCGATACATGGCGAGGTAGATTGGGAGATTGGAGATTGGATAGATGGACAGACAGATAGATGGATAGATTGATGGCTTGGACGTCTGGAATGATGAGATCGATTCAGTCGTTCTTCTTCTAATTCGGAATAGAATCTTGAGGAACTCAACTGCATCTCTTCCATTCTGTCTGAAAGAGATGAGAAGGAGATGTCAGCTCATCTGAGCCAATCGATGGATGATCTTGTTTCCTGACACTCTTTGCTTTGTCTTCCTTCTCTTCTTCTTCTTCCTCCCTCTATAGACAACAAGGCGATAACTTACAACAAATCTGAACTTCCAATCAATGATGGAAATCATGGTGTCTCAGCGGTCTCTACTCCTTCCAACAATGATTCTGCTCCATCTCGTCAAGCTCAGCCAACCTCTTTTTCTTCCAACCAAGAGATCGTTTGTAGAGCCAACAATCTCAACAACAATTCGATTCAGGAAACAAGAACTGGAAACGGTGGTCTAGTCCTCTCCAGTCATCAAACACCTCCCAAAGATCCTCAAGAGAGATTGATTTCGGACTGCTTCCTTTATCTTCTTTCGTTTCTTCCACCCGAGTCAATCGCAACTACTGAAGCTGTCAGCTCTAGATGGAAGAGCGAAATCCGCTCAAGTGGTAGTCTCCATCAAGAGATGAATTTGATCAATCTAGGACAGGGGGTTCCAATTTTACATCGATTTCACAAACACTTCCATCACCTCTATTCGTTAGCTCATCACAGATTGGTCAAAGTTACTCTGAATATGGCAAGCTTTTGGATCGATTATCTTGTAAAGGGAAAGGTTTATGACGACACTGAATGCTTCAAGCTATTTGGAAACCTTCTCTCTGAATCCAAACACTCTCTCAAAGAAGTTCGACTGGTCTTCGGATTAGACGAGCACAACTTTTGGAGCTTCTGCTCATCTTTCTTCCCTTTCGCTACTTCTATACTTCGTCAACTTGAATCATATCCCAATCTGAAATCGGTTTACATCAGAGGTCCAACTACAGTGTCTTTCACTTTGGTATCGGATCCCGACGAAACCAGAGTCTTCCAGGTTCAAGACAACTTTGACTATTTGAACACGACTGCAACTTTCCAAGACGTCTTTAACAATTTGGAACAACACACCCCCCAACGCTGTGGACACCTACTATGAATACTATGGAATCAACTATCAAGATCTTGGTATTCCAGCTGACCACGATGTGGAAAACGTCGAGATAGTATACACCAGTTTCTCCCTCTTACGTCCAATCATCGATTCCGGCAAGAGAATTATGGGAAGTGGTGCAAGTTTCACTCAATTCGATGCCTCAGAGTACTTCGAGGACTACAATCAACAGCCATCCTCTTCTATCTTGGAAACGCTCTCAAATTCAGCATCAACATTGAAGACATTTCGAATGAGATGGCATCTGACAAACATCAAAGGTAGAGATTTATGGAAGTTTGTTACTCAGTGTACTAACCTCACTGCATTGATTCTAGTTTTGAATCACAGTGAAGCTCCAGGGGCTTTGATTTATCTGAATTCACCAGAGAAAAAGAAGATCAATCTAAATCTAGAACATCTCGTTCTTGATTCTCGTGGTTTTGCAATTGATTGGAATGAAACCTCGGACTGGTTAGGTGATAAGATCAAGATATT
Source organism: Golubevia pallescens (assembly GCA_001599655.1). Taxonomy (NCBI): domain Eukaryota; kingdom Fungi; phylum Basidiomycota; class Exobasidiomycetes; order Golubeviales; family Golubeviaceae; genus Golubevia; species Golubevia pallescens. The sequence continues at coordinate 1,433,966 of BCHO01000002.1, forward strand.
ATCCTTAAGTGACTATGGAAACTGCCTTGGTTTACTGAAAGGTCCTTCGGATTTGAGATCAATCTTTGGGAAGATCACAGGAAACATCACTCATGTAGAACTCAATCGACTTCGTCTAAGAGCCGAGACAGATGGAGAGAATGTCAAGATGTTGGAAACTCTACCGAATCTCAAATCACTCAAGCTGGTAGATCTACATCCTTCGTTCTTTGGCTTCTTCACCACTGCTTTGGTTTATCCAAATCTTCAACACCTCACGATCACCAATGCTTACGAGCAGTCCGCTCAGAGCTCCTTTGATTGCTTCGTAGCTCTGCTAAAAGCCAACTCTTCAAGTCTCGTCGAGATTGAGTTCTCGCTCTCGACCAACAATCCTTTTATACTTCCATCCGAAAGCTTGATTCTCGGATTCAACAATCTACAGAAGTTGAATTTCGGCGACCATCAAGTCGTCGGTCTCTGGTTTGCAACGCTCTCTGAGAAATTTCCTCAACTTTCAGATCTAGGCTATAAGCCATTCAAGTCTGTTCACGGAGCTTTCTCTCACAAGTCTCCTCTACTCATGGGGAAACATAGCTCTTTCAGATAGGAAGAGAATTTCCTTGAGAAGCGTCGAGAAACGGAGTTCCTATCTTCAAGAACCTCGATTCTCTCTTCCCTTCTATCGCTTCTCCTATCAAACTCTGTTCTGTCTATCTTTCAACGCTAACGTTATCCTCTCTCTCAAATTGGATCTCGTTTTCGATTCTCTCCTTTTCTTTCTCTCCGTCTGTATGGCTCCCTCGCGTATCATGTCTTTTCTCATCTCGAATCAAGCCACTACATCTGCTTTTTCAACGTCTGCTGTCTCGTAAACTTTTCTCTTCCTTACGGCACGCAAGAAGAGAGTGAAACCGCTGGCAATGGCGTCGAAGTCTCCAGAAAGAAGCCAGCTTGTGAACGAGAAAAGGTAGTCAGCAAAAGGGAGTGAAGGGCTTCGAAACAAGTTTGAGCACAGAACTTGAGGTCTCTGATTCTTCTTTTTTTGTTCCCATCATAATCTACCCAACGATATATCTTCAGGTCTTTGAGTAGAGGCGCATTATCACCCAAACTATCCACAAAATCTGGGTGTTTGCAGCGAGACTCGTTTTCGGCCACCTCTTAAACGCACTTCCTCTCTGCCCCCTGTCAATCCACTTGAGAGAATAGTTTCCACTTATAATTGTTTGATAAAATTGTTGCACTGAGAATCCAGCTTGCGAGTGCAGCAACAAGGCAGTTCAAGTTGTCAAAATGACTTTGGCTGTAAACGAGAATTCAAGATATCGTCTGAAGCTTTCGAAAAAAAATTCTCGAATCACGACCTAAGTCTCACCTTAGCTTCAAATTGAAGCTCTAAAAACCAAGGAAAAGACCTTTTCGAAGGAACAAGAGGTAGAGAATAGCTCAAGATGATGATCATCTGAAAGCTCAGTTTGCCACTCCGAAATCAACAAGATGCATCACACTTTCGCAGTAGCAGACCAACGTTTTCCAGAGGTTTTCCTCGAACGATAATGACATGCATGAGTCGTAGATGAGAATACAGGACTTTGAAAGCAGAGGTGTACTATCCAGAAATGAAAGAATCCTTCAACAGGTCTCAAGAAGTCGATTTCTGATGCTCTTGAGCGATGGCATCATACGAAGGAAGAGTCATTTCCCCAGTCGAGAAACATTTCTGAAAGGTAATAGACCGAAGAGGAGAAGATTTTAGAAAGACTGAGCTCATTGAAGCGGGTGTTCAATGACAGTGAGAAAGTTGCTCATGGCAGTAATGTTGGTCTACTCACTCTGGCTAGCATGAACTCATTACCGACTCTAATCTTCTCCTCTTTCATGACCTCATCGCCATGTAGAAGCTGTACTTCCATTTCGACTTGAAGTGAATGACCAAAAGAGACTTGATTTCGAGTCTTGCTCGGTGTGGATGGCTGGATTAAGAACTCTTCTCCCTCTTCCGCTTTCTTTGGAAAGCCTTCCCCTTGTGGAAAGTCTACATTCCGTGTCAACAGATATGATTTCTCCTTCTTTGGAAAGAATTCTTGATAGGAAGGATTTGATGAAACATTGACCTTTCTATTCTGATCCTTGGTTTCTTGAGTGAAGCCTTCGGAATCGAAAAGAACGTCTGAGTCAGAATTGACGTTTGAAGTTGAACCATACCCTGAGTCTGGTGCTGAAGAACCTTCCACAAATGAATTGTCGGTGTTGATGGAGTGAGAACTAGTGCCAGAACTGTCTGAGAAAATCAAATCTAAAGAGGAATCCTTCTCTGCTTTCTCAAAAATTAGAACTTGCTGTTGATCGAGGTGCTGCAGCTTCCCGTCTGCAATTGAAAACAAGAGAGAATCCAATTTGAGTCTTTGATAGGATCATTTTCAAGAAAAAGAGAGAACAACTCGACTCACAAGGCGGCGAAACCACTGTCGCTGTCTGTACCAAGACAACCTTGAGCGATCCGACTCTGATAGAAGTGATCTTTCTCTCATCATCTCCATCTTTCTCTTCCAAGGTAAATTTGACAGAAAGATCGAAGCATCCTCCGAGACGAGCATTCGGCACTTGGCCTTTGGCCACAACCTGCAAGCCATCAGGCAAAGGCGAGAGAGGGAAGAGTCTGAGATCCAGTAGATTTGTCGTAGTCATGGCATCTTTCGTGGGACTGTGTTAGAAGGGAGAAGAGCGCAGAGAATCAGCATCGGATCGCTTTGAAATAATGAAGAATTCGTGACTCACTGAACGTGAATGATCACCTCCTTCTTTTGACTCCAGCTCCGAGAGCTCTTGAACCAAGACTTTGTCGGTGTTTCTACACATGAAAGCTGTAGTTCGTATGAGATGTCTTGCAGGCAAGTCTCTTGCGTCGAAGGGAGCTCGTGAGGGAGATGGACGATGAAAGCAAACCTTTGAAAAGAGAGGAACGGGGAAAGGTCAGCCTTTCAAACGCTATAGATATGCTTCATTTCTACTAGACCTACAAATGAGGACCTTTTTGAAGCTCTTTCTGAACCGGAACATTGCCTCCATGGAACATGTATATGAGTTGAACCTCTTCTTCGAAAAAGACTTTGCTTCCAAGCTTGATGTCTTTATGAAGCTGAGTTCCAGATGTAGGAGTAGAAGTCACTAGATACTTTTGTTGAGATGTTCCGATAAAGTTGAGACGAAAGGAAGATAGAGAAACTCCAGCATCTTCCGTAATGTCAAAGCTGATGTGACCTTCGATAGTGAAAAAGGATTTGGATGGATCCGGACAAGCTTGAGGTTTCGCAAGATATCTAGCTTGTGATGGAATGATTTGCAAGTTCTCCATTGCTTCCAGAGGTAAAGAATGGATGAGGAAGAAGTTGATGAAGAGGGAAGAAAGAAGAAAGAAGAGGATCGAAGAAATGGAAAGATGGAAATCGGACAAGCGAACTGAGCAAACTGGGTCTACTGAACGCACACCATCGAGAAATCATGACTGCGATCATGTATGATATTGAAAGTGGTGATATGAATAATGATACAAAGAATAATGAGGAGACGAGATCTCTATAGACATGAATCTAAATGCACATGGAAGTATTGAAATGCGTTTCCTTAGACTCCCACTCTGCTCCTAGCCCAATCAACTGTTCTACGAATAAAGCCTACTCCTGCCGTTGAAGTTTGACTTCTAGATTTTCGTTGATGCTGGATCGAAGAGTTCTCTCCAACTCTGTCTTCAGATCCTTCCCCGATAGAGGTACTTGTGAACCCATCTCTCGTTCCTTTATCATCAACGAATCTCGATTGATTTTCCTTCCCAACTTCTTGACCCCAGAAATTGAAGATCCTATTCCTAGAGCTAGTCCTGAGACCTGAGTCCGACCTAGTCTGCAATCCTGAAGCCTTCCCTCTAGCTCTCAAAGCTTTCGAGATCTCATCGATCATATCCGGTAGACTTCTAGTAAATGTTTCTTCCAATTCTCTTTCTCTCATAAGATAGCCTCTTCTAACATGATAAGGAGCAACGGCATTATATTTTCTCAACTTGTTGTTCAATCCTTCAACTTCTAGAGAATGGAAAGCTCTCTCGTTTGCGACCCACTCCGGATCTCTATAACTAGTGACTAGATCTATTAATTTCTGTTCTCCAGCAGTTCTTGCTGCTGGAATCTCTCTTACTAGCTTCGCTTCAGCTCCAGCTGAAGGTGATATCAGACCTGATTCATCGGCTGCATTTGAATCCGGATCATCTAAGGATTCAGAGGCTATGGTTGAATTCGGTCCAGTTTGAGGAATCGGAGGTAGTGGTTCGAGACCATGGCATGAATCAGAAGTGATCATTCGAGTCGCCCTTCGAATCCATGATGATTGAAGATTGGATCGAAAGGAAGTCAATTCTCTTTCCAGTTCCATGTTCAGCTCGACCCAGGGTGGAGCAGCTCCTTGTCTCTTGACCATACGATTCATGAAGAACTGAGAATTGGACGATAACAAGAAAGAGAAAGAGAGGAAAAAAAGCATGAGCATTTGGAGAGACGAGAAGGAGAGGCGAAAGTATCGTCAAAGTCACTTCATCGAAGCAATCGAAATGTCAAGCTCAAGTTCAAAGACATCTTTCGTTCGTACTAACCTCTTCTCTCTTGAGATACGGATTAGACTCATTGATATCTCTCTGCAAAGGTTTCCCTCTCAACTTGTTTTCCTTGAAGAACCCAGCTTCTTGAGCTTCTCTAATCCTTTCATCGACAATAGATCCCCATCGTTGAGGACCTCCCAACAAAAGACTTCCACCAGGCATTTGTCTACCAGTAGTAGTTCTATTCTCATTCTCTTTCCTTCCATCTCCAGAAGAAGAAGGATCACCATCATAAGATGATCTATTCCCACTAGTCAATTTATAATCCAAAACTCCTTCTCTAGCTCTTTCCAATTTCCCAGCTTTCTCGAACCTTTTGATACCTTCTCTCAATTGCCTCATGGCTTTAGGATCATCAAAAGGTAATTGAGAAACTGAGACACCAGCAGCTTTTAATCTTTGAGCTGGAGTTTGAGAAGATTTGGGTGATCGGAAAGATAGTGATGAAGAAGTTGAAGTTGATTCTAGATATTTCCCATAGTGGATTGCAGCTTCACCACTTGAATGAGATGGTCGAACGTATTTGGCTGACCAAGGCTTGTTGTCTGCTGTCTTTGGTAACCTTCTACCATCGAAAGATGGACTTTCAGAGGGAGTTGGAGTTGGAGAGCCAGGTTGTGTCGGTTGTTGAATCGACTTCAATTTCTCTCCTACAGGGTCGGTTGCAGTTCCTGAAGATCCTTTGACTCTCAATGGCTTGTGCTTGTCCATTAGCATTCGTAGAACTGTGTCTTGAACTCGTTCTGGGAAGGAAAATGGTGGAGATAAGGATTAGAAGAGATGAGCTTACGTAGATGGCTGACTCTTTTCTGGCTTCTGCTCCTCTGCATTCCACGCTTCGGGTAGAATCCGAAACCAGACTAGGTTTTCAGAATCCAGAGCTTCCAAAGTCTTCGACGGAATGACGATTGAAGCAGAAGGTCTCTTCAAGTTGCCACCATCTTTCTCTCTCGTAATCTATCGACGCTACTCACCATCACCTGTCCATACGGGATCATTTGGATCTGGTCTGAAACCTCTTTTCCTTCCTTCAGCTTGTGACTCTTCCTGCTCTTCTTTGAGAGCATCTGCGAATAATCTATCTGAACCAGAAAGCTTTTCTTCCAAAGCTGCTCGCAGGTCCTCTACCTGAGATTGCTCATTGTCAGCTCGGGGCGATGAAGGAGACGATTGATGCTTTTGATGAGCCTCATTGAGATGAACTCTACTTGATGAAGCGTGTCTCTGTTGCTGTCGTAAGAAGTTGAAGCCAGTCGAAGATGAATTCTGTCTGAGATTGGCAATCCTCATCTTGATGAACTGCTGCACGATTCAGGCTCTGTTTTGCTGTACTTGACTTGATTGATGCAACTGATTCTGATCCAAGTTTGCTGCAGAAGATTCGATTTAATGCCGAGTCTCCATCAAAGAGAGAGAGAGTTAGAAGGACAGTCTTATCATCAGCTTCTTGCCTTCCTGCCTTCTTCTCCTTCTACTTCTACCATCCTCATCTCATTTTCGATTCTTCTTTGATTCTTCTCCTACCAACATCAACATTCGGCTAATACTACAATGGTCGACCCATTGAGCAAGCTCCCAACAGAAACAGTTCGTCAAATCTTCAGTCCACTCAATACTGCCGCTCTCACTCGTTCAGAAGCAACCTCAAAGTTATGGAGAAACAAGCTTCAATCGGATTCATTTCCTCATCAAGTTCTAGACCTCACTACCGAGAAGGACAGATTTGCGAGAAAATCCATCGCTTTGATTGACGAAACCGAGAGCATCAGTCTTCTGCATCGTCTTTCGATTGCCAGTCAGCACCCCATCAAGCATCTTCATCTAGATCTACTCTGCTTTTGGAACAATTTCTGTGAAGCGGAAGAGCGAGAGGAATTCGGTCAACAATCCTTTCCAGCCATCTTGTCAGGAATCTCAAAGATCTCTTCTCTCTTCATGGTCATTCGTCTAACTGGCAAGCTTTTGGAGAAACTCTTCATCTCGATTCCGGAGAATGGAGCTGGTCTATCTCAGGAGAATGCTGTCATCTTTGCGGAAATGATCCTGGAAGGAGGCTTCGAGCTCCTGAACTCTCTGCCAAATATGAGAGAGCTTCACTTTGAGATCCCTTTTCCAATGTCTTTGAGTGCTGGAGGTTTAGAGAAAGTTGGCTCAAAAAAGAAATCAAAGAAGATCACGATCGTAGGGTATGTGATTGAAGAAGACAGCATGTTGAGAAACCTTCTAGATACTGATATCTGTCACCACCTCCTCAAGAAAATCAATCAAATAACTCAGAGGGGATTGACTTCGATGAAGTTGGACTTGGGTTGTCTCTTCGATGGGGGTGAGGAGGAAGCGATTCCCGTGGCATTCGAAGGACTCATCAGAGAAATCAAGCTAAATTCAACTCACCTCAAGTCGCTCAAACTCACCTTCAAATTGGACTACTCCTCTCTCATTGCCTGGGATCTGATCGTCGAATGCTCAAATCTTTCAAACCTCTCAATTTTCATGGCTTCAGATGAAAAGGGTGTGATCAAGCTTCGGTTTCCTCAAACAGAACAGTCTTCGAAGATCAAGCATCTCAAGCTAGAGACGGAGCGCTTGAGATTGGAATGTTCTTCCGAGAACTTTTGGAGTTGGATTGGAAGCAGCTTGGAAACACTTTCTCTTCAAGAAATTCAGATCTCCAACAATGCTTTCTCATCACTATTGAATGCGAATCCATCTCTGAATCAGATGAAACTCATTTTCGTGAACGTTCACCAATCTCTTTCGTCAACACCCACTGCAGTCTCTCTTCCAAATCTTCAGTCTCTGGTGATGGAGGGCGGTGCGGTACCCACCTTCACAGGTATCTCTCTTCCGGTGCTCATGGATCTGGCTGTTTATCAATCCTGTGGTTGGTTTAGGAATCGAGAGGAGAGGGCTGAGCAGGAGGCAAAAGATAACTCTGATCTACTTCAACAGCTTTATTCAATTCTCTCAGGTTGCAAATTAACTCTCAAGACGTTTAGTATTCAGAACGCTAAAGGTTCGATAGAAGAGAGCTGGATAAAGAGCGTTATGATTTCAGAATCTATATCTTTTCCAAAGCTCGAGAAGCTCAAACTCCACTCATCTACATCTGATGACTCCGCTTGGTTTGCAGGGATCTTTAGTAGGATTGTTTCACCAAGTGTTGAAGTGATTGAAGTACATTTCAAACCAACTTTCATGTCAGTCTTCTCGAAACTCCTGGTATCTAAAAGCTCTTCTTTAGTCGAGATCAAGGTTCCCCGAAGGTTCACTTTACCTTGGCCTCAGAAGCAGTCTTCAATTGTCTACCCACCAATCTCAACCCTCTTCAAGCACTTCCCAAAAGGATCGTTCCCAAATCTGAAGTATCTGACTCTATGTGAAGACATGGTACCACTCTTAGGTCTCTTCTGTCAATCCGATTTGCCGAAATTGCAGGAGTTGAACGTCGCTTTGAACCGCGATATCTGTTCAAAGTACGAGATCACATCTGAGCAATTGACAACATGGTTAATTTCGATCTTAAGCTCAATTTCTTCTTCTCTTGTCTATTTTAAACTGGAACAAACGAAGGAAGACACCAGGTGGATTCCACATTCCTCGTCGGACAGCGAACTTTCTGATTCCGAACATGGTGATGAAGATAGCTACACTCGCAGAACCAAACCAAAGGACATGTTCAAGGAAAGTCTGGAAAAGATAGAAGGATCCCCGATTATCACATTCAATCGTTTGGAAAGGCTTCAAGTCAGATCCGATGTTCTCTTCAAATTCTTCAAACGATGTCGATTTGAGAAGGATGCAACATTCGTCAAACTGTAAAGCTGGTAAGTCGTTTGCTTCTAGTGTCAATTTGGGAATTGTCTTGAGTATGCAGAGAGCATGGTTATGACTCACGCTTCAAGAGGAGACAATGTGGGAAAGATCAAAAGACGCGAAAGCCTTGGTCTTTGTTTCTTTTGCTGAATCGAATTCTTTCTCTTTGCCTTCATCCTCTTCATTGACTCATAATCATAACAGACTTCATTCAGACTACGGAAGATCTGTTGTTCAATCCTTCTCTCACTTCTCGACTGCCTCTCCCATTCGCTGCGAATCAACCTCTCGCAATCATCAGTACAAGTTTGATTTTCTCAGATTCAAGAAAGTAGAGTACAGGTATGTTGGAGTTTCAGAACCGAATGTAAGAGAGAAACGAGACTGTATGATGAAGAAATTGTATGTTTGATTCGAACCTTCTTCCCGCACTTCTTTTTTGCATCTAGGCAAATCCGAACCCTTCCCCTCCTTCATTCATTGCCAGTAGAAGTTGAGAACGTAGACGTTCATAAGAATCGTATTGAGGTAGATCCAATTGATTGAAACTGTGACAGTAGACGAGGACGTAAAGAACACAGTTCGAAGTTAGTAGCAAATCTATAATGCGTTGATCTCGAACTCTGAACTCTGAACTCACCAAGTATGAGCAGCAGGTAATCTATCATTTCCATAAGCTTTATGAATGTTGAATTTCTGAGTACCTTGCATTCCTTGAAGATGAGCGAAACCTTCCAAAGGAACTTTACTAGTTCCAGTGACGAATTGAAGTAATTTGGCTTTCTCTGTTTGATCAAATGATCTAACGGCTCTCCAGAACCATTGAACGACTGCATCTCCAGCTGAATAACCATGGAGCTCAGTATCTCCTTTCCAAGAATCCACATCAATGTCTGGAAGTCCTGAAATCAAGAGTTCCAATTCTTGTTCGGAAAAGATTCTGATTAGAGAAGGCGAGATGATGTCGTGGAAACCTTCTAAGAAAGCGTCGATCTGGAAGAAAGAACAACGAAGAGTGGAATTTGGGAGTCAGAAAGAAGGACTGAATTGAGATCCCAATTCGAGATAGAATGTATGCCTCAACTCACCTGTTTCTGAATCGAATTCGTCAATCTCTGTTCAGTGACCAACTTGACATATTCCAGCTTATTAGCTTCAGTAACCGGAATAGTTCTTCCATCAGGTTTAAGATCTATAACTTTAGTTTCACCAAAATCATCAGCGTCCACACTGAAAGTTAAATCCAAAACATCAGTGATATCATTTTGTAACATCCATTCCAAACTTTTGAAATATTCAGGATCAACCGATTCCAAATCTTTATAATCGACAGCTCTTCCAAGGATATGTTTATAAAAAGATCTAGTGAAATAAGCGTCAAGTAATCTACCATCATAAATGGCTTTAGCAATAACTCTTCCAACAAATTTAAAGAATTTCTCATGATCTGGATTTACAGAAGACATTCTATTTGGTTGATAAGTAGTTCTATCTGCAGCACAAGGAGCGAATAAAGCATAATCTGGATTAAACATTGCTCTAGCTAAAACTTGAAACCATTCTCTAGTGACTCCTCCTGCATCTACTCCTTCTTCTCCATAAAATCTAATGTTCAATTTCCCATGTTTGATTTCAGGACCTGAATGTCTTGCAAAGAAGGTGAAAGAATCCATAAAGACGAAATCTCTTCTCAAAGATAAAGATAATGGAGTATAATGTTCCCTTCTTCCTTTATGAAGTTGTTGAGTAAAATAATTCCTCTTGTTGTCGAAATCTAAAACTTTTGGATTATGAACTAGTAGAGAGAATGATCCTGACATTAGAGAGGGATTCGTTCGTACCATCACGTTTAGGATCTTGCGGTGCCTTTCAGTGAAAGTGAAGAAGTTGTCTGCCATGTCTTCTCTTGGACCTCGAGGAGAAGGTTCTACTTCCATGATTGGAGAGGTCGCCCCTCTCAACGACCGCGCCTCTGCAGCTTCTAGTGATTCCGGAGTTGCTACGTGTTTCGAGACTACCATCAGACTCTGCAAAAAAAGAATTAGGAGGAATAGGGTAGTGTGAGAAGGAGGGGATTGGATAGATAGTGACATTCCTCGACTTGCTCTACTTAGTCCCTCCCAGCCTCAAATTTCCTCCTCCTTCTTTCGACTCACCTCTATCAAAGGCAACAAGATCTGAGCAGCATTTGGATCACCTTTCAATCTAGTCAAAGCATCACTCAATCTTCTCCAAAGAGGATCAAATTTAAAACTTTCATAAATCTTTGCCAACTTTTCCTCATCTTCCTTTCTTCCCTTTGAATCCTTCTGACCATTCGATTGTTGTTGTTGTTGATTATTCGAACCAGAACCAGAAGCGATAGGACCAAGACCAGCTCCTAATTGAGACATTTGAGCAGGACTTAGAAGAAGACCTCCTCCAAGCATTTCTGAAGCTCTTCTACTACGAGAACCTCTCAAGGCTGAACCTGCACTGAATTGACGACTTCTTGGACTTGGTTCTGCAGGACTACCACTACCAGAGGCTGCCAATAGATCTCCTAGATCGAAGGGAGCCATGTTGAAAGAAGGTAGAAAGGAAGGACCACCAGAGCCAGAAGATGAAGTTGAGGCGATTGAAGGGATGGTTAGGGCAGGTCTTGGTGCGACCGAGGCTGAGGCTGAAGTTGAAGTTGAAGCTGTGGCTGCTTCTGGTTCGTCTTGATCCATTTCTTGATCTGGAATAGCATTTGCAGCAGCAGCGAGTAGACCAGAAAGAGATGGCATCCCTCCACCAGCACCACCACTGCTACCACTGGCACTAGCAGAGGAAGAAGTACCGATTGGGATTGTGAATGTGGCTATCGAGCTGATTGTCGGGTTGGATCTGATTGAGAGAAGAAACGAAGGGGAGGTAGATGGAGAGAAGAGGAGAGAAAGAGATAAGATCAAGAAGAGAAGAGAGAGAGAGAGAGATAGCGGCCAGTCAATGATGATTGTCTTCGAGATGCTCACTGTGAAGTGCTTGATGAATTGTTCTCATTATTCTGTTCTTGATGATTTTCATTCGGATTCGACATTGCTTGATTGCTCGATCAAGTGATTGTGATGTTCAAGAATGAGAAACACTTTTCTCTCTTTGTCTCTCGACTTCGTTCATTCATTCTACCCTGCGTCTCTTTCTCATTATAATCTTCTCACCAGGATATGGTCAGAGTAGAACAGCAGACAGACAACTCGGATCAAGTCATGGCAAATATAGACACTGTCCCTCCAGAGATTGCTCTGCTAGTAGCCAAAGTACTCAGAGCTTTCCCAATCAAGCAATCCACTCCCCCAAACGACGAGGATGAGGTATTGGCTGCTAGGTGAGAACATCACAGGGATCTACTCAGTCATCATAGTCTATATTCTTAACTACTTCGCGTCTCGAGGCTGCTGACAGCTGACTCTGACATCTAATTTCTCTTCTCGTTCTCTCTCTTACATCGCACTATCGCTTTCCATCTACAGAGCCAGAGACCTAGCTATAAGTCGTCTCTGTCGAAGTTCAAAGAAGGCCTATCAACTCTTCGTTCCACATCTAGTACCAGAAATCATCTTTGCAGGAAACAAGACTCATACCGTATTCTTATTACTTAGTCGGAAACCTGATTTGGGAAACTATGTCAAGACTCTAAGTTTGGTCGCTCATTCAAAATCAGACGAAGCTGCAAATCATCGAGAATATAAAGAAGTAATCGAGATTCTATATCCAGATTTCTTTGAAAAGAAGAAGATAAACCCAAATCACATGCTGAATTTACAAACGGTAGTCTATGAAATCCAATTCGGTATTTACAGTAGAGTTCGAAACCTAGAGAATTTAGAATTCCATACTGCCAATTTCGTATTTCCTTTCGTAGAGAGGCTGAGTAATAACAAGGTGGTACCATTTAGGTTTTTGACTCATTCTCTGAAGAGGTTATACTTACCCATCAGTCCTATGATGAATACAGAGAACATGATCACTGCAAGAGCTGCATGTTGGTTATTGATTTTCTGTGAGAATTTACAACAAGCTGTAATGAATGTTTCAGTCAGTCATAAATGTTATTCCTATCTCAAACATCACAGTGAAGCTTTCAAAGGAAAATCAAAAGTAAAACAATTAGCATTATGTCCTACTTTTATAATTGCAAGTGCAGATAATAATGCTTAAAATTGGCCTAAAGATAAAGATAGAGAATGGATTGGTGGTTCAAAAAAGACTGAAGCAGTTTATCATTTATTGAAAGCAACTTCAGGTTTAACTTCATTAGAAATCAGTTCAGGTCAAGTCGAAGAATCCAAAAAAGATAGTACTTTTCTTTATTTAGATTGTTTATCTGCTTTGGAATTATCTTTTGATACTCTGATTCATTTAAGAATCTTGACCAACATTTTCCCAGAAAGATCTAAAGAATTATTCACTGATTTATCCAAATTCAACAAATTGAAACATCTAGGAGTTGAAATGGGAAGTTTGATTTTCCTTTCTCAATGGAAAGATCATCCTGTACCTCCTAATCTTGAGGTTTTATCTTTGATCTTTTTCTATTTGAGCGAAGATAGACCCTTGGAAGAAGAACATGAAGAAGTTGTAAATATCGTCTCCCTTCTGGATCAGGAAAGGTTCCCTAACTTAAAGGAGGTAGTTTTACCTGAAAGACCAATTGGAATTAGTGGAGAAGAGGAATTCTCTCCAACTTTGGTTGAAACTTGGAAAGAAGATATGGAATGGTTCAAAGAGACGGAGGCTTTTGTTGAAGAGAAAGTCAAGTTGACTTGGTTGAAACAAGGAGAGACTGGTAAGTTTTTGAGGACCCTTCGATCTTGCAAAACTCGTAGTTGGCTTACTTACTGATGGAATCCTTCTCTCTCTTGATTTTCCATTTCTCTGGTTCTACTTTGAAAGTCGGAGACGTATCGAAAGGTGAACATTGTCCTTCAATCTTCAAATGGGTCTGCTCAACGCCTTTCCTTGTCGATTATTCAGATTCTTCTTGACGACCTCATCTCATGCTTTATTGTGGATACCTTTCTGTTCTTCCCTTTTGGTCTCAATGTTTATTGCTGTGATCTCGCTTTTCTTTCAGCTCAAAGCTGGGACACGAGCGAGAACAAAAGAAAACAGACCACCCGTTCTCTGTCGGCGAGCAGCTTGATCGATCGATTTACAGAGCGTGAAAACTAGACTACGGAGCTTCACTCGACAGTTCATACAAATGTCAAAGAGAAGAGATCGGAGGAAAGCCTCGATAGATTGGACGTAGAAGGATCTAGAGCCATGAGAGGCAGGCACTCTTGAGGGCATTGTCCAAACATCTACTATTTCTTTTTCCGGTTTGTGTTGGTGCTGCTTTGATCGAAAGATAGAGGGGATTTGAGTGGATACCTGGGTCAGAGATGAGAGATGAGAGATGAGAGATGAGCCGGCAAGGTGGGAGATTTCAAAGTAGACTTCTCGAACGTCTTCTGACTTCTTACTCACCTTTTATCAATTGGAAGTTTGATCCGCAATGAAGGGACATTCTCCTGTAGCCAAGAAAGGATCTCACCATCCACTCTGAGAGGATCGTTGATCTCGAAAGTCTCAATAGGAGTAGAGAGAACATTTCCTAATCTGCTAGAAATTAAAGAAACGACTGCTCTTCCACAGACCGTTGGCCCATCAGGAAATACTTGCTTTTCATATCCGAGGAGAAGAGATGTTAGAGCAGGCAACATTGGTTGCTCTCCATATCCGCTCTCTACATTTTCTGTCGATCCTGAAGTAAGAAGTTTGATCAAATGGCTGTAGAACGCTGTAAATCTAGTTGCGGTGAGCCTGAGATCCAAAACTCGGAGATTATCCCAATTCTTAATGGCTTTCACCAGAACAGAAGCTTCTGCCTCACCACCTTCAAAGGCACATGAATCATTATCTCCCAGTGACGCAGTTCCTATAAACTGCTTTGGATGACTCTCTTGACGGAATGATTGAAGGTCTTTGAATCTAAAAGCTTTGATGAATAGATAATCGAGGTTTGGAGCATGAAGACTCTGGAAGAAAGGGCTTGCGTCTCGAGTGGACTTTGAGCAGGGAGCACGATCGAGAGAAAGACTGATCAATTTGGGTAGGCATATCGGTGCTCGGATCTCTCCTAACGTTCTTGAATTCATGATTTCAATCTTGACATCGAACAGCGTTGCTGAGGCTAGGGAGAGCAGATCCATAACCCATGAGTGAGATACTCTGTGAGAAGTTATGTTAACCCTCTCCGCTCTTTGAAGTGATTTCAACAGGACATCGTTGCATCCTAGACCTGTATGTCCGTCATTCCATTCAAACTCTTGAAGTTGATTTGGTTTCCACGAAGTTGGTAGATCCAGATATCTGGCCATGCCAGAGTAGTGAAACGGCCCCGAGACTCTGGTTGATGAGAGGCTCTTGAGCAAAGGACACTCGGAAGCGATCTGAAGGACAACCTTGGAAAGATCGCTTCGGTGAGAGATGGAAAGTCGTTCGAGAGTTGATGAAGAAGGTGATATCGCTGAATGGAGAAGTTGATGATCCTCTAGACGAACTGTTTTCTGAACTCTTATTTCGATGCTTCTAATTGAATTTCCACACCTTGAACTGTAGGATCTGATCCCTCCAGCGATATTCTTTCCTTGTCCTGTCATTTGGAAAGTTCTAAAAATCTCTGTGAACCCTTGGATAGAAGCTCTCCAAAACCTCGAGCATGCTGACGAGATCGCAATCGAAGGAGGATCCAAGAAGGAAGTTACTCGAAGAAAGACATCTGCAGGGACTTTGCTGAAAGGATCCTCGGCTTCAGGAGCTTTGGACCGTTTCATCTCATCTTTGAGCTCTTCTAGATTGGCGTTCGTCAGAAACGTATCCCCTTCCTGATCAGGTTGCTCTAGAGCCAGCTCCAAGTGATGAAGAGCTTTGGCGAGATAAGCAAACGAGCATCTCAAATGAGCCTGATGAACGATGAGAAGTGACAATGTGGCAAAATCGATTTTCGAAGTTGAAAAGGTCAGTGAAAGTTTCTTCTCCTGGCAAGCTGGCAAGCACTTGCCAGAAATCGAGACTCACCTTCTTCGATTCCCTCAGCTTCAACGCCCTCTCTCCATCAACGACTGATTCTTGAAGTCTGCCTCTTCTCTCCAAAGCCAGACTTCGTAAGAGAAGCGGATTGGCTAGATCAGAAGCGTTAGAGTCAATGAGCTGATAAGATAGAAGAGAAAGAGAGAGCACTTATTAGTGTTTTGAGCTGGGAAGAAGTGAAGTGAAAATTTGCAAAGTCGGAAAGAACGAAGATGCTGTCGTCCTATCTCACACAGCTTTGTGCCAATCGCTCACCTCTGTACAGATCTGAAGTGAGTTCTTGTAATCCAATCTATTCAATGCAGCACGAGCCGATTGCAGTTTCTGTTGATCGATGATGTCGATTTCGTTTTCGTTCTGGGTTGCAGATCGCTTTGCTGCTGGTTCGGATTCAGGTTGCGAATCTTCACTTGGTCTCTTGTACATGTTGATAGTTGATAGTTGTTCTCTGATCTCTTGAACTGCGGTGAAGAAGATAGTCGTTATGGTATGGAAAGTGGTTGCGTAACCCTTTGGGTGTAGCTCTTAAGGGATCGCTGAAATTCAGAAAATCTTGCCCTGTCTAGACCCGGCGTTTTGACCTCGGTGTTTCTTCTCCAACCAACCTGAGCCTTTCAAACAATCGCTGTTCAATTAAAAAGAAAAAAAGTCAATTGGTTCATTTTGTCCTCGTCAATGTGAAGCAAATTCGATGTGAGAGCTCATCTGTGGGTGACTTTACCTCTCTCACCTACTGGTCTTTCTGCTCAGACTGCTGCTCTCTATCATTCTTAGAGTTTGTGACGTCTAGTTGGAACGTCACGCTTTAAAATGTCTTCTGTGACTTTGAGGGGAAAGGTGTTCATTTCCGACCACAGAGCTCGAATCGAGATTCTAATCTCAATCTGCAAAGCTCAAGTCCTAGGCGCTTAGCCCACTCAAAAAGCTACGAAGCTAACATATAGTGAATGTCGAGTTTTTTGAGGCGAAATTTTTACTGACATTTTTTCGATTCATGACTGTTCTGAAGGACAGAAAAAAGTCAGAATGGCTTGGTTGAGTCGGAGTGGCGGGCTGGGAGGCTAGATGTGAGGCGTAAAGCAGAGGAGTTGGGGACAGTAAACAATTAGAAAACCCTTCCAATTTTTTTGAACAATCAACCTTTGTTTTTCTCATTCCCAATTCGACCTTTGCAAGGCTCCGAATTTTGTTCTATAGACCAAGATCATCGGCAGTTCTTCAGTCAAAGTCTGAAGTCACTTTACTGAATGAGCAGAAGTCACAACTCTAGAAGAAAGATTTGAGGACAAATAGACTAGAGAGAAGCAAGGACCAAATATAGAATGATATGCAAGCTTTGGGAAGGACAATAACGATCTTTCTGTTGCTGAAGAAGAACAGCGAGAGAAGAACGAAAAGTTGGAGGGCCTCTGGATTTGGGAAAACCTCGACTTGTTATCAGAGAGACTGAAATAAAAGTAGTTCTTCTCTCTTTGGAAGTAGATAGAATCGATCGATGCCATCTGCAGCTTGCAAGTCTTCCCGAAGTTCTTTTGACCTATAGCTCGTTGTACTCCTGCAGCCTTCGCTCTCGAAAGTAGCAACTCTCTACGAGTGATGACAAATGAACGCTTTCAAGTTTAGAGTCGCTTTTGTCTCTTGTGGGTTACGCACATGACGAAGTCACCTTTTCAACATATGGAAAGTGGGAAGGAAAAGGAAGACGAGAAGACTGAAAAAGTGAAAAATATCTTGCCCTTTTGCTTTTGCTTTCTGCCTTCCGACTTCTACGTCTTATCTTCAATCTTGGCCTGTAGCAAACGGGAACTATATCAATCCTCTCATTTCAAAGTAAGCAAGGAAAAGGAGAAAGAGCTTTTCATCGCAGCCTTTGGAAAAACTTGCCATTTATCGAGAACGAGCACTCACGACTTTGACACTCATTTGAATCTCTCATCTTCTTTATTCCTCAACCTTTTACTCGTTTGAAAGTAGTTCATTATACAGACTTCGATTTTCTCAGGTCCAAATATCCACTGCCCTAGGGACATGACCTCAGTGAGCTCCGCCTGCTTTTCCGACTTCCAAGTTTTATCATCAATCCATCTCGAAGTTCTCACTGAAAGCATCTCTTTCTCTCTCCAAACTGTTTTCAAGAGTCGTTTCGCACAAACTCTGATGCCTTTGGAGCTTTGGGACCAAGCCATCACCACAGCTTTGGACGAATTCGTGCTCAAAGAAAGAAGAGCTTCTGAACTCTGCCTCTGTTGCAAAACTTTCTATTCTGTCGCTGCCGATTCAAGATTCGACAATGCAGAGATCAGAGTAGAGAAAACCGAATCTATGATCCTCTATTTCGAATCTCATCCTCTATCGGCTCGTCGTCTACTGGCGATCTCCATTCCCTTCAACACTCCAGTCAAGATTTGTTCTCGCTTTGCCAAGTTAGATCTTCAGAATCTCAAAAGGTTCTCGATCTATGCAAACATAGCTGGTAATCAAGACGAAAGTTCCAAGATATGGAAATCAATCTTCTCTTCATGTCCAGCTCTTCAACAGATCGGATGTTGTGGAAGTGCAGTCTTAGGCTGGCCTCTTCCTCCTTCTACTCAAAACCAAATCTCAGGTATCGTTCGAGATTTAGGAAACTTCAAAGAAGAAAGTAGGGCACGAGAGCTATCGGATTTGATCGGCAAATACGTCAAGGGAAAGTTGGACGTCGGTCTTCATTTGGGCAAGAATCTAACAACCTCAAGAGTGACTTCAGTCGAAGTCATGATCAAAGATTTCACTGAAATGGTTCAGGATCTAAATGTCGTCCTAGCTGTTCCAAAGGCTCATGCCGCTCCAGGATCCCTCCAGCAAGTCGCATCAATCAAGCAAAGGTTCTCACGCGGATCTGCTGGAATCCATGATACGAACGAAGTCTCAAAGTATCGAGAGAGAGAATTCGAAAAGATGTGGGACCTGCTAAACACTTCTAGAACGAGGGGAAAAAAGACGAGCTTTCAAGATTTTTACAATTCATTTCTGGATGACGGCGATCCTCTCGATGAGGACGATCTTCAAGACCTGGAATATACACATCAAGCTCTTGAAGAGATGCATGCAGATTATATGGAAAACTCTTTTGTGGAGTATGGTGGAGAGTGGAGTGATTAGAGGAGGAGCTTTGCAAGTGGATTCAGAAGACAGAATTTTGTAAATGTTTCTGAGGAATACAACAGAGCTTGAGTGTTGCATCAAAGTCGGCTAGTCGATTGAATCGATCGTAGACTTTTCTTCGAGACAACGTCTGAATGAACAGGAAGCGTGAAGTCCTGTTTGAAGATGGAATGAAGAGCTTGAACCACGTACTGGTTTTGAGCAGCCCCTCCAATCATTCTTCTCGTTCTACCTCGACACTCCCCCTAAAGATGAGCGACTATTCGAGTCTGAAGAGCAAGTATGAATCCGCAGGACAATCTCAAGTATTCCAATTCTACGATTCATTGAACGAGGATGAGCAGAAATCTCTTCTCTCTCAACTTTCCTCTCTAGACGTTGAGAGAGTGAATCAAGTTTATCAAAAGGCAATTCAAACTGAATCTGAAGCAAAGAAATTGGAAGAATCCAATGTGAAATCCGACATTTCAGCCCCTCCTTCTTCCTCTTTAGTATCCACTGGTTCAAGCAAAGATCAAGGAGAACAAGAGCTATCTCTGAGAAAGTTGGGATTGGAAGCAATCTCGAAAGGTCAAGTTGGAGTTTTATTGATGGCTGGTGGTCAAGGAACTAGATTGGGTAGTTCAGATCCAAAAGGTTGTTATGACATTGGTCTACCAAGTCATAAATCTCTATTCCAATTACAGGCAGAGAGAATCATCAAGCTGCAATCTTTGGCTGGTGCGAGTAAGAGTGAGGTAGTCATTCCTTGGTATATCATGACTAGTGGTCCAACTAGGAAACCTACCGAAGCTTTCTTTGAAAAGAATAAGTATTTCGGCTTGGATAGGAACAATGTCATCTTTTTTGAACAAGGTGAGTGAGGTGCGAAGATGCAAGCTGATAGATAGTCGAGACCACGTTGTTAGAATGTATGCCAGAAGTTGCAGTCTCTTCTCTATTGGAGATTGATCAGTCATTGGAAATCTGTTCATCGAATCTAAAGATTGCTTTCACCCAGGCTCACAGAGAGTCATGCAAATCAGTCGAAAGCTTTTAGATTCTCACCTTCTCACATCTCCTTTCCCTTATCACCTTTCGTCTCTCTGCCTCTCCCAGGAACTCTACCTTGTCTCACCATGGAAGGAAAGATCATGCTAGACTCTAAGTCTCACATTGCAACTGCACCAGATGGAAACGGTGGAATCTACACAGCTCTCAGAGCTCCATTGAATCCTTCAACTTCAGAATCAGTCATTTCCTCATTATCCTCTCGTGGAATCAAATATCTCCATGCATACGGAGTAGATAACTGTCTAGTCAAAGTTGGAGATCCAGTATTCATCGGAGCTTGTATCTCCAAGAAAGTTTCCGCAGGAGTCAAAGTAGTCAAGAAGACCAATCCAAGTGAAAGTGTCGGAGTAGTAGCTTTAAAAGATGGTAAATTCAACGTTATAGAATATTCTGAAATTCCAAAATCATTATCAGAAGAGAAAGATCAAGATGGAGATTTATTATTAAGAGCAGCAAACATTGCCAATCATTTCTATACTACAGAATTCTTGGAAAAGGATGTACCTTCATTCGAAAAAGAAATGTCTTTCCATATCGCAAGGAAGAAAATCCCAACTTTGAATGAAAGTGGAGAATTGATTAAACCAAAATCACCAAATGGAATGAAGTTGGAATTGTTCATTTTCGACGTTTTCCCTTATTGTAAGGAATTGACTATTCATGAAGTCCCTAGAAGAGAAGAATTCTCTCCACTTAAAAACGCTCCTAATACTGGTAGTGATGATCCTCAAACTTCTAGAAGAGATTTATTGGCTCAACAGAAAAGATGGTTGGAAAATGTTGGTGCTACTTTGGTTGAAGGTGTTGAGGTTGAAATCAGTCCTTTGGCTTCTTATTCGGGTGAAGGGTTGGAAAGTTTCAAAGGGAAGAGATTTGAGAAGAATGAAATCATCGATAAGGTTTAAGAGTGTAGGGTTGGAGAGGATAGAGGGAAAGCATTGGATCTTTCATTCATATCATATACAAACGAAATAGAAACCAAGTTACCGAACTGTCTGTCTCTTTGCTTTCGAGCTGTCTCTCTTCAGACAACCTTCCGAGACATCAAAGATCTTTTTCAGAATCTTGAACTTGTGTGTCACGAGAGACTTTTTGGATAACAACACGTCGGCGATTGAGCACCGAGAGATTGTGTTTGAGAATGAGAATCGTCGAACTTTTCTTTCTCTTTCCTTCTCACACAACGTAAAAAAACTCAAACCGAGATGCCTCAAGAATCAATTCAATCAAGACTGTTAGCCATTCTCAGTCATTGGTGAGTGGTTTCAACTTCCTTCTGAATAGGCTAACGCTAATCAGTCTTCTCGATCTTGAACTTACCCTCTCAATTTTATGTTCTTCCTACTTCTTTCCTCTTCTTCTTTCAGGTTCTTGCTTCTCATCTCGTTCTTATTTCTCAATCATGGTTCGAGTAATATCAGAATCGATGGCATGTCGTTCATTCAAGATTCAAGACCAAAGTTCAAGCTGGATGATTTGCCTTACGATATAAAGATAGTCATTGCAGATGAGATTCGCTCTTGGAGTGAGAAACTCAATCGTCATCAAGACAGAGTTGGCACAAAGGGAAGAAGGTGAGTCAAGGAATGAGTGCTAGCAAAGACACAGGGCGAGCGGTTCAAGATCAGCGGTAGACATTGGGTGGCGAGGGAGAGCCTTGGAGTGACAGAACAAGATGAGTTTATCCAAAACAATCAATCATGATCAATGGAAAACTTCCACCAAGTGTAGAAGTGGAGATGCAGTGCAGTTCGAACCTCACAGTACTGAAGAGACCTCGACTTGACTCTCTCACTCATCAGGCTGCTCTCTGTTCTATCTCTCACTGACGTTTGCTTCCCATTCCTTTCTTTTGACCTTTCGCTTCTGTCTCCCACCTCATGATAAGAGCGCGAGACGCTACTTTGGGTTCTCTTTCTCGCCTCTCACGTCAATCCGTTTTGGATTGGAGACCATTTCTTCTGAGAGACGTCAATCTAGAGATCCATCACCTGCCATCCTTTTGCTCTATTCTCAAGCGAAAGGACGCCTCTTCAATCTTAGGAGCTGTCAGAACTCTTTCCTTCTACGATTCATACTTCAGTAGAAACAGTCTCACGGAAGAAGCTAAACTCGTTCAAGCCAAATCAATAGTTCCACGCTCAACCTCCGAACTAGAAGGCTTGTCTGTTCACGCTGATCGTATCTCTATGACCAGTGCTGCAAGGGCTTTGCAGATTTCTTTCTGGAATCTTTCGCTTCTCAGTCTCAAGCGCAAACCCGAAAGGATCATCTCTGGAGCTCGTCTCCTTGTGTTGGAGTCACTCTCTCAAGTTGAGACGTTTTCGATCACTGGTTCGGTAGTACCCTTCCCAGGGAGAAGTACAGAAGGCAAACTGAATCTTTCACCTTTCTTTAATAACCTCAAAGAGCTCAACGTCAGAAACATTAGACACCAATCCGGCAAGATCCAAAACCCAATAATCAAGGGTAAAGACATGTTGTCTATCATCGAACTTCCTCATCTTGTGAAGGCGAGCCTTTACGTCTCTATAGATGAGGAAGATTCAGCTTTCATCAATTGTTGGATGAGCTTGGAGTGGTCAAACAGGTCTCTGAAAGTTCTCGAGCTTGAGATTGTTGGGATGATCGAATCTACAGGCGGTAGGGACAATGGCAAGACTTCTAGAGCTGTGAGGAACCTTCTCTTTTGGACTCAAGGGCTAGAGAGCCTAGAGATAGCTTTCGTTCCTTCGGATCAATCTAGAGAGCGACTTCAAGAAGCTTTTCTAGAAGGAGGTGAAGGTTTCACTGGGCTCCACAGAAGTTTGAGAACTCTCGGATTGAGGGGAATAAGTTGGCCGGATGGAGGTGATTTTACGAGTCTGCTTCCTTTCTCGAACTTACAGACCATTCTCATGGATGAAGATGTAGCTGAAGGAGCTGGAACGGCATGCTCTGGCAACGTTCTCACGCCTCATCGCCCATTCCAACCATTCCCTTCGTCTTTGAAGACGATTCATCTTTACTCTAATTTCGCAATCTCAGCACCTGAATACATGGAAGAATCATCCTTACTTCAACTCCCGGAAAACACTTTAGCTGGCATGATATTCTTTCTACCAAGCCATCCTTCTCTCAAGACGATTTACTCACCAGAGCTACCTATTGACCGATATGGATTCCCACGTCTTTCAGCTTTAGAAGACAAGTTATGGTTGAAGTCTAGAAATTCATTGAAACTAGCTTGTTCCATGAAGAAACTCAAGTTGGTTTTCATGGGCGAGGACGAGATGAAGAGTGAGTTTGGTGAAGGATCTCTGAAGTCTCGAGTGATAGAGTTGAAAGCTTATCTGACCTTCTCTATTCTTTTCATTCACTATTTCTTTCTTCATTTTAGTTTAAGATCTCTGCCAACCGGAAGAAGCGATTCAAAACAAAGAGTTGTCTGAGATGGACTCGATCTTGTTTGCTTTGGAGAAAATGAAGAAGGGATTGGAGCTCAAGTTCTGACTGAGGGGGTTTGGCTGCGAGCTTTTGTAGTGAAATGATAGTGTTCGAATCGAACTTGCTGCTCTGATAGTCTGATGCTACGATAGCAATCAGAAGTTTGAAGCTGGAAGATGGAGATTTGCGATTTGAGCTCGATTCTTTCCGTGAGCAAAGATTCTCAACTCTGCTACTTGTCTCTCGCTTTGATAAAGAAGATAACCAAGAGGGATTCAATCCAAATCTAACGATTCATTGGAAGCTTCCCCTTCGCGAAGGCATTCAGGTGAACTTGAGAGGACGAACGAGTTTTGGAAGGCGCAATGCGAAAAGAGGTTGGAGATTCTTTTTCGGATTGAGTGCATTCTCGAAATCTCTTCTTCTTTCCCAACACTCACATCCACTTTGTAGACTTTACAGATAGGAACTTCGAGATGTCTCAAGATTCTCTCTTAGCAGACTTGCAATTCGCTCTAAGCATTTGGTGAGTTTCGAGCCTCGTACAGAAGCTTCTTGATGCTCTCTGAGTCTCTCCACTAAGTAGTGTTCGTTTCGACTGATTCTCTTTGCTTCATTCCCCTTCTGTCTTCTTCATAGCTTGCTTCTGATCTGTGTCTGGTACTTTCATTATGATTGGATCAAAAACATCACCATCTTCGCTCTTTCCAAACTCAACTCAAAACCACACTGGCGCATCAAATTCGACGACTTGCCTTTCGATGTCAGAGTGATCATTGTGGACGAGATCCGTTCATGGGCAGAGCACCATCACGGCAACAAAGACAGAATTGGTACAGAAGGAAGAAGGTAAGTCAATGACGAGTACTCGGTCCTCTACTCTTGTTCGAGCTTTGCACGAATTTCTAGTACAGTTCATCATCGTGCTGACTTGGATCCCATCTTTTTGTTCTTCGCTACGTACTCTTTCATTCTATCTTTTTCATTCACAGGCTCCGTGATTTCACTTTGAGCTCAGTCTCTCGCCTCTCACGTCAAACAGCTTTGGATTGGAGACCCTTTCTTCTAAGAGACATCAATTTGGGAATTCATCATCTACCCTCATTCTGCCTATTTCTTCAGGGAGAAAACGTCTCTTCCTCATTGGGAGAAGTTAGATGTCTTTCTTTTTATGACGCATTCTTTTCAAGAAGCCATCTCTCTCAGGAACCAGTTCTTACCAGAGCCGAACTCATAAGCTCAGGCTTGGGATTTAAATCTGAATCCCAGAGGCAGATGCTTCAGTTTGTTGATAGAATCACGCTTCTAGAAGCTGCTTCAGACTTGTTAGATCTACATCCCTTGGCTACCGGGAGAGAGAAGAAGAAAGCACAAGGATTCACACTTTTCACAGATCAATCTCGAATCGAGGGTTTCTATCAGCTCGTTGTTTCCAGAGCTCGGTTTCTTATCTTACAATCTTTGCCTCGAATCGAGACTCTGTCAATCCATGGATCGGAACTGCCATTTACGTGGGGAAAGATCGGAGAGGGACTCAGGCTTTCAGCCTTTAGCAGTCTCAAGGAACTCAACATCAAATCTCTCAGATATCCTTCAGCTGATTTCGAACCTGTCAGTTACTACCCTCCTTCAATCAGTTGCAAAGACGTTCTTACAATCTTCAAATTCCCACTTCTTCTGAAAGCAAGTCTCTCCGTTCGTCTGAACGAGCAAGACTTCAACTTCCTAGATCGATACCCAAACGGCTCGAAGTGGAAAAATAGAAGGCTCAAGATTCTGGAGCTCGATATTCTTGGAGAGATCAAGTCTCAAGGATACAAAAAAACCGAGAAATCTTCGAAGACAATCAGGCACCTTCTCTCTTTCACTTCTAACCTAGACGCTTTGGAGCTCAGTTTCTTCTCTGCCCCGACCATGGAAACTGTCGGTCAGGAAGCTCTTCGGACAGAAGCGAGAGAATTCGCAGGTTTGAAGACCCTCGGTCTAAAAGGTTTAGGTTGGACTCTTGGAGGGGATCTCTTTCCTTTCCAAAATCTAGAAACGATTTTGATAGATGGAGATGCAGCTATGGCAACGCAAATCTGGTTCTCTTTCGTCGACGAAGCTCAGCCTTTTCTTTCTTCTCTGAAAGAGATCCGCCTTTACTCCAACTTCAAGTTTACTGGACAAGAAGGTAGCCTAGAATCTGGTGTATTCTTAGGTCATCATCCTGAGGACCTGCTTGCTGGGATGATTTCCGTGATACCAACACATCCTTCCCTCAAAACAATTTATTCGCCTAAGATACCTGTCGATAACTTCGGCCATCTTCGGCTCTCCGCCTCGGAAGACAGAGCGTGGTTAGACGCTAGGGAGAAACTGAAGAAAGTCTGTTCGGAGAAGAATCTCGAGCTGGTTTTCATGGATGAGGACGAGATGAAAGGTGAGTGATTTCAACGGCCTGCTGATTGTTCCTTGAGAGCTAACGATTCAACCTCACCGTGTTTCCACATTATCTCCTGACTCTTCCAGTCTAAACTTGAATCGGAAGGCTCGGTTTAAGGAGATTCAGGCTGGCTCGACTCGGATTTGAAACTTTGACGGGAGATAAAAGAAGGAGACGAAAATGGAATGAGCGAACTTTGGAGAGTTGGATGAGCTGAGCTCAAGTCTCCATCGTTGCAGTAACACCTGAGCTCCAACGTAT
The DNA here is from genome assembly GCA_001599655.1 of Golubevia pallescens. Taxonomy (NCBI): domain Eukaryota; kingdom Fungi; phylum Basidiomycota; class Exobasidiomycetes; order Golubeviales; family Golubeviaceae; genus Golubevia; species Golubevia pallescens. Next base: position 1,459,819 of record BCHO01000002.1, read on the forward strand.
AGATACGAAAGCAAAGTTTGAATCAAGATCATGCTCAAAAAAAGAGGATAATGAATGATTCCTATTAGATTCAAAGATGATTCAAAGATCTCCAACTTTCACGACCTCTCTGTCCCTTCTCTTTGCTTCTTTCTCCTCTTTGAGAAGTATCCTGTTCTGGATTTTTGCTTCTTTCTCCCATCTCGACTTCGCTCCATGTTGAAGTCTCGTCAAGACTGTGCTAGCCTGACCTTTCGTCAGGTTAGGTAGAGCAGATTCGCCCTTATTTCTTGTAGATCCTTTCGTTTTCTTCTCCAACGAAGCGGCTCCTTCTGCACTGCACTCATCTACAGCTTCCATAGAGGTAGTCTGTCTACTACCAATAAGTCCCAATCTCTTTTCTACGAAAGCTCGCTGCTTCTCACTAGCTGGCTTCATTCGCCAAGGTGCGAATCTGCTCAGTAGATTGCTCATTGGACCACCTCTGAGAACTCTTGAAGTAGCATATGTATCGCTACCCCTGATAGCAGCATCGAGGGTGGAGGAGTAAAGAACGTGTCGAGCTCTTCTATAAGGAGAAGCTGTTCGACGTCGAGTGAAAGGCCATGAGCGAGCTTGAGGTCGAGCAGCAGCAGCAGCTGCCTCTGCTTCTTCCGAGCCGCTATTCTTCGGGGTGAAGCGAGAGACCCAATCTAAAGATTGCGAAGATGAGGCCCAGATTTGTTCAGAGCAAAAGAGGTGAAAGAAGGCAAGAGATCAGATCTACTTTCGGATGCGTTTGCTTGACTTTCGACTTTAGAGACTCACCATCAGCTTCGTCGTCCTCTTGATTTTTACTCTCTTCATCGTTTCGTTCAACTCTGATGAATCCAGCTGTCGGGATGTCCAAGACGTAGACATCTCCACCGCAATCCACCCAAGCGTTTCTACTCATTTTCTCTACTATCCCAGTATTCCCTCTAACCATTGCCTTATGCAACTCCCAAGGATCGTCATAGTCCACATAAGTTACTTTTGAAGGGTCTTCTAAAGATGTTGGAGAGCCAGAGGTCAAAGCTGGATCTTCTTCTAAATTCGATGGGTTCAAATCTAAACCTTTCTGTCTCAACGAGAACAAATCTTCGTCTTCGATGTCTTCAGTGACATCCAAACCAAAGAGAGTAGGTACGCAGACCACTCCTTTCTCGATGCTTCCGACGACATCCAGTATCAAACAATCCTTCTTTCCACTTTTTGGAGAAAGTCTTAATCCTCTTCCGATCATTTGAGAGAAGATGTTTCTTGATCTTGTAGGTCTAGCTAGAAGAACGCAATCTATCGAGGGAACATCCGCTCCTTCAGTCAGGATGGAACAGTTCACTAGAACAGGGAATAAACCAGATCGGAAGTCCTCTAGAAGTCTTCTCCTTTCAGCAACTGCAGTACCTCCATGAAGATACCTCGCATCTATCCCAGCCATTCTGAACTCGTGAGTAAGCTGCTCGACATGGTCGATGTTGACGCAGAACACCAGAGTAGAGCGACGTTTCCCGTGAGTGGTCGATGAGGATGACGTCGAAGAAGATGTCGATGTTGATGTTGATGTTGATGTTGCTGCGACCGATGATTCGTTGGAAGATGGAGAAGATGTTGTCCAAGCTCGATCGAGCCACGATCTCACTATCAAACGATTGACCGCTGGAGTGTTGACTACAGAAGCAAGAGAAGATGTGGCAAAATCTCCAAAAGCTCCTAATTTGACCGAAGAAAGATCCATATCGGCTTTGATCGAAGTGAATCGCACGGGACAAAGCCTGATAATGAAGTAGAAAACGAAGCAGACAAGACGATGGAATGTTCAGCATGTATTCTCTAGCGTATCAGATGAATTTGAAACAAAGTGAGGCTACTAGAAACATTCAATTTGACAAGAGAGGGACTGCCTCTCTATCGACACATCGACTCACCACTTCTCTTCGATCATATCGAGAAGATCTCGATGATAGACAATCTTGTCAAACACAGTTCCCAGGGCCAAACCATCGTGTCTACTGAAAGTCGCACTGAACCCAATGATTGGAATTTTTCTTGATCCTAAAGCAGAAGATAACTCAGACAAAGACTCTTTCCCTTTCCCTTTTCCTTTTGGCGTTTCCCTTGGCTTCCGCTGGTCTAGCGAGACGTTGATCGAAGGATCGAAATAAGACAGAACCGAAAGATAAGAAGGAGCAGCTGCATGATGAGCTTCATCTACCTTTAAAAAAAAAGCAAAGAAAGGATGAAGATTGAAAAGTCAGCTCTCGATTGCGAAATAAGCTCTTCCTTTTGCAGCTGTGCAGAGACATCTCTCTTGACTCACTATGATAGCCTTGAAACCTCTTGGATCAAACTTGTTCAATCTATCTTCACTCCTGTGAAGTGTCTGATAGGTAGCTACAGTCACATCTGCGACTCCAGAGGCGACGAATTTGCTACCTTGTTCGATCTCGACTGAAAGGTCTGGATGGGTATCACTGACTGTCCTTGCTGCTTGCAAAGCTAGTTCAATGGATGGAACTATGATCAAAACTCGATTTCCAGGAGCTGGTGTAGAGGTAGAGCTCGAGCAATATGGCAGATTCTCCAAAGCTGGAAGCTTTTCGATGAGAGAAGTGCTGGTAGAAAATGAAGGTGATTATTAGTGATCAGCACGCATCTGCTGTCAGCACAGCTAATCGGCAATCTACTCACAACATTGTCGTCTTCCCACTTCCAGTCGGAGAGGAGACACCAATCCTAGTGATCCCATCTTGCAAAGCTTCCAAGCAAGCAGCAACGCACTCTTCCTGGTAAGGTCTCAGCACGACTCCCTCTTGATGTTGTTTCAGTTCGGGTTCTGATGATAAGATAGTATCAGAGACTTTCCTGCTCTTCGTTCTCGTCGACGGTTCCTTCTTGACCTTCGTGTTCTCTGAGACGGACGAAGGAGTCTTCTTCGTTCTACTCGAAGCTGATTTGGTGGCATGGCGAACTGCGATTGGAGTAGGATAGAGTTTCGATAAAGGATCTTGACTTGCTATGCTCTTGATGACAGATGAGATAGGTCTGCATCGTCTCAGAGCGAGCATCTGCTGAGGCTCGAGTTGATGATGTTTGGGAAGAAAGATAAAAAAAGCTTGACAGCTCCCGTTCAAAAGTCATCAAGATCCACAGCCATCAAACAGCACACCTCAATGACAGGATCGACCAATTCAGTTTTGCAATCTAATCTGAAACAATGAAATTTGCGAAGACGATGCTGATGAGGTTCTATTGTTACACTAGAAAAGCTTTCTCTCTCCGTTTCCTTCTCCCTCGCCTCACTTTCCCTCTTGAGACTATCATACAGAACTTCCTTCTAGAACCCTGCTAGAATCTTGTTTCTGATCAGTCATGGCTCTAGTCATTGCATCTACCCAAACTTCACAGGAGACTTGTCCAATTGGACCGATGTATCTCGAGTGAGCTAGGATGGGAAGACGTCTTAGAGCTCTACCCGATAGGCCCTGTTTAGAAAGAGAGAGAGAGAGATCGAAGTCGAAGAGAAGGTCGCGGGACGAAGGAAGATCAGCAACAGCAAGAAAGAGCTGGTAAAGCTGGCGAACTCCGATCGAGACTCACGCTGCAAGTATGAGCTAGATCCCAAAGCTTCGAACTGGCATTCGAGATGACTCCTCCGGTAGGATTGATCGAATCAGAAGTTTGCCTCTGTGAATTGGCATGATCAAAATCCAAGAGCTCCTTGACGAGGTCGATTGGGAGGGAAAAAAGATTTACAAAGGTCAGAGACAGAGCAAAGGAAGGGTAGGAAAAGGCCTCTCTATATGAAGAGCAAAACATTTCAACTTCAGGAAAGATCAACGTGTTCTTGACCCACCCTGGAGAAAGAAGCCTTCAGCTCTCATCAGACTCACCTCGTCCTCGATCAAACCCACTCGAGCCAATTCAGAAGCACAGGATTTGAGGATCCAGTAGATTGCTTTTGGAGGTGGATGACCGATATACTGTTTGATATCTGCACGATCGATGAAAGCAGGGTCTAGAGAAGCAGGAGTCGAGAAGGAAAGGAGAACGAGAGAAAGAGACTTCAGCGATTGTTTCAGTCGAAGCTTTTCCCCGGTTATCTGTCTTCTCCAACTTACCTATGGTTTCAGAAATGTTACTCGTAGTCATGACCAAACAGTTCTTTCTATGTTTCAGTTTGTCTAACTGAGTCAAGAGAGCATTCACGACTCTCAAGGCATCTCCAGGTTCAGAAGAAGACATGGAAGAACTCCTAGCTGTGGTCAAAGATTCCACCTCGTCGATTAGGATGACTACGAATGTATTCTCTTCTTCAACCAGTTCTGTAATCATTGAGAATAGCCTCTGAACTAATTTTCCGGATTCAGAGAACCATTTCGAAAAGAGGGAATGGGAATTGATTTCTACTAGATTACCTCGATTGTATCTGTGAGAGAGGATCCAAGCAGATAAGAATAGCAAAAAATAGCCAGGTAGACAATAATCAATCTTTTTCGAAAAGTTCAGCTTGGACCAAAGAAGAGAAAGATGTGATTTCACTCACCGACCAGACAAACGAATGGCAAGTTTCTGAGCCAAAGCTTTACAAAGACTCGTCTTTCCCGTTCCTGGAGGACCATGAAGAAGCACCACCCTTTCATTTAAGGTAAAGAAGAAGAAAAAAGCACGTCAGAACAAAAATTGAAGGCATACACTCAAGTTTTCTTTCAGATTCGAAAGCGTAGAGACAAAGACCACTTCTTTCCGTTTCAACTCACCTGTTCCAAGAAACGACGTTGAAATCGATTTCCAAGTCTGAAAACTGCAATGTTGTGTTGATATAACGAAGCAGTCTCAATTTGACATCGTCTTCATATATGAGACTTTCCGAGGAAGATAAAGGGAATGTGAGAGGTGTTGTTGTTAGAAAGATTGTAACCGACTTTTAAATTTCAAGTTCTAAAGGTCGACTTGATGGCATTTGCTCCTCTTTATGAACGATTCAAGGATTCTAATCCTCATTTCGAGATTGAATAGAGCACTTCACTCTGAATAACAACCACTTGAAGGTCTACTCTCTCCTTCCCAAGTAGCAATTCACTCTTCCACCTTCTCCCTCTCATCTCGATACTCACTTATCCCAAACCCCATCCAAAGAAGCACTGGGTAGTTCCGAAACAGTTGCAGCAGAAACGTCACTATCCTCATCCTTCTCAGCATTTGGGTCCGAAGCAGAGAATTCCAACAATTGTTCAGTAGGATCTGGTTTCCAAACGTGAATGACCAGAGTGCAACTCTTTGTTTCTATGATTGATTCTCCAGATACTGTCAAAGAAATTAAATCAAAGCAAAGCCAGAGATGGATTGATTGTAGTGTTCATTGGAGATCAAGTGTAGAGATCAAAAGATGAGATCGAGACGGTGCTTTGATGGAGATGCAAGTACTTTACTTGATACTCACCAGATTCAGCGACTCTGATACTATCTGCATTCTGAGCCAGACTTGAATCCCTTCTCCAGCCATCCAATTCAGATTCGCATTCGAGGAATTCAGTTTGGTTGACGATGAAGGATTGAACTTGTCTCTTGATTACATCTCCACGGATACTCGAAGTTGGGATCAGACGGACCTCGACTGAAGAAAGGAAGAGAGAGTAGTAGTAAAAAGGATAAAGATAATGGCTCAAGATGAGAAGGGATAGAGAGAGTAGATATGAAGGAGAAGTCAATCTTTTGTGAATACTGACTATGAACTGCTGGGTTGAGGATCTTTCTCTGAGTTCCGTTCAAGTTGCTGGTGCTTGGAGCAGAGAGATTGATCCCGGCCATTTCCAAATCGCCTCCTCCTTGTTGCTGTTGTTGAAGATGAAGATGATGGAATTGATTGCTCGTCATCCCAATGTGTTGTTGGTTGGTCTCGAAGATGGAGTTCTTTTCTCATTTTCTTCGTGTTTCGTGTCTCCAAAAGTCAGTCACTTTCTACTCTCATCTCTGTTCTATATTACAGAAACATGTAACAAATTTAAAAAAGAGAAAATCGACTCTGCCGCATCGAATGAGGAAAGCGGAGACGGTCTGTGAAGTCTCTTCAGTGAGAGCCTCTTTGCCACCTCTACCTCTTTTTCCTCCTCTGCTCTCTCGCTCTGATTTTTGGCTAAGAAAGAGATCCGATACTCGTCCAATCGATCGAGCCAATGTCCACGCAGAAATGGAAGCAAAAGCCAATGATGAGATCGTTTTCCTGCTTCTTCTCTTTGATTTTCTTCTCGAATTCAACCTCCTTTCGCCTCCGTCTTCCCATAGGTCTCACTTCTTTCGTGTTCAAAGAAACCAGCTCGAGTTTCTCCTTGTCGGTTGAGAATGAAAAATGTAGGAAAGACTTGTCTCCTTGGAGAAATCGGCAAATCCCCTGCTGGTTCGGAACGAGGCCCATGAGTTTCAAGAAGGAGAAAGCTTCTAAACGAGCCTCCCCTCATCGCCTTTCATCGGAAAAGGGGACCCAATTCGTTTAAGAGGTCACGCTTTTCCAAAAAGAAATGGATTCTTTTGAAAAAAGTCATCTTGATTTCTTCCCTTCCCTCCTCTTCCCTCTGCTCTCTACTCTATCCCTCATCGATCATCATTCCTTCTTTCAGCCCACTCATCACTACTAGTACTCCTTAGGGTTTGACCACCCATCTTCTCAACCCTAAGGAATGGCTTTGACCATGATGAATCCAAATCACAATCATCTTCCTACTCAAGCTTACCATCAACAACAACAGCAACAGCAGCAGAACAAGACGACATTACCTTCGAATACTGCGTCTACTTCTTCCAACATGAACCTTCAATCTTCAAGATCAAGGGATGTAGCCAAAGCAGATGCATTTGCCAATCTAGTCGTCTTCATTTGGTTCTCTTCTTGGCCTTTGCTAGCCATCCCAGCTGGGAATGGAAACTCTACTCCTTCCAACAAATCCCCCACTGCCACTTTCCAACCTCTACATTCTTCTCCTCTAGCAAACACAAGTTATTCTCAGAATAACAACCTAAATCACAATCAGAGTCAAAGTCAGCGGAGATCTTTCGCAGAAGGGAGTGGCTCGAATGCAAGGGGCAGGAGTGAGAGTGGGAATGGGAATGGGATTGGTAATTCAAGCTCTGCAACTCATCAAGAACCTGCAGATCATTTCGCTAGTAGCGTAAAGAGAGCTTTGGAAGAACATCTTTCCACTTCTGACAATCAATCCAATGGTCCTCATTGGAGTGGGAATCCAGAGTCATCACAATCATCTACCAATCCTCAACTTCCACCCTCTACTTCTTCTGCCTCGACCTCACCTGAACTCAACAGTCCAGATTCAGATCCTTTGACTACTCAGAGATTACTACCACATGTGAGTATCACATCACATTGCTCCTCCTTTTCTTTTTTGATCTCTCGTTGTGAGCTCATTAAAATGTCCACTCATTCTCACTTCGACATTTCCCTCCTTCTCTCTCTTCTTGCTCCTTCCTAGCAACGATTCAAAACCTTTGCCAGAGATGTCCTGACCACGACTCAATCCTCAGGTCCAGGAATGGCTCTGGCTCTACTCTTTATCTACAGACTCAAATCCGCTCATCCTCATCTAAAGGGAAAAGAAGGTTCCGAATTCAGAATCGCAATCACTGCCCTCATGTTGAGCAATAAAGCTTTGGAAGATCATACTTTTACTAACAGGAGTTGGAGTGAGATTAGTGGGATCGAGCTGAAGGATATCAATAAGATGGAGGTTGAATTTTGGTTGGGATTGGGCGTGAGTACTCTTTTTCAGAAGATGAGAAGTTGAGAGAGAAAAAGGTGCAATCGGGAAGTGCTGGAAAGGATGGACAGGAATCGAAAAATGATCTGTTCGAGCTTAAAAAGAACCACTTTCTTGATAGCTTTCAAGTCGTCATCTGCGACGAGAGGTCGAAGAGAGAGTGGACTTGGAACTGACCTCCTTCTCACAGACCATGACGTCAATGATCGAATTCTTCAAAACTGACGACATCTTCTTTCTTCCTTCCTCCTACAGATGAAGATCCATGTCTCGGTCGAAGAGTATCATCAATGGCTAGCGACTCTCAGGAGTCTAGAAGAGCGTAGAGCTCACGCTTTGATCAAGAGAGAAAGAGACATCAACAAGAGAAAGTTGGCTCAGCATCATGCTGCCATCGCAGCTCTTCAACAACATCAACATCAGCAACAGCAGCAACATCATCAATCTCAATCCCTTCAAGGTTCACCTCAGCATCCTCATGCCTTTCCACAAGATCATGGCTATCCAACTCCTCCAATGCTACCTTATCCAGTTTATCATCACAATCAAAGGCCAAGTTCGAGTTCTGGACTGCTTCAACCTTCCTCTTATTCTCTTCATGCACCTCAACTTGGATTGAGGACTTCTGGTCTTGCTCAACAACCTACCGGTCTTTCGGCAATTCCAAACGCTACTGCAACTTCTCCCTCTTCCAATTTCAGCTTCGATGCCCATCTCAATGCCCAACGAGATGATGGTTCAAGATCACCATCTTACGTCTCTCCGATCAACACCAATCATCCTCAACAAGCAAATGCAGGTCATATCGATCTCTCATCTTATCAACTCCCTCCATTTCAAACCAGACCAAATTCTTCCTCTGGATCTGGATTGCTTTCTACTTCCAATTCTCGTTTCCATTCACCAGAACAACCTCTTTCTAGACAGCATCTACAATCACATCAACAATTGCAAACTCCATCGAGTGATTCTAGAAGACCTTCCAACGCCTCTTCTCAAGGTTCGACTTCAGTTTCAAGTGTCAAGAGAGCTTTCGGTGCTATGCAAACTGGATCTGCTTCACCTTATCATTCTAATGAAGAAGATCAAGATTCAAGAAGTGGTAGTGTTGGACCTCCTCCTAGTAAGAGATTGGCTGCAGGTTTAGGATTATTGAGACCTGGTAGAAACCTAGTTGGAGAGGATTGGGAATGGATGTCAAGTGTTCACAATACTAACGCTACTGGTGGAAACCATCTGGGAAATCATGATGGAGTGGGAGAAAGTAGCAATAGATCCTCGGTCTCTCCAACCAATGACTTCCGAGGTCATTCTAGACAATCTTCTTTCCCTATGGATGGTAGAGCAAGATCTTCTTCTATTGGCCAATCTCTAGCGCAATTCGCTCAAGGGAATCTGAATCAATATTTGAATTCCAGAAGTGGTGGAACGCAACATCATCATTCTTTATCGAATCCAAATCCTTATCCAAATCCCTTCCCTCATCCTCATCAAGAGAGTCTTGGTCATCATCAACATCAACATCCAAACGCTTCTTATCCTCATCTTTTCCATCATCATCAACAACAACAACATTCAACTCGTACACCAAACATGCTAGTCAAACCTTACACTGATTACGATTTGAATTCGAGACCTCAACCAACGGAATTAGCATTCTATCAAATCTCAGCTGCATCTTCTGATCGTAGAGTTTACGGAACTCAACCTGCTCCACCTCTTACAGCTTGGGAATATGCAAACTCTAGAAGAGGTAGTCATGCTGGAATCGCAACTGGGATTCAAACTCCAGTTTCTAGTGCTTATATCTTTACTGGACAATCTCCAAGTTTCAATCTGGGAAATACTACTCCGATGGGAAGTAGTTTCGAAAGTCACTTTCCAGTTTATACTCCTTTGGTTAAAGCTCCCCAATCTTCACCGGAGAATGTTAGAACTGGGACTAGAAGTAGTGGTGGTGGTTTGATTTCTAATCATAATGGATCGATGCCTTCTTCTTCGGTTCATCATCATCATCAACAACCTTCTTCTCAAATCAATAGAAGTAACTACTACAACCATAACCATAACGTCAACAATCATCAACCTCATCCTTTATCTAGAACAACTTCTCCAATTGCTCGTTCAGAAGGGAATGAACTTCCTTTGGAATCAGATCGAGATCAACCGAATTTCGGTTATGATTCTTCTAGATCCTCCATTCAACATATTCCTTCTGCAACTACTAATTCCCACAAGAGGAAGGCGGAAAGTGATCAGCAGAATCACGATTATGAAAATGGCAAACGTCAAGATGAAGAGAAACGATCCAACAATCATGACGTCTTTGGTCAAGAGATTTACAATTCCAATCCTTCGCGCTAGTCGCGATTTTTGTTGGAAAGCCCACTTCTTCAGTTCTTCTTCTTCGCCATTTCGATCAATCAGACGAAGGCATCCATAAGCTTTCTTCTCCATTATAGAATTTCTCTTTCCCTGCTGCTCAACTGTGTTGAGTTCTTTTGCCTCCCTGTGTATTCACTTTCGATTTCTCCCGATTCAGCCTTTTCTGTCAACATCCCTTTGTTCAAGTCCTATAGAGTTGAAATTCTCAGAACCATTCTACACAATCACAAAGCTTCTCAATGTACTTTAGTCAAACAATTCATTCAATCAAATCTTCATCTGTCCATTTCCAAACGAATCTCACACTTGCGATCGAATTGATTTGGAGGTTTTCATTTGCGCTATCATTACATAGTTGGAAGGAGATAATTGGATAAAGAAACAAACCATGATCCGAAGAAGAGAGATGAGATGAAAGAAAAGAAACTCTGAAAATGCTTTGGTGGTGATACAACAAGGAATTGGAATGCGATTTGAATGACAAGAGAACAGGACAACTTAGAAGGTATTAAGCTTGGGATGATCATAGAGAGTCATCGCAGACCGCAATTCTGACTGGATCTGCGAGTGTCTACGAATGAATATCTAGCAATAAGATTTTCGGTAGCACAGTAGACAGCTTCTCCCGAAGGGCAGAAACAGAGACCAGCGATATTGATCGAAGGTTCCTAGAAAGAGGGAACAAACAGATAGAGAGAGCAGTGAAGGAAAGTCAGATAATTGAAAGAACAACAGAACGGAGACTTTCAGTTTCAAATACTCACTCGACTCCTGCTACTCGAGGGAGGGACGAGATTCCAACCTGAATTGAAGTTTCTGATTCTTGGGAGTTCCCAACCAGGTTCAATGACTCTTCCAAAAATAGGTAAAGAATCTTCCCAAGAGGGTTCATCAGATGAATTGGTCAAGCTCGAGGTAGTTGCCAAAACCTCGTCGACTTCGTCTTGATGAAGCGTTCTTGAATCTGGACTATTAGAAGCTCTATTTGATGGTCTGATTCTGGAAAGGATCTCATTTCTAGCAAGTAAATCTTCCAATGTGACAGCTCTACCAGAAGAGTTTCCATCTCCATTTCCATTTCTTCTCGAACTTGAACTCTGCCATTGATGTTCCTGAAATCTTTGACGAAAGTCTTGCAATGGTCTCGTTCTCATTAATCCAGGTACACCTCTAGTCGTTGAAGAACTTCCTTCTCCATGAGTAGATGAAGCTCTTTCACTTAGAGAATCTCCAAGAGCTGAAGCAGGTTTCACCATAATCTTCTGATGATCCGTATAGCTGAGAGTATCGACTATGTGAAAGTAGTTTCTATGTTCAGTGAATGCTAGATAATCTCCATTAGGAGAGTATTTGAGACATCTGGCAGCTCCATTGCTTGAACCCGATTGACTAGTTGAGAGACTTGCTATCTTCTTCGAACTTCTAACGTCCCAGACTGAAATGATCCCATCTTGAGAAGCTACTGCCATTTGATGACCATCTGGATGCCAGGCCGTCGAGAAAGATGCATCGGATGAGGCTTCAGGATGGATCGAGAAGAGGAATTGGTGTTGAGATTAGCGAGAGAAGAGGAAAGCCTCATTTTCGAGCACTCGAGAGCGCATACATTCACTTTTTCAGTAACTCACCAAGATAGGTCGCGATCTTTTCAAACTTCCCTTCCTTGTCGAAACTATAGAGAAAGACGTCAGGAGTGTCTCCGACTGCTATCAGATTTCGATTGCTAGGACTGATGCTCGAGTGATTGACACAAGTTGGAAATTCGATAGTATTGACTCTAGTCAGACCTGGCAAACCAGATTCCAGTCTACCGTCTTGTCCAGGAGTGGAAGTGGGTTGTCTCAGACGATAGATCTTGATCGATTGATCGTTGTTGGAAATCATCAGTCGAATCGGAAGTTGAGGATGTTGTTGAGCTGAGAGATTGTTCAATGTGGGATTGGAAGCTGAATTTGCCTTGCTTGATCTTTGAGGATCTCTCGATGTCGATGTTCTAGATCCTCTGGAAGGAGCCAAGGTTGGAGTTCTCGAGAATCCATAAGCAGCAGCTAAAGCATCTGATTCTAAATCCATATTCTCATCCACTCCCGCTTCTACTCCTTCTCCAACTTCGTCTAGATATAAATAATCCTCTTCTTGAAGACTCCGCTGATCTTGATCCAATTGCATTTGATGGTCGGGGTTGTGAGACTCGTTTCTGAGTCTACCTCCAGGTTCATCTCTTGTCCAATATAAGGCATTCCAATTGGTATTCCTCGTCTCAGAAGTTCCGGAAGGCAGTTGGCTAGTAGAAGCTTGAGGCTTGTGATCTGTATCGTATTCTATAGAGATGGCATTATTGATACTTCCACCTGTTGGAGTCTTCAAAAGCCAAGGAGCAGGTCTGTCTCTGTCCCTATCTCGACTTGAAGAGGTGGATGAAGGAGAATGGAGAGGACGAATGGCTAGTTCTGATTGTTGACCTCCAGCTGCAAGTAGACCACAGCCAACTGAGATGCAATTCGGAGAGAAGTCAAGAGTGCAGAAAGTTGTATTTGGCTGAGAAGTGATAGAGAGGATAGAGTGATAGAGACAGGTTAGTCGAAGCATTCTCATTGCACGCTCTCTTCTGTATTTCTTTTCCTACTTTGATTTCAGATCAGCATACATCTATCCAACAGAACAGAGAAGCCTTCTCGCCACACTCCACGTCGATGCTCTATCTAATCATGCTCCCCTCCGATTTCATACGTCCCAATTGTACTCAAGTCTCTCAAAGACTCACCTTTGGAGTCGGACTGGAGAAGTCTGCCTGCTCTATTCTGAACTTGTTTACCTGCCAGAGAGCGAAGACAGAGAGGTGTGATGATGAGAGAAGCAGACAAAGATGGATCACAGAGGCTAATCAGTGAGTTAAGGCTGAGTCGACTCACAAAGAGGACCTTATCCTTTCCGACTGGTTGTATGAGATCTCTCAATTGCAAATGATGAATTGTGACATTTGCAGCCTGCAATCGAGGTTCCGGGTCGAGGATGAGTCTGTAGAGAGATGGTCAATAGAGTCAGCTTGAGATTGATTGCAGTATCAGAAAGAGGAGTACTGAACAGAGCTCACCTCGTCATTACAGATTGAGATTTGATGCTTGCAATTGAAGATGTGATATTAAATGAACTCTGTCATGAATCAAGTCAAGTCGAAGGAGAGAGTCTTTCTTTCTCTCTTTAAGATCGAGATGTTATTGACGCTGCAGAGCTAGTTGACCTCTTAGGCGCCGCTACCATCGTCAAAAGCTCGACTTCTTTCCTTTTCCCTCATAAACCCAATCAAATAAAATCCTGGTGCCGCCGAGTTTAACATGTTGATTTGAATCTCTACAAATTGTTCAATCTTATCGAAAAAAAATCTTGCCTTTGTCGAGTCCGAGGGGCTCGCAGACGAGGTAGAGTTTCTGACGACCTCCTTTGGATGCTTGCCTTGTCCGAATTCTGCCACCATAAACATCAACTTTCTCCCTCTCCTCTCTAACTTCTTTCATGATTTCTGTAACGTTCTAATTATCAAAGACAACGCCTGACACGACCGTGAATAGTGTCGGCAGGACTCATTGCGCTCAGCCCTTTGAAACTCCACCTCATCGAGAGATTCGAGGTGACCTCCGGATTCGATTCCTGTCATGAAGATGTGAACATTGGTGTATTACATGATGTCTAGAGAGGCAATCTGAGCTGCGGATGATTGGCATGGAAGGGGAGACCCAGAGCTGCACACAGAGATTCTCTTCTTCCTTCTCTCCTTTCACCACCTTTTCGTCCATCCTTTTCTCTTTTTCCTCTGTCTCCTACTCCTTCGCGCGCATACTCCCTTCATCTTCATCTCAAATACTCGAGTAAAAAAAGAGAGAAAATCCACTTGGACAAGGCAAAGAGGTGTCTAGATCCCTTTTTGACGTGCAAAGACGACTTTCTTCACCCATCCACTCTCATTCAGATCCAAACACACTCTATTACTTTTCGACTCTCCTTCTTCTATCTATTTCTCCTTTCGAGATATCCACTTTTCTACATCACTTCACATCCAGTAGATACTTCAGAGTCAAGAGGCAAGCGGTAAGGGCGAAGATTTTCTGCTTCGTTACCACACCTTCTAGCCTCTTCCTTTCTCTCTACTCATGGCTTCCATCGTCGCCACTCCCGCTCAGCAACCTGGAACTGGTTCTGGTCAACAACAGATCAAGAAACACTCTGCAGTCACAAAGGTCCACATCAGAGATGGAAAGACGATCAAAGTCAACGGTGAGTTCTTCAACACCACCCAAGAGGAGCCAGCCAGCCTTTTCCCCTTCCTCAGTCAGCCAGCTCAAGCTCCTACGCCTACGCAAAAAGGCACGGCCTTCGGTTTCGACTACCTCTTCCTATTTGCTCCATTCAATTTGTTTCACTGAAATTACATCTCTCTCTTTCTCTTTTCAATCTTGTTTTTCGAAAAATGCAAATTCGACTCTCCTTTCATCTACTGCGTCTCTCTCAGATCACGTTTACATCTCCGCTCCATGGGCCCCTGGTGCAGGAGAACCCTACCTCATCGCCAGAGTCATGGAATTCGTGACTGCCTCTTCTGCTCGTGCAGGTGCAGCTGCTCTTGCTAGCTCCTCTGGAACTCTACAAGTCAGAGCCAACCTCTATCTGAGGGTGAGAGACGTCTCTCACAGGGTCACCAACGATCCTCGACTCCTGCTGGCAACGATGCACTCGGATCTCTTCGCTCTCGACAACGTCAGAGGCCTATGTGAAGTCAGACATAGAGAACTCATTGGAGATGGTTCAGCTCCGGACATCACTGCTTGGAAGAGGAGAGACGATCACTTCTACTTCCATCAGCTGTACGATCGTTACATTCATCGATTCTACGACGTGATCCCAATGTCAAAGATCAAGAACGCTCCTGCAGACGTACTTCTAGCTCTCAATGCAAGGTATTCCTTCGTCGTAGCAGAGGTTGGAATGGCTGCGGATCTCTGTGATGCTCTTCGAGGCTGTGCAGTTTGTCATCAGTGGGCTCCTTCGTAAGTCAAAGCAATTCGGATTCCTTTCTTCTCTTCTCATCGATCCATTTTTCATCATCAATCTTCCTTTCTTTATCTCGAAATCTCTTCCCATCTACCTCCTAACCAGTGCCGACTCTGTTCGATGCGACACTTGCAAGACCTACTATCACATGAGATGTCTCAACCCTCCTCTTCTCGTCAAACCTTCCAAAGGTTATAGCTGGTCTTGCGCTAGTTGTTCCAAGAAACACGAAGAGGATGTTGGAGTCTACGCTAATGGAGGTGCTCTACCTCAGAACTCTCTGGCTCCTGGAACGATCACCGAAATCGATCCGGAGAAGGAGAAGGAGAGAGAGAGGTTGGAAGCGGCTGAGAGAAAGAAAGGTAGCAAGCCTTCAGTCAAACCACCTCCTCAGCCGAGAGGAAGGAATTCTTCTCGTCGTAGAGGTGATAGAGATGGTCTCAATCTAGGTAAGCTTTTCTTAGGCATACATTCATCCTCTACCTTTACTTTCGACTGAACTCTGCGTGCTTCTCCTTTCACCCACCTCTCTTTCTCAGATGGAAGCATGACTCCCAATGGAAGTCCGGGTCCAGAAAAACCTCTCGACGACATTCGTGGAACTAGATGCTTCAACAATTGGCCTTATCGATACTTCGGTCAGCACACTGCTGCTCCAGATGTCTTGGATCCTCACGACTCGATCTACCCAAGAGCTACGACGAGACTCGGTCCCAAATTCCAAGCTGGTCTACCAAGTTGGGAGGAACAACAAGCCATTGGAGTTGGAACCTCTGTCGCTGCTTGGGGAAAGAGATCGGAAATGGAGAAAGAAGCAAACGAGGCTGCTGGAGAAGCTGCCAAAGATTCGGTCATGCAAGACGGAAGTGCTTCAGCTTCCAAAGCTGCTACTCCAGTTCCAGAGACTACCAAGCCAGCCGAGACCATCACTAATGGAAATGGAAATGGAGTTGGAACTGCCGGTGGAAGCGAAGGCGAAAGATCTGAAGGCGATCCTTCTAGAGCAGCCTCGCCTTCTTCAGTCACTCACTCTCGTTCGGCTACCACTGAACCAACCTCGGCTCCTGATGCTACTACAGTCACTTCCACACCAACCAAGAACGGGACAGGAGAGCCGATCAGCTCAGTGGAAGGTAGAGCTCGAGAACTGACTGCAGGAGAAGAACGATCATCTTCTGCACCTCCTTCTCGGGAGAACACTCCAATCCCAGGTACTGTCAAGAAAGGTAGAGGAAGGCCAAGGAAACATCCTCCCTCTACTACGACAAAGAATTCTGCAAACGAAGAAGCTGCTGCTGCTGCTCCCGATGGTGGATCGAAAGAGGATGCTTTGGAAGCGGAACCGGAGGAGGAGATCAATCGTGGATCTGACGAGACGATCGATGTCATATGGGCTCCTCTCGACTCAGTGAACGATGTTCTAAGTGAGTAGAAGCCGTGGAAGTCTCTCTGCCCTTTTCTCGATCGATGACTGACGCTCTCTACTCCCCTTCTTTTTTCTCATCGTCTCTCTTTTCTCCAGTCAACGCCTATCTCAGTGGCATTCGTTCGCACTTCTCCAGTGTGCCTGGTAGTCACGTCGATCTCATCGATCGAGCTCTAGAGATACTCTACAAGCACAAGGGAGATGCCGTCCAAGCTTTGATGGAAGCTTCGACTTCTGACCTTGAAAAAGGTTTTCTCTTAACAGAATGGAACGCGAAGGAGAAGCGAATTTTCGAATCTGCTATCAAGGAATTCAGTGCTGAGATGAAGAGCTTGAAGAAGAGGATACCTACGAGAACTCCTGCCGAGATTGTCAGATACTTTGCTCATTGGAAGAAGTGAGTAGTGTTGCTTGTACGAGCCTCGAAATTCTTTGCTTTTGTCTCGACGAACCTAGTCTCACGCAATCTCTCTTCTCTCTTTCTCAAACTTCACCTTCAGTGGCAAGCTCGCTCAACAGATCTCTCTCGAAGCTGGTGAAGGAGAAGTCGAGGAGGAAGAGACTTCAGCTCCAGAAGAGGAGGACAAGACTTCAACGAAAGAGAAAGGAAAGCGACGTGCTCCAGCTCGAGTCCGAGTCACTTCCAGCTCTAGAGCCGTCTCTCCAGCGATGTCAATCTTTCCTCCAGATCCTCCTAGAAGCAAGCCTAGAGTCTGTCAGATGTGCTCTACTTCTTCTTCTTCCTTCTGGTACAAAGGTCCTTTCGCTTGGCAGAATCGTTCTCTCTGCTCTTCTTGCGGTCTCTATTGGAGGAAGTACGCTGCTGAAAGTTCGATCGCAGAGTCCATCGTAGCTTCTCACAAGCGTCAAGCTGCTGCCATGGCTGCTGCCGAAGAGAAGGAATTGGGAGTCGCTCCACCTCCAGTCAAGATGCTCAAATCGAACAAAGAGACCAAAGTCCCTCAAACTCAACCTACGACAGTCACTGAGAAGACAGCTACTCCTACCAAATGTCTCTTCTGTCGTCGACTTCAACCAATCAAGAAGCTGGAGCAGTGCACTCAATGTACGATGAGCGCTCATCAAGGCTGCTACGGAATCACCGAAGAAGATCTCTCTATCGAAGGAGGATGGCAGTGCGATGCCTGTGCCAACGAGAAGACGTTAGACGCTGCTCTAGTTCCAAGATGCGTTCTCTGTCCAAAGGAAAAGGAACCGGAAGAAGACGAGCAGCAAGCCAAGAAGGCAGACAGACTTCTCAACGGAGAGCTTCCACCTGACGCTTCGGATCGACCTCACGGAAACTCTCTTCAAGCCAGACGGATCAAGCAAGGGAAGTATGGAACGGACGCAAAGACTACCATCGATCAACAATACTCTCGTTCCATTCCTGGAATCTCTGCTCTCGAGGCTTTCAAGGCTACCGAATGCAACAACTGGGCTCATCTCGTCTGTGCTCTCTGGACGCCCGGTGTCTCGTTCGTCGACTCCAAGAAGATGTCTCTGGTGGAAGGAATTGGGAATCTGCCTCAAGAGACTCACGAAGCTGTCAGTATTCGTAGTAGGAAAGGTACAGAGAGAACGAGATTCTATCGGCGTGTGTCTGACTTTGCTTCTCGTTCTCTGTCTCTTTATTCTCTCTTTCTCTGCAGTACTGTGACATCTGTGACAAGAAGAATGGATCTTGCATCACCTGTTGCGAAGCTTCTTGCGACAGAACTTTCCACGTCGCTTGTGCTTGGGCTCAGCAACCAGCTTACGTCTTTGGATTCGAAGTCAAGCCAGTCGACAAGGCCAAGAAGGCTACCAACACCGAAACGATCGTCACTTTCAAAGGTGAAACTGGAGTCATGTCTGCTTTGGCTTGGTGCAAGAAGCACAAGGAAGCTAGCAAGTCTAGGAAGCTGTTCGATATGGGAGAATCGGATCCAAAGAGTGGTTTGGTGAGTACTTCGAGACGCATCGAGGCTTATGAGACCTGACCCGAAAGTCGTCTCTGACCTTTGAATTAATTCCTATCGTTCTCCTTATCTTTCAGACTACCGTTCAGACGTACTCTAGGAACTACAAGAAGGTTCGAGCTTCAGGAGGAATCCCAGGCAACAAGGCCTACAATCTACTTCGTAGAGCTAGGAGATTCGATCGAGAATTGATCGCCAAAGCTGATCCGGAACAAGAACATCCACGTCCATGGCCATTCCCTCTTCCAGAATCTCACTGGTTGATGCGATGCTCTCCTGAGATTCCATCAGATGCAGTCGTAGATGCTTTGGTGGAAGGACCTTGGAAGAGAGAATGCGTGGAATGTCATACTCAAAGCAGTCCAATCTGGTGGGAACTAGACGAGAACAATGTAGTCATCACTGATCCTTCTCTAGATCAAGACGAGGATGAAGAAGAGATCCTCAATAGGATCGACAATCAACTTCAAACCGTCTCTAAACCCTTCTCCAAGAGTCTGGACGTTCTTCAAAGGTTCGATGAATACGATGCTAGGGTTTGTTGCAATCGTTGTAGACCTCAATTTGAAGCGGATTCTCAACCTCAATCTCCTCCTCATCATCATCAACAACAATCGAAATCCAATTGGTTAGGCGATTTGATCCATCCAGATCCTCAACCTCCTTTCTCTTTCAAATCTTCCACCTCTTCGGCTACTGGAGATTCCGGTTCCAACAATCCAAATTCAACGGACCCTTCTGTGGATCGAATGGAAGAAGACGAAGTTATGGTCAATGGACATGGTGAACCTTCGAATGGAGTCTCTTCAACCTCATCTTCCTCGAGTGTTCAAGTCCCTCAAACTCAAGTCGAAGCTCCAGTTTTTCAGACTCAGAACTCTTCGAAAGCAGACCATTCTTCGAATATGGATCTAGGCGTAGCTGAAGATAGAAGCCTAGAAGGATTTCAGTTCGACGATCAGAGGCAACATCAGTTCGATCATGGAGAGGGAAGTAGGTCGATGGATCTAGATCAGTGATGGGAAAGAAGGGTAGGAATCAAATCAAATTCTCAAAACAAAAGCTCTATATGCAGTTCTCATCATTCTATGTCATCCTTTCTCAAATTCGCCACAGCTTTATCTTACTTTAGACTTCTTTCTCCCAATCACAAGAATCTTACCCTCGCAATGGCTCCTCGCTTATCTCATTAATTATTCATCATCGTTCTCCTTTCTCTGCAAGAAATAAAATCAATCTTTCCTTCTTTGTCTGTTCTTGTGGTTTCGCGAGAGTGTTCAGTGATCGTAGGAAAGATGCTATTGATTTTGTTTGACTCAAGACGAGGAAACGTCAATTACTTTACATTTTCGAGAACCTTTCTTCTTCCTTCCCTTGGTTTTCCTTCTCTTGATCATTCAGTCCTACTTCTCTTGTTTCCGACGTCTTGATCCAATCCACCAGATCCATCTCCAGCTCCAACTCCATTACCACCTTGAGTCCTAAGTGGATCCTTCAATTTTCCATTCTCTTTGGTGGTTGAATATTTCCCTGCCGAACTTCCGTTGGTTGCAGCTTGGTTGCGAGTACGTTTACGAGGATCTCTAGAGATTGGAACGGCAGCAGTGGTCACTTGAGGCACTTGAGCTTGAGGTCCATTATTTGCAGCAATTTGTGAAGGACCACTCTGCTGTTGAGCATCGACTTGTTCTTCGTCTTCTTCCTCCTCTTCTTGAAGATCATCCTGAGTCTGACCTTGAGATCTATTGGCACCTTCATCAGGTTGATTGTGTCCCAACAATTGATTCAAAGTAGCTCCAGTTCCACTTCTATCAGCTCTTTTCTTTCCCTTTCCCTTCGATTGAGAAGTAGAACCAGATGCTTCTTGAGTAGATTTATTTTGATTCATGATAGCCATCGCACTTCTCAAAGCTTCGGAATCCATGTTGCTTTCATCGTATTGATGTAAATCATTGGCCAAAGTTGGATCGAAGTTGAGGTTCGAACGACTGATTTCTTGGAGTTGAGAAACAATGGTTTGAGCTTCGGATACTGCGAAAGAGGAGAAAAAGATTGATCGAAAGGAAAATAAGAGTAGAATCGAAGAGACGAACGAAAAGTTGTGGTCAAATGAGAGCACAAGACTTCGAGAAAAGTCTCGTTGACAAAGAATGGGTGAAGGAAAACAAGAAATCTCGCAACTCACATCTTTGAAGAGAAAGCTTCTGAAGTGATGAATCAGATGCAACTTGATTAGAACCAATATCTTGAGGAGGACTGACGACATCTCTCAATACTAGACTCAGATTTTCCAACGCTCTCGAGGTTTGAAGAGTCGAAGTCTGAAATTGAGTCTGTAAGCCTTCGATCATAGCCTGATTGGAACGAACATGACATTCGAGCTTTTCGAAAAGTCTATAGAAGTCATTAGAGATAGATTGAGTTGATTCTTGTTGAATGAGAGTACCGTTTCCATTTCCGTTTCCGTTAGTTTCAGCTCCAATCTCCTTCAGTCCACTCGGTGCAGAACCACTTCCGTCTCCAGGTAGAGCAATACCATCATCAATCATGTTTCTAGAACTGGAAGCTTCAGCGTTAGCAGTATTACTCGTATAATTTTTAGCATTTCTAGAGATTTCCTCTACTTTTTCCTGATGAGCTTCCTGACCGGATTTCGAATTTGCTCCTGCTCTTCTAACGATTTCTTTCAATTTCCTCTGATTACCCTTGAGGAATGAAGGATGTTTGAATTCCCATTCAGGTTGAAGAACTACGTCTGCTGTATTTTCAAAGGTCCTAGAGTTGACTTTTTGGAATTGGTACATGTTGAGTTGACGAACGAATGAGTTCCAATTGTTGTGTTTGAAGTCTGACGAAGAGGAAAAGAATGTGAAAGAGTTAAAGTCAGCTTTGAATAAGTGATTGAAGCGTAAAATATGAGAGCGAGAGAGACTGACAATGAGGCAGGACTTTGGAGGCGAATTTGACGGGATCTACGACTGAGAACATGGTTCCATCATAAGACCATTTGATGAGCTGGCTGACATCATCGTTTGCAGGTTCTTCCAGCATTCTGGTTCACAGAAAGAGAGGGAAAAGTGAGGAGAAGAGGATGGTGAAGAAAAGAATGAGCATAAATGAAGACGAAGTGTCGAGGAGATCTGACTCTGTTTCATCCGCTCTTCTTCTGTATACAAAGGATGCACTTTTTCTACTGACCCGAACAGCTTGGTTACGAAAGCAGCCGGCTTTGATTTGGTAGGCTTCGATTTGGATGGGTTCTTTCGAGGTTGCTGATCCTCTTGATCTTGATCTGGCTCATCTTGCAAATCTTCGAGATGGCGAAGATGTTGATCCACGGTGACATGGGCTTGTGCTTGTTCAGTTGCTTGATCTGGCAGAGTGTTGCTCTTTGGGAGAGTTTGATCCATTTTGGATGCGATGTTGACGAAGATCAGAAAGAGGAGCAGAATCTTCTAGAACTATTCTTCTTTCTCCACGTCAGGTGCTCCTCTCTGGATTCTTCTCTAGTAATGAGAGATTTGGTAGTTAGTGTTAATATCAAAGGATTGAGATTGAGAAAGTATCGAGAGAGGCAAAGAGGCAGTAGAGGCTCGGCGGTTGTGCTCGGTGTTTCCTTTCTCTTTCTCTGTCTCTTTCTTCTTCTTCTTCTTTTCCACACAATGTTTTCAATGTCTGCCGCTTATAGAGTCGCTGAACAGCTCAAATCAATTCAACACTACGCTTACTTCGGTGCTCGTGGCGGACTAGATCAATCCACGATCCTCAACATCAGGTTCATCTCCCTCTGCTACTCCTACTTCGACATCTTCGAATGGAGAGAGAGGACTTGGTGATGGGACATTCTATTTTACAATCAAGGTTTACTCTATTCCATCCATTCCATTCCATCTTACTCTATTCTATCCATTCATCCATCCATTCCATCTTGCCCTTTCCTTTCTCCTTGTCAAACAACTTCTTCTCTTTTGCTCAATTCAACGCCTCTTGCTCTGACTCTTTTCTCTCTGGATGCTTGATTATGGGGAGATGGATTCCAACGTTCTGAATATCAACTGGTATGTGTACATCGATCGAAGGTAGAATGGAAGTAGAGCTCAAAGAAGTGGACGAGACAGCGAGACAGGCAGAGAAGGAGTGATGAGCTCGCACCAGCTAGAGACCAGGTCCCTCGCAGTCTTTCCAACTCTGCTCGTGTGAATTCGAAGGACCACTTCCAGTTTCTACTCTTTTCCAAATCTAGAACCTAGTCTGCATGCCGTCCAAACAGGAGATTTTCCATCAAGGTGTTTGAAAACGCGAGAACCGTACTCTTGATTTCATAACCTCTTCGCCTCCTTTCTTCTTCGAGGTCAAACCTACTCAATTGATCCCCCAGCTTGGAGACAAAACACTTTAAAACCCGGGATCGAAAAAGCTATGTCATGGAACCATCATCATCTCTCTCCCACCCATTCGATTTCCCCCTTTTCTTCTTTTCTCTTTCAACCTTTTCCTTCTCTCCTCACGCTCCTTTCAAAAATCACTCTCTCTTAAGAGGCAACAAAGATGACTAGCGCATCTTGTTCTCCAGCTTTGACTTCTTACAATTGGACTTATGTCGGAACTTCTGATCCTTGGTGAGCTAGACGAAGTCGAGAGGGACTCACTCCAAATCCCATCGAGGAAAAGCTGACGTCCTTCTGCTCTCGCTTTCTCTTTGGTTTGGCAGTTCCTTGAGTCTTTCTTATCTCCAGGTCTGTAATTCTTCAGCAACTTTACCTCCTCTGACTGCGACTGGGATCACTTCGCAATATCAGGGGCCTGCTCAAGGAAATCAAGCCGATCCTTGCGTTTGCTCTCCTTCCTTCTACAATCTGTTGAGTGGTGAGTTGTCAATGGTGATCTCTGTCATTCGAAACTGAAAGCTGATCATTGTTTCTCATCTTATCGTGATTCTGTCGACGTATCAAGCTTGCACTGCCTGTCAGGATCAAGGAGGCATTCGAAGATGGCCTCTGTGGACCAACTTTACTCAGAACTGCCCTGCTGCTTTTCTTCAGTCGTAAGTTGAGAATACTTTGAATGTTGGAGTATCATTCCATTTATCAGCACTCGAGCTCATATCCTCTTCTTTACTCAATCTCTCGATCCAGCTCTGGTCCTTCTTCGATCCCAACGACACTCAATCAGAGCATTCCCACTTGGGCTCGTCTAGATCCTTCAAACTATCTCAATGATACATGGTCTCCTTCTTTAGCCTATTCAATCTCTCAGTCTTCCGTCGTCTTACCTTCAAATCTTACTTCTTCGGTCAACAAAGCTAAACATGATACCGTTCCGGTTGGAGCTTTGATCGGTGGAACTGTTGGAGCTTTTGTTGGAGGTCTACTCTTCGCTGCTTTGATTGCTATTTGGTACAAGAACTTGGACATCAAAAAGGCAATGTGGAAAGAGGAACATCCGAAGGCTCCTTGTGGTAGGAACTGTTTCAAAGGTGACGATTTTTTGATCCAAGATGATGAGCCAAGTAGATTTGATCCAAATGGAAGTGGTGACATCAGACGAACCAAACCTAGTAGAGATCTCCATTCAGTACAAACGAACGATTCTAACAACTTATTAGAGATTCTCAGGAGTGAATCGTCGGCTAGAGGTTCGAGTGATAAGATCCATGTCATAACTGGGGATAAGAATGCGATCAGACCTGTTTATTCTCTAGAAAGTTTCAATACATATCGTCAACCTTCGAGATATAGATCCAATTCATCCGGTTTCAACATGAAAGTTGGTGGAAACTTTAGTCCAAGATCTCCAAGTGACACTATCGAAGAGCTCGAAATGAAGAATATCGCTTCCACCTCTTCAAGTGGCTTTGGTTATGGATCTGGAGGACAAGGAATGGGCAACGCTTTAGGAATCCAAGTTGGAAGGCAGCCAGGAATGGTCAGATCGGATAGTGACAAAAGTGGATCTAGTAAAATGACAGGATCTCTATCTCAAGGACATGGAACTTACGAACAAAGCATCGAGTTTCTTTCTCCAAGATCAACACCACCGCTTCCATCGTCTATGTCTCAAGCAAGACAAGATTCGAATCGAACCATCGCTTTACGTTCCACTCCTCCTCCAATGGTCAACATTCAAAGTCCAGGTGGTAGAATCAAATACACTCCACCAAGTCAAGACACGAAACCGTTGAACCTAACTCCAAAGAAAAGTTTTGGAAACGTTCGTGGTGCAAGTGAAGATGGTAGAGTTTCTCAGTACTGGCCTGATCCTCATCATATATCATTTGATAGAAGGTCTACAAGTCAAGATAGAGAGAGGTCATGGGATAGAAGAAGGCTCAATCGATCTGGCAGTTCAACTTCGTCCGGTGGTAGGGGAGTTCTTTTGAGACCATCTAAATCTGCCAGTCATAGCAGGGAATCATCTTCTACCTCAAGAGAACCAAGACCAAACTTAGTTTCTATTCTGACTAAAAGTAATAGCAGTGGTCAACTTAGAAGACAGAAAAGCTCTGGAAATTCGAGACCCTCTACAGATGATCAACCTACAGCAGGAACTCGTAGAACTGCATCTCAACCAGAAGCACCACCATCTTCTTTGACTGCGGAATTACCATTCGATCCTCCAGTCTTGTCATTTGAACATCCTTATGTTCGTGGTTTCTCACCCACTTCAGGTCAAGATTCAACTTCTCATCCAACAACTTCCAGACATCCATCGACGCCACCTTTACTTCGAAACCAATCGGATCCTCAACAAGTCAGAGGAAAGACTTCCCTTCTCAAAGCCAATGATCCGTCGATCTCTCATTCCAAGGAAGATTCTTACATTTCCAACAGTTCTGGAAGTAATAGCCATAGTGGCGGTGGAAGTGAAGATTTCATGAGATTCTTATCCAACGCTTCAAAAGGGAAAAAACAGCCTCCCATGCTTCTAACTCCAGAGGATAGTCCTACCAAAGACGTTGCCAACGAAGCTCGTCCGAGGGGTGGAGGTCAGTCGGACCTTGAGAGGAATGGAAGTTCAGAAGGGACAGAATCAGAGGGTGGAAGTAGGCAAGAGTTGAAGCAAATAAGAGAACTGTATGCTCAACTCTCAAACGAGATCTCCTCGGATCCAAGTGGTAGACAACAGACGAGTGAAGAACTTCCACCGTCTAACAAGCAAAGACATCATCAACAACATCCAAATCCAACCTCAAGATCTCCACCACCTCCGAAACCTCTTTCGAGATCGTCTTCAATTCCAAGAAGTCCACCACCTGTTTCTCAATTTCAAATCCAACGTCGATTGAGCAGAGAAAGCGCTACTTCCGCTTCTACAATCACTCCCAGAGTCGGTCATCGACAGGATCAAACTTTCGGAACTGGAGCAGCTCAGAACATGCCAATCTCTTCTCACTTCTCAAGTTACAGAACCACTCCAAGTCCAAGTTTGAATCTGGACACAGATGAAGACAAATCCAAAGCGACTCAAAGTGTAGATCGAAGTGAAAGGGGTTTCAGAAGTCCATTGAATGATTATACCTTTGGAGACGACGATTTTCAGATAGTGTATCCGAGTGATGAGGCTTTAGCATCAAGTCAGGAGGAAGAGATGGCTGTAAGAAGACGCTGAGGATGGAAGACGATATCTGACTTGCATGGACTTTTTCTTTCTCTCTCACATCAAATTGAACAATGCTTGTACTACGACTGTTTATGTGTTATGTTCTATCTATTCACGCTATTTTTTACTTCGCAATATCATACTATCTCGAGTGTTTTCGAGAGTTGGTGAGGCGAGCTTGCACTTTTTGCTCTGAATGAATAGACAAGCCACCTCCGAATCATTCACGAGGTTTTAGCTACAACACGAGAGAAAAGTAGAGCAGAATAGAATTGACAGTGTAATAAAGAAGAATTGGAACCCTCTCTAGCTCAGAAGAAAGAAGAAGGAAAGAAAAGAAGTCGTTGACCTGTTCAATTTTTGATCTCTATCTTCATTTTTGTTCAGCTTCTTGTTTTCCATACTTATGAACGCATTCCAACAAGAATCTGACATTCTCAGTATCAGTAGGAGGTAAGATTCCATGACCGAAATTGAAGATATGAGCACCATTTCCGAATCCACCTTTTTCCTTGACCAGAGTTCTCTCCACTTCTTTCTCGATTCCTTCCCTCGATCCTAAGACTGCCACGTTGTCCATGTTACCTTGGAGAGCCACTTGATGATTCCTTTCTGGAGATTTGATACCCTCAACTCTAGACCTAGCAACTGAAGGTCTGATAGTCCAATCCAATCCTACGACATCATAACCTGATTTTGCGATTTCTTCAATGGAATGTCCCAATGCTCCCTTTGCAAATAAAATCATTGGAACCGGTTCTAGGGATTGAGATCGGAGAGATTTGCGAACTTCGGTTGCTATTTCTCGTAGGTTTGGAAGACAGAATTCTTGGAAATGATTGACTGATAATTCACCTGCCCAAGAATCGAAGACTTGGAGGAGCTAGAGAGAGATAAGTCGAGAGAGTGGAATGAGGCAAAGGTGTGAGATGAAAGTCTAAGTAAAGAATCTACATAGAGCGTTACAGTCCCTAATCTCGATCGAGAGAGGGTAGAGGTGGAAGGAGCTGCTAGAAGAGTTCTACCAATGTATGCCTTCTCTCTTTGGGCTCCGATGAAATTTCTCATCTGAGTCCATCTGAATCTCAGCTTCACATCTTATTCCGAATCCAATTTCGAGACTTACCTGAGCACCAGCCTTTACCTGTTCCACCAAGTATTCAATCAAGACATTTGTAATCCTCTGCAACAAATCTCTACTCTCTTCAGGAAAAGTGTATAACCAAGTCTTTGATTTTTCGAAAGTTTTACTTCCGCCACCTTCGATCATATAAGCCATCAAAGTCCAAGGAGCACCACAGAAACCAATCAGAGGAACTTGACCTTGTAACTTCTTCTGAGTCAAACTGATTGCATCGAATACGTAACCCAATTCCTTCTTTACATCGACCTTTTTCGTCAATCTTTCCATGTCTGAAGGAACCTTTAAAGGGTTAGGGAAAGAAGGACCTGAACCTTGTAGCATGACTACTTCCAAACCCATTGCTTGAGGGACGACTAGAATGTCAGAAAAGATGATTGCTGCATCTAATAAACCTGAATATCGACGAATAGGTTGCATTGTCAATTCTGATGCGATTTCTGGATTCCTACATCTTTCAAAGAATTCATGAACCACTCGCAGCTCTCTGAATTCTGTGAGGAGAGGGAATGAGTGGAGAGAGAAGAAGTGGGATGATTAGAAGGAAGAAGGTCTGAGATTGGATGAATGAAGTATTGAATCGAGCTCGTCAAGAATGAATTGACATCTTGAATATCAGTCTTGCAGCAATCTCTCGTTGCAATCTTGAAGGTAAGTCGAGAGTATCGACTGATTCCATCTCCATCTCATCTCCATCTTCTCTTACTAACCTGGTAGATATCTTCCTGCCTGTCTCATGATCCAACATGGCGCTCTTTCTGTCTTTTCTCCCCAAGCTGCTCTGATGATCAAGTCGTTCTTCAAAGGGCCGTTGTTGCTCATCTTGGGTAATGGTCGAGAAGGAGAAGGTGTGATCGTCAGTCGAGATGATTAGTAGTAGTTTTGAGAGCTTCGCGCATGGGCCCCACCCTCTTTCTTTCGAGAGAGAAATAGAGCTTCATTATCTAATCTACAGAAGGAAAAGGAGACTTGCTAATCAATGTGACTATAGACTCGCCTATGGAGAAAGTCACAGCAGCTTCGAAGGCAAAGAGAGGATGGAAAATCACCGAGAACCTTGAGGAAGTAGTTCACACACTCGCCCTCGAATTCTGCGAGTCTGATCTGAAAAAAGGTAGTGAGTCAGTATTCATTGAGATCAGATGCTCAATGAATGAGTACATAAGAAGGAAAACGACCTTGGAAGAGACGAACAGAACTTTGTTTGGGAACGGATCGTGAGAAGGGAAAGTTGTTCGTTGTGTGGCTTTTACTTGCTTCAGTCTTTAAGAAGCATGAGGGACCTGCAGAATGCTGACAGATGAGAAATCGAAGAAGCAAAATCATCAGAGTTGAAACCAGGGATGACTTGATTGCATTTGAACTCGACCAATGTCATCAGAAACTTACTTTAGAAATCTTGTTCACAGTCAACTCAATCATCTTGACGACGCCAATAATCACTATCATCGCTGAGATTGTAAGTATCTGGTTCGTCATAGTCATCATAAAAGTCATAATCATCGTAAAAGTCGTTCCTGTAATCTTGCCAGTCGAAATCCCTCTCGGTCGTTAAAGCTGGCCTTCTATTGGATCTCAGATTCTCCCAAATCCTCTTCAAGTCACTCTCCCTACTTCTCCTTTTACGGAAGCCTATCATACCGCTGCTGTTGAAGCCCAGATTATTAACTCTTTCAGCCAGATCATGCTCAACTTCCGCCGTAACGAAAACCACATCCAGGTCAATGTTTTCTTTGAGCTCTCTGATTAAATCCTCCACCAAAGTCAATCTGTAAGAGGTGAGAAGATCATTCCCTAGATGGATACCAACATCTAACTTCTTCTTTTCCTTTGCTGGAAGATCTTGATGAGATACATAATGACTGATTACTTCTCCTAGTTCTTGAGGAACAAATTTCTCCTCCGAACTCGAAAAGAACAAGACGATCTGAGAAAGTCCCACGTTCTCCAGAGCTTTAGACCAGCTATGAGCGGCAGATACAGAGCACCCTACCTTCTCGAGAGAAGGACAAGAAGTGAAGATTGACCTCCAAAGCTGAGCAGTTTTTCCAGCATTGTCTTGAGCAGCTGCATAATGAGTAAACTTGACTAGTCCTTGAAGATCCAACCTAGAGAAACGAGTACAGATAGTGAAAGCGATGTCCAAAGGAATTGCAATTTCGGCGAGTGAACTAGCAGAAAGAGGATGAGACTCAAAGTACTGTATCATTGATTCCGAGTTCTGAACTTTGAGGCTTGTTTCCTTGAATCTTGAATCTGCAGCAACCGAGTAGAAAACCCTACAGCACAGACAGAGCTCACTTGAGACTTCTCGTCTTATTCTCAGCTCATCCAGACAGGATATGACACCGGAGGGTGGCCAGGGAAAGTCTCTCAGAACTTCTTTGACGACTGGATCCCAAAGTTCTACCGGCATCAGATCTTGAGCTAGATATCTCTTGGGATGACAGCAACAAAGACAAGAATTAGTGAGGATTCAGGTTCAGCTGTGAATTGGGTTCACAAAAAGATGTCAAAGGTTTCTCGAGGTTCAAATGAGACACTCACTTCTGAACTCATTCTCTGAATGTATTGGAGTGAGTTGAGAGTCTTGCTCCTAATCCAAATACTTCTTGGTCCCAACAAGGATGTTAAGGCTTGAAAGGGTTTAAATTTGGATTTTGGTCAAGTTGGTGAGAAGGGAAATAAAGCCTCTCGGGGGCGCAGAACTCGAAGACATTCGGGGCCAATGCGAAGTCGAAATCACACGCGGTCGTCACTTCTCAGGTATCGATAACGATTCATTCGACAAAGACTTAAACAAACGCACAAAATTCCTCGAAACATCACTCCTTTCTTCTTCCAACGAGACATATTCTCTCTCACTAGCCCCAGCCTCCAATTCGAAAGTATCTCCATTCTTCATCTCGATTCCTTTCCCGTTGGCTGCCGTTCCAATTGAGCTCTCCAGATCTAGCTAAAAATTTTAAGGCGATCTTAAATGAAGAAGAGAAAGAAAGAAAGGGAAAAGTCAGAACCAGAGTAGAATCGAAGATGGCATACATTCCACCTTGAAAATCGTCTCTTTCTGAAGCGAGTCTTCTGTACTAACTTCACTTGAGCTTTTTGAGACTTCAAAAAAGAGATTTTCCAACAAAGTACGACTTGATCGATGAATTATCAGAGAGAGATACCCAGCACGGGACAGTGACACTTTTCGAAGAAGTCTAGAAGGACACGATTTGAGCTTGCATCTCCTCTAACAACTTCCAAGAGTTGCAAGCGGGGGAACCTCACTTTCCCATCCTTTAACTGCCGTCTCAAATTGATCTCAAACTTGTCCGTCGTAGTTCCGTCACCAGCTTCCATTTTGTCTGAGAACTTGAAGCTGACCAGAGTATCGGCAGAAGAGATCAGAATTGAGACTAAAGTAAATGCGAGATCTGGTGCAATAAATCTTCCCAAAAAGAGTTCCAGCTTCCGAAGCTTTAGACTGGAGGACTCGAATAAAGGTAAGATTGGACCCATTCCTTCCCCTATACGTAAGTCTTTGAGATTTCGGAAAGCAGACCTAGTTACTTGAGTTGAGGTTGGACAAGTACCGTCTAGATTGACTCTAGTGAGAGATCGGCTCAAAGAGCGTAGAATCCTGGAAATTGCTGGACTTGAAGTGGCCGGAGTCTTGAATTTGACATCTCTGATCTTGGGGAAGTTGAATTGTCCTAATAGGTCCATCAGACTTCTTGAACTAGCTGAAACATGGAGAGTATGAAGCTCTAGAAAATCAACCGCTTCATTTAGATTAGACTTCTCTGCAGCTCTGTGTTCATTAGGATCCTCAACAATGAAATATCTGAGGGAAAATCTGCATTTCACAAAGATTTCCAACCATCGATCATAATCAAATTCCATCAGTCCAACTTTTTCTCCTTTTAAGCTTGTTTCCTTTTCTTTCCCTGAACTCTCTCCTTTTCCTTTCCTTTCTTCAAGTCCCAACTTTTGAATCTTGATCTTGAGATCTCTCAGCCTCGGGAGCTCAGCTTTGATGAGGCAGGATACCACGTTTCCGTCTTGAAGATCCAAACTTTGAAGATTTGGCAAGAAAATGGTCAAATTTGACGTAAAGAAGGCATCAGGATCTTCGATTGAGACTCCGAGGAGAGAAAGATGATTGAGAAAAGAATTGCGTTGCATGACCAGCGAGAATGAAACGTTTGGAATGTTGACGGACTGGACGATGAGTAGTTTGAGGGATCTTCCCATCCAGCGGAGAAAGCTTGAAGAGAGGCTTATCGGCCTTCCTCCTTCCACCCTGAGTCTGAGCTTCTTAAGACTTGAAGATGACTTGATTTCAGGGAAACTGAGGTGGCTGCTTGTGAGAGGATTGCTTGGACGTTCCGGCCTGTCCTCCTTGATGCGAAGATTGAGCTTTGAGAGGTTCGAACA
Organism: Golubevia pallescens; assembly: GCA_001599655.1. Taxonomy (NCBI): domain Eukaryota; kingdom Fungi; phylum Basidiomycota; class Exobasidiomycetes; order Golubeviales; family Golubeviaceae; genus Golubevia; species Golubevia pallescens. The sequence continues at coordinate 1,491,568 of BCHO01000002.1, forward strand.
AGCAGCAATCAGATCTAAAACCAGATGGTCCTCTTTTGCAAGAGCCAGAGACCTTCGGTAGAAGCTCAGATCTAAAGATTCGATGGCATACCTATGTTCCTTAAGCTCTTCAACAAATTCAGATACGGGACGTTGAAGCATTCTCTCGAGAGCGAGAGAATTGGAATCAGAGTCGGAATCCGATTCTGACTCTTCCTCCGACTGCTCGTCTGAATCCTCCCGCCGATTGAAGCCATGGAAATCTCCAGCCGTTTGCGAATCATCCGAATTATACCCCTCCTCCTCGGGTTCATGCTTTGGTTCTGGAAAGATATTCTGCTTCTCTTCCCAGAGATCCTCGAACTCGATCTCCGCTGAAGATAACCCGCGTCCCGTTGTTTTAGTAAGCCATTCGATGACCTTTATACAGGTCGCCACATTCTCCGCGTTGATCCCTTTCACCTCCTCTTGGTTCTGAATGATGCTTATCTTTGACACATGGCGACCTTTGCTTCGATTATCCTCTTGCTCTTCATCTTCGCTGCAACCCTGATCCTTTTGATAGTTCCAGAGATCTCTTCTACTTTGACGATGTGATGGCAGAGTTCCGGAAGACAGAGAGATTGGAAAAGGCATTCTGAAGCAGAGTTCGGTGAGCCTTGACGTTGGATTGAGTAAAGCACCTCCCTCACTCAGGATAATCTGAGCAAATTGAAAGTCGTTGCTAGATCTTGTCACTTCGTCTGCCTCGACCACAATGGAGGGTTGCTGTAGAGAGCTTGCAGTTGATAAGCGAATGACCGTGAAGAGGGAAGAGATCCTAGAAATCGTCTCGGAAAGAATAGTTGCGACTGAAGGTTTCCGGAACCAGTGACTTCTCTCAGCTCTAATGAAAGTTCTCCAGAAACGAGTAAGATCTAAATGGAGTACCTCGATAGAATCGTCCTTCCAGCGTGCTACATGATAGAGCAGGTCGATCATTTCCAGCTCGTCCCAAGATTTTCCACCAACGAGATCCAAGACGTGATGAGTGGGCAGATCCTGAATCTGTTGGTTCCATGTCTTGGATACTGCCTGGGATCGACAAAGAGCAACTTTGTTGAGGGGCTTGAAGATCATGGCGCGGACCTCTCGAGGAAGTCGTACGATTGGATCTATTGAGGTTTGGGGAAATTGGATTGGATTCATCTTGAAGTCTTGATGTCTTCAGCAAGACAAGCTGATGAGATCTTGGTGATATGATCGATGGACTTGACTTTGACGAAGATAGAGAAGAATCGAAAAGGAGAAGGAAGCAATGGCTGAGAATGAAGAGGAGTGAAGAAGAATGAAGAAGAAGACGAAAGAACAATCTTCCAAGCTTCCACAATCTGAGAAAAACTGTCGCGTCGCGTCTCTCGATCAATTCACTCAAGACGCTGAAACTTCTGATGCTTTACAAGGAGACTACTACAGAATTGTTTATGTTTGAGGGAGGGGAAAGAAGTTGACTTTTGAGAAATCTGTTCGATTTATACTTTTGAGGTTCAGAAACGAGACCAATAAAAAAGAGGGATACACGAGAAGCAGCCAATAAGAAAGGATAAAGCAGAAGCCGAAAGAAAAGAAAAGAGATTGGTCGTGAAGCAAAGAAAGGGAGAAAGCAGCAGTAAGAGTGTGCCTAGAGGAGAAAGGTAAAAAATCGAAAGTCACCGAGAGAGCGATCTAACAGAATAACAACAACAGCCAAGGTGAAAAGGAAATGCAAAGACGTCTATGTATGTGAGAACGAAGATTGAGAGTGAGACTAGCCGTGAAAGGAGAAAAGAGAGAGAAGACCCGAAAAGCTAAATCAGAACTTCGTCAAGAGGTAAATCGAGAGAGAGAGAGATTGTTTCCTTATTCCAATTCGAAGATTGCTTCGTCTTCCATTTCCGATTCCTCTTTAGTAGGATAAGAAAGTGGTGAACCTGGGACTGGAGCTCCACTTCTGATTCTGTCCATCTCAGGTCGTTTCCTAGGATGACCCAACATTTGCATTCCCATTCCACCAGAATGGGTTGGATGGGTATTTGGAGAAGATGGGACGTTTGCAGAGTTACCATTTTGGCCATTCAACCTTCTAGAATGACTCGACGACAACTCTCCTGGGATTGCTATGCCGTCTTGATTGTTGTTTCCGAAAGAAGATGGGAAACCACTAGCGCTACCAGTTGCAGAGAAGGGACTACTTCCGAGATGACTGTTGGAGTTGAAGTTCTGACCGTAGCTATTGGATTGAGATCTAGCAGCAGCTACACTCAAAGGGGAAGGTCTATGAGGTAAGATTGACGAAGGTGCGATTGGACCCAATTCATCGTAAGCAGCATTTCCGTTTGCACCATTCCCGAAGGAATCTTTTCTCATACCAGAGCTAGGTCTTCCTATAGCTTGATTACCAGAGACTGAGAGTAGGGAATTGGAACCAATCGCAGCAGATCCATTACCAGCGTTGGCATTTCTCATCGCATCTGCCACTCCTCCAGAAGAAGCTCCTAGATGAAGACGAGATAGACCAGCTGCTAGACCTTGAGGTAAGGATTGACCTGGAGCGTGATGGAGAGCAGCTCTAGCACCCGGACTGAAAGCTTGACCACCAAGTTGAGAAGATCCTGTTCCGACTGCAGAAGGTTCAGCTCTCGAATCTGAAGCACCACCGATTGGAGAAAAGTAATCGTCGTAATTCCTACCATTGGAAAGGAAGGCTGCAGATTGATTACTCGTACTGAAGATGTCGTCTCCTGTAGCTCCTCCACCAGCAGCACCATTGGTTCGAAGATTGAGATCCCAGAGACTTCCTTGTCCTCCACCTTGAGCTGGCATACTTGAAGTCGTCGTCGGCTGAGGAGCTGGAGCGGGAGCGCCATTCCTTGAGCTTCGGCCTCTACGTTCCAGTTCTGCAGGAGTCAAAAGATCGGAAAGACTCGAAGGAACGAAGTCTTCTTCGTTGAGATCTCCCGACTCTTCTTGATCCTTTCCTCCTCTCGAAGCTCCATACCATCTAGCTCTAGCTTGAGAGTCTTCGAATTGACCCATACTTCTGGCGATATTCTGACTCGCCATCCTAGCGAAAGGACCGGTACTTTCAGAATCCTGACTTCCAGAGAAGAAGAGAGAATGTCCACCTGGATGACTGAAAGGCGAAGTTCCGAAAGCAGAAGGACTTCCAACTGGAACACCATTGTCCATCGAGACTCTTCCTCTATCCATTGTTGTACTTCTTCCAGGTGTAGTAGTCGATCCTCGAGGAACAGACACTGGTCTCTGAGAAGAAGGAGAAGTGTTGACATCGTTGGAATTCAGAGCTCGATGCAAAGACGACGAAGAATCTCGGTTTGCGTTTCCGTTGTACTGATAGCTCAGATCTTGAGCTTGATGTAGATGATTGAAGTTTGAAGAACCGGCTGGAGCCATCAGGTCGTCTGGTAGACCGAAAGGGAAATCATGATCTCGATGACCTCCCGCTCCGAAATGACTTGGTCCCGCCTGCTGTTGCATGGCAGCTTGTTGATCTCTAGCTTGTTGCTCCCATTGAGCGTCTTCTCTATCGTGTCTTTCTTTCCTATTGCCACCTCCACCAGCCGCATTCCCATTTCCTTTCCCATTCTGAGCTTGTTGAGCTGCTCTCTTGTTTTTTCGATCCATACTTATCGGCCTAAGGAAGAGAAGGAAGAAGAAAAGAATGAAAAATGTCAGTAAAGAAAACATTTCGGAAAAGAGACTCAATACTCTTCTGATATGGCACGGGGAATCAGAGAGAGTTTGAGAAATGAAACCGAAGAAGAGAAACGTACTGTCCAGGCAGAATGTGCATCAAAGCACACTTATGTCCAAATCGACAAGAACCTTTACTAAACCATTGACAAACTGCTTTCTGAGCTCCTTCTCCAGGCATAGTATGAGCAAAGGGACAAGAATTTCCAGCAGAACATCCATTCGCTCTGAAGAATTTACAAGGAACCTGACCCAAGGCTTCCTTTTTCTTTGTACTCAATTTGGCAGTACTAAGAGCAGTACCACCATCTTGTAGATTAGATAAATCTTCATCTTCGAAATCTAAATCTTCTTCTAGACCAGCAGTATCTCCTGGATTCCCCGTGCCATTCGCTAAACGAGAACTAGACGTACCCCTTCCTCTATTCCTACTACCAGAAGTCGGAGCCGGTTCTCCATCCCAATCAGACAATCCGGTAGTATTCTTTCCTCTTCCTCTTGAGGTTTCATTGGTAGAGTTGGGATTGGATTCCGAAGCTCCACCAGAAGCTTCTCTTTCTCTTCGAGCCGCTTCAGCTCTCATCCTTCTCTTTGCACCTTCGCTCATCAATCCTTGTTCAGCTTGGATTTCCCATTCTTCCTTTGCTGGAACTGGTTTTGGAGGTAGAGAAGGATTTCCTACAGAGATTGGTCTGGCAGTTCCTTGAGATGCGATTGCTGGATCTACGAAGGCCTCGTTCGAAGGAGGTGGAGTTCTTGAGTCTTTAGAGTCAGCAGCAGCAGTAGCTGGACTATCACTGCGACCAGTACCATTGACGGCATCTGTAACTCCAGAAGAAACAGCTCTAACTTTTCTTCCAGAAGCCAGAGTACTTGGTCCTCTCTTCCTTCTGAAGAATTCTTCTCTCAAAGGATTTCTTTCCAAAATTATGAACAGTTCCGAAATCTTGTCTTTGGAAGCAGAGAAAGGATTGATAGAAGTCTCTGGCTGTTGACCTGGGACTCTTATCAGTTGCCTTCTTGGGACTCCGTTTGAAGGTGTTGGGATCGGTTGAGATTCAGCATCAGCTTTTGATTCTGAAGATTCTTCTTCTCCTAAAGCTCTGGTTCTTGAACTTGCGAAGAAAGTCTCGATCTTTGACAAATCATCAATCTCACATCTTGAAAGATCTAGATTTTGTAGATTGTTGAAGGCTTTGAGGTTCGAATCTGATTCCAGAGGAAGGAAGACATCATCAGAGATTCCATTTCCACCCAAGGCCAAATGTTTCAATTCCTCGAGGTTTCCGAAGACTTTCAATTCCAATGGACCAGAAAGTGAGTTGTCACTGAGATCTAGAGAATTCAACTTCGGAGGTAGAGAAATCTGAATGACTTCTTCATCTTGATTATTGACTCCTTTACGTCTGATGTTCAATTTCATTCCCAAATCCGAATTCTTCAACTTGTTGTTGCTGAGATTGAGGCTTCTGAGACTTCGGAGAGGCAAAGATCTTTCGTATGGTTTCGGAGGACCAATCTTCTTTGTTGGAGAACCAGTTTTGGCAATCAAGCCAGCCCAAACTCCACCCTCTTCTTCTGAATTCTCCTTTTCCCATTTTTCTCTGGTTTCTCTGGATGATAGAATGTCTGAATCTTGCCATAAAGAGCTGATGTTGTTGTGAGAGAGATCTAGAGAAACTAAGTTGTCCAGAGTCAATAGACTTGAGGGGAATTCGTTGAATTGATTTCGAGAGAGGACTAGATGTTTGAGGTTGGATAGATGGGATAGAGAAGCAGGTAGCTGACTGAGTCTGTTGCTGTGGAGCTGAGTATTTGGAATGATGTTCAAAGATGAGGAAAAGGAGGAATTGTGTGAGTCTGTGGCTCATCTCGATAATTGAAGCTTCTTGAAAGGTGGGATTCAAGACTATGAGTTGCAAAATGCTTTGCTCTCCATCCTTGCCATCGCTTCTAGACAGATTTCAAGGCAAACTACTCACATCCAATCTCTGCAGTAGCTCGAACTGTCCGATCTTATCTTCCAATTCGACTATCTCGTTGGTACTGAGGATCAAAGTGGTAACATCCGCTCGATCGTACCAAGGGGAATCGGTACCTTGAGAGTACCAAAGGGGCGTCTCTTCTCCCAATAGAGAATAGACTGCTGAAGGAACATTGGACAGAGCTGGGGAGCGAGAAGAAAGAGCCAATCGACCTGAGAGAGAGAATGAGAAAAGAGGAAGAGAGAAGAGAGAGATCTCGAGAGTCAGATCTCTTCAGCCAATCATCGAAAGTAAACCTTGACTTCTGGTGACTGTTTCCAATTGCCATACATGAAAGACAGATCAGAATTGCCTCCAAATCAAAGCTGAAGGATCTTGGTAGATTGAAATTGTGAACGTGTCTGAGTATCATTGCTTGACCTCAACCATCTCGTGTCTCCTCTATGAGCAGCCATCTTGTCGTTTACTTACCAGTAGTACAAGCTTTCAAAAGAGCAGCCTCTTCGGATTCTTGACCGATGGAGAGGGCGGCTTGCATTTCCCTCTTTAATTCCTCTTGAAGATCTCTCTTTGGTTGCTTCTTTGGTGAACCCAATGGAGTGATTGAGAATCCAGATTCATCTTGGAAAGTAGAATCAGAATTGTTGGATGATTTTGCAGCTTCTGCTCTCTTTGCTGCCAAAGCTGCCTTGACAGACGCAGACATCTTCAGCTAAGATTTGAGAAGGTGACTGGAAGCGGAAAGACTCTAGAGAATGAGGACGAGAGATGAGATTAGGTAGGGGATTGTCGCTTGAGCTTGATTGGGTGAGTTGCTGATGTAAAGATAGAACAAGGAGATCAAGAGCAGAGAGGATGAGATAGGCAGGGAAGGAAGGAAGGATGAGATGGGAAGAAAGGAAGAAACAGGGCCGAGGGAGATAAGCAAGAAAATGCACAAGTGTCGTTCGTCCACAACCATCATATCGACTTATTGATTAAATCACTCTTTTCGTTCAAGATTTTCCATCTTTGAGTAGAATCAATGCCTCAAGAACTCGATCCAGCACCAGAGACAGAGCTGCAGGGAGAACTGGAAGCTCTCATCGAATCCCTTCAGTCCTTCGCTTCTCAAGATCCTCAATCTACGACTTCTTCTTCTTCTCAAGATAGCTCTATAGAAGATCAGAGAGCTTCAGCTCAAGATTTAGCAGATGAACTTCTAGCCTTGAAGTCCATCTACGAAGATATCTCATTATTCAATCTGTCGAGCAATTCTCAATCTCGAAGATCTCAGACTTCAACCACTCCTCCCGAACCTTGGAATCCGAATTCAAGAATCAGATTATGTTTAAATGTCGAATTGGACTCTCTAACTGATTCTCACGATTCAGATTCCGATCATATCAAGTTATCAATCACTATTCCACCTCATTATCCAAATTCAACTTCCCCTCCTCAATTCCAACTTTTATCGAGATATATAGGTTCAAGACAGGTTGATTCTGATTTATTCGGTCAAATTCTCAGATTATTCTTACATGACGATTCTAATCTAGATGAGGTTCATTGGTCAAAGGGTCAGGTAGTCCTTTTTGAAGGCATTGAGAAAACTAGAGAAAAAGTCGAAAGTTGGTTAAAAGAGAAAAATATCACTAAGAATGATTATAAAGTGTATGATGAGGTTAATTTGGATGGTTCTAGTCGGAATGGAAATGGAATCGTGAAAGGAGAGAATGGAAAGACTACTATTTTTCATGGAGAAGAAGAAGACGAAGATTTGACGAGACGGTTGAAAGAGACTTCGATCAGAGAAGCAAATCACAATGTTGAGAGACTGGAAAAGGAAAGGAAGCGAATAGAAAGACTATTGGTTACTTCTCCTAGTATCTCGGAAAGGAAGTCGACGTTCATTGGTCACGCTGCTTTCCTGGAGAGTTTGGAAGATGTGAGTGAAGTCGTCCGTCGTTCGAGCTTTATAGGAGCCTTAAATGACTGTATAATAAGTGATAAGTCTATCCGAATCAATGCAGTGCTTGACATCTCGAGATTCACTCGAAGCTGATCTGAATTGAACTTGCAGAAAGCGAAACTCATCTTTCTTCTTGATATCTTACTTTTGCTTTCCCTCTCTCGTACTCTCCTTCAGGTCCAGCTGATCATATCTCACCTTCAGTCGGATCGACGGCTCTCCAAAGCTTCTCATCCCACAATCTACGCCTTCGTTTTCAAAGGCGAAGGAGGAGTCATCCATCGAGATAATGATGACGATGGAGAATCGGCTGCTGGAGGTCGACTTTCTCATCTTTTAGATATTCTGGTGAGTCTCGATCTTTTTCTGAGAACATTTGGCCTTCTTTATTCTCTCTACTTCCGTTGTGTAAAAGCCAAGTCAAAATTCGTCATGTCACTTTACTGACGCACTCTGTCCTCGCTCTCACCACTTCAACTTCTACCTCATTTTTGATCCCCTTTCTACCCTTTTCTCGCAGAACCTAGAAAACGTTCTAGTAGTAGTGACCAGATTCTTTGGTGGAGTTCATCTTGGACCGGATCGATTCAAATTCATCAACCAGGCAGCAAGAAACGCTTTGGAAGTTTTGGGAGCTCCTTTGAACGAGACGACGAATGCAAAGGGAGATGCATCTTCAAGTAAGAATTCTAAGAAATCGAAGTGAGCTTTCGTCAAATCACGAATCTTACGAGAAGCCAAGAACCCAAGAGAGCTGTTTCGACCCAATGCGGTGGCACTTTTGAAAGGGAGTAGATGTAAGGGGTAGATGCGGCCACTTTTCTTTTTTGGACCTGCATCTCTCCTCCTTTCTCCATTTCCAGATCCTCTTCCCCTTTTGGATTCTTTAATTTACTCAATTCAGCCATTAGTCTTACTATTGACTTTGATCTCTATCTGTAACAATGTCTAGCAATAGAATCCAAACATCATCATCGTTCGTTTGTACCATCATTTCACTTGCAGACTTATTCGCAGGGTAAACTTTTTAGTGTGTGCCACTCTTTTGGTTCTTGACAGCTTCCATCCCTTTTTTTCGTTCTTAGCCGATCCAAATGCCCACGCTGGAAGAAGATCAGAGGCCGCCTCCTTACCTCCTCTTTTCGCTTTTCGTGCAATGTCTCAACGACGTGCAGCAAGCTAGTTGATTAGAGTGCAGGCTCAACTTGTCTATAAAGAGAAGCCAACATTCTTCTATATCTCAAAATTCTTTATCTCTCTTCATCTCCCATCTCTCATCTCTTGAAAACCTCTCCTCTCTCTTGGATATCATCTCCTCGTCTCTCTCCATCTCTGAACCTCATATTTCAACCTCAAATCCCAAATCTTGAACCTTCATCCTTCAATCTCCTACCAACAATGAGCAACGAACTGCCATACTCTGACGTCTCTTTGGTCGAAAGCAAAGCTTCAATGTCCAAGGTCAATAATCACGTCATTGGTGAGTATTCAGAAAGGTCTGCAGTGATATTTGGTGGATGAAGAACGATGTTTGAGAGGACGGATGGGGCAGGGGATGAAAGGTCTCACCCTCAAGTCAGGTAACGTCAACACAACAATACTCCTTCTCACATACCTTCCCTCTTTCTCACTCTCCTCTCCCAGATTCAGAATGTCAAATGGACACTTCTCAACCAGCTATGCCAATCTACCACCGTAAGCTTGGTGATGCCGGACCACTCGGACTTCTCTCTTTCGCATGGTGAGTTGTTCATCCGCTTCTAGACTCTCACTTACGAACGAAACGAAGCTGACCTTCTCTCTCTCTCTCTCCTCTCAACAGTACCTCTTACGTACTCTCCTTGATCAACATCAGTGCTCGTGGAGTTACTTCCGATGCTCCTTTGATCGGAATGGCATTGTCTTTCGGGTAAGTCTGAACATCGTCGACGTCTCAGATTCACTTTGACCTTCACCTTACGCCATCTCTTTCTCCTCTCTCTCTCTCTTCACAGAGGTACCGCTCAATTCATGGCTGGAATGTGGGAGTTCGCTAGTGGTAACACCTTTGCAGCAACTGCTTTCTCCGCCTATGGTAGCTTTTGGTGGTCTCTGGGTCTTACCATGCTGCTTCCACATGCCGTTCCATCTTTAGCCATCGAAGAGGAAATGATGCATAGTTACATGGGCTTCTTCTTGTCCAGCTGGTTCATTTTCACAGTCATCGTAAGTTCTATAGCATTGTTTCTCTACGACCTTGTCTTGATTGCAGAATGTCCTCTCTAACCTTTCTCCCTTCTCTCTCTCTCGCCTCGCACTCCAGATCTTCATGGCTTCGTTGAGATCCTCCCTAGCTCTCTGTTCCTTATTCGCAAGTCTAAGCGTAACTTTCCTTCTCCTATCACTGGCTTTCTTCACTGCTTCACCAGGAGTCAAGATGGCTGGTGGAGCTTTCGGAATCTGGACTTCAAGCAGTTAGTACAACGTTCATCTTCTCTACATAGAGCGAGAGAAAGATACTTGCACTGACTCCTTCGAATCTTCTCTCTCTCATCTTACTTTCTCCCTCAGTCGCTCTCTACACTGCAGCAGCTACCTTGTTCACTCCTGAAACCTCACCTTTCTCTCTTCCAGTCGTCTCTCTAGCTAAAAGCAAGAGAGATTAGAAGATCGATTTTTCAGGTTTCTCTTTCCCTTCTCAGTTCTCTTATGGTATGCCTCGTCACACAGCCACTCTCCTTTTCTTCTCTCGGTTTCCAACGTTTCACTGGTCATTGTTCTCCATGTCTAGATTTTCACTCTCTATTTTGAGATGTGGTGTTCAGATTTCGGTTTGTATTTGACTGTTACACTCTCCTTTTCTGTTCTTGATTCGTTTCAGTCGTTGTCTCTCTTCTCAAATCCCAATTTGTATACCATCTTACTATGTTTCTCTTTTGGATTTCTTGAATGTTGATATTTATTGTTCCGATTCTTCACTTCTGAGATTGCTCGATTGTTGAAGACAATGCTTTCGCTATTGGTGGATTCTTCAACGTCCAAAATCCTCAAACACAAAGACTCAAAGAGATCTTTTTTTCCCGAATGAATGCCAGAAGCTCGTCGTGCTTAGATGACTTTCGACTCATTACCTTTATGGAGAAAGTTTCAAGATAAGAGTTAGGAGAAGATTGATATAAATACAGCATGCCAGAAACGAAAGCCTTCAATCTTGTTTGGATCTATCTCAGTTGTGAAATTCTTATTCCCGAGACCAAAGAGCCACTCTATAAACTATGATTCTACCGAAATCGTCTGTACTAGACTCCAGCTCCAGTCGTAAGGCCGATACTTTTGACGAGGGAGATATCGTTGATGGAAGAGCTGGAACACTGTGAGAGAAGTAGAGAGAGAAAGATTGGGAAGCAAGATAGAGGTTGAAGGTTCAGAAGTTAGAGAGAGAAGCTCAAGGGATTTCAAAAAAAGCTGGATAGAAAGCTTTCCTCAAAGTAAGACTCGACGTACGTAAAGGGTTTGAAGCAAAGAAGTTCAAGTCCTAGAAAGCTTTCGAAGAGCAAGTCATTTCAATCTCGACGTCTTGCTGAGAAGGCATTGATAACCAGCTTAAATCCTTCTTTTTCTCTCAATTTCTTCTGGCAACGATTTAATCACTTTGTTTTGCTATCAAATAAAAGCCTAACCCAATCTGATCCAGTGAGCTACTCACTCGAATTCCTGTCTCTCATTTCCATCTCTAGGAAAGACATCTCCCACTCTATCCCACTCCTTCCCCTCGTCCAATCTGACCAAGAGAGTGACTTTCTGTACGGAATAGCCGCCTTGAAAAGTGAGATCCAACCTCTTTAAACTATCCACCTGAACTAGAGAGTTAGGATCATTCTCATCTTGTGGGAAAGTGAAAGTTAGAGTAGCCTTTGAATCATCGTTAGCTTCGCCTGACCAACAAGTCTCTAGCGAATCGTCAAGGATTGATTTTGCATCTTTGGAAGTGCCGGAAGAAGCTCTGAATTGGAGAGAGATTGGAGAGATGGGCACAAGAGTTGAGATTAGAAAAGTTGAAGTAGAGATTGGAAGAAAGTTGAAGGCTTGGATGTGATTTTGAATTTGATGTGCTTGTACTTACTTTACTTTTACTCCAGGAATCAGAAGATTCTTCATCGAACCTCAAGATGATTAGCAAAAGCAGATATGGAGATGGTCGAGGTGGAAGATGAGAAAGTCATTTTTGCCTTTGACCACATCCTCCATTCTCAACTTCACATCTTTCAAGATGCTACGATCAACTTTGACATTCCAGATTCCATTCAAACCATTCACAACTTCATCTTCAACATCGAGTAGGATTGCGAGCAGGAATCTAAGTTCTTCATCTTCAACTTTCAATCCCATTATTCCTTCTCCTCGAACTTCCATCAACACTCCAAAAGAATTCCTGGCTTCAATTTCGAGATTACCAAGAAGGGATCTCACTAATAACTCTTCAGTGGTCTCGGCTGTGGGAGAGGATTGGGACAAAATGTTCACCTTGAATAGAAATCAGTTGAAACAGGCTGGAGTGGGAATAAAGGACAGAAGGTTAGTACTCGATCCTTTATTCGCCTTCCTTTGCCGTTCGTTTGAGTAAAGATTACAGACTACTGGCTACTGGTCGCTTGGAAATACAAGAGATGCTTTGGATCCCAGGAGTTGGAGATTCGAAGAGAGAAACATCTTCCATTCTCTTCAGATTGAGCAAAGCTCTGAGATTCTCTCATCTTGGCTCCTATCTTCATCTCAGAGACTGTAAAAATAAGCGCACTTATTCTCAGGATGAACATGTGTCTGAGCTCGAAAGTTCAGAAAATCCTTCTAAAAGGATTCATTTGAATTGAGCTTCCAATCTTCCCATCTCTCCATTCTATGCACAGATATCTTCTTTGGGCACTCGAGAAATTCCGTCAAGGTTTGGACCCAAAAGTGTATGCCATAGATCCCAAACCAAAGAAGAAGGTCAGAGGTTGGGGTCCTAGGGTTCAGAATGGCATCAGAGTCTCTGGAAGGAAGAGACCTGGAGAGAAGTGAGAGAGCTCAATAAATCAAAAGCAATATAAGGGGGTTGACTACAAATGTTGTTCAATCTTGTATGATCCTATCTTTTTCAAAATGTAATTCTATTTTCATATCTCTTTGCATCGATCTGAGATTGTGTTTCTTTACGGCTTTGGGAGGTTTACTCGGAAGTTAATTGATCTTGACATCGAACCAACACTACCGAGGATGTCGAAAACCGACCCTGCTCTAACTCTATCTTTGAGAATCAAGACTCTGGAAGCTTTGATTGGAAATGAAAGTCAAGATCGTCGATCACTACCTACGAAGAATGGCATTGAAGATGATGGGCAAGAGGAGGATAGAAGGAAATCAATCTTGGAAAGAGCTACGATCATCAATCAGAACCTGAGGGACTCGGTAAAGGGAGATCAGGCGGTTTTGAACTTTTTGAATAGCTGTGAGTATAAGGAGAATTAGATGGATGAGAGGATGAGAGGTGGAGTAGAAGAGAAAGAGTATTTGAAAGCTGGGACAAGATAGTGGATATGGAGTAGAGGAGACTCGTGGTTCTTATCTTGAGCGATGAAAGAGCATTTAATCCTGATGCAGATCACCTCTATGGAATTGAAAGCTCAATATTGCTTATCAGTGAGACTAGGGCAGAGGCAGAGGCAAGCTCAGAGCAGAAGGTCAAGAGTGGATACGAACCGAGTTCTTTAAGCTTTTCAGAAGCTTGCTCTATCAGCTGAGAATCGGATCTGAGACCTGGAAGGTAGATGACGTTTTATCCTAGAGATATGATCTGAAATAAATTGGAGCAGGTCTCGTTGGCAGTGGACTTCGCCCTATCTTACTATTCTAATCAGGTCACTAATCCTCTCTTTCTCCCTGCTCTCTCATTTCTATGATTTCCTTACAGATCCTCAAAATTCTCCCTACTTAACACCTTCATTCTTCCTCCCTTCAACATCAACCTCGACATCAACCTCAAATCCGAATCAATCTTCATCTTCTGAAATCTCCAATCTTCTCTATCCAACCTCGTCAGAACTAGATCCATTGACTCAATTCTCCCTACTCTTAGAAGCGGAAGATGATTTCAAGAGTTTGGAAAAGACATTGAGTGAATGCAAGAATTACGAAGAGAGGAAAGTTTTGGAATCTGAAGGTTTGATAGGACATTTCGATTTGATCCCGAAATTGAAAGAGGTCAAAAAGCAAGTAGAGGAGAAAGAGAAGGAATTGGTGGGAGTGGAAGATAGGTTGGAAAGTTTGTTGGAGGGGTATGGGAACTGGGTGAGTATTTCAAGGGAATGGAGATTTGAGATTTGAAGTCGACTTCTTGGGTTTTGATCTGATGGATTTTGCGTTCTCTTCCCCTGCTCTTTCGAAACCTTTTCTCGAATCCTTCTCTCCATCAAATCAGGTTGATTCGCTTTCTAAGCTGTTCATTACTTGGGACTTAGCCTTGAACGACATGGAACTGAAAGTGGCTCAGGAAGAGAGATCAAGAGATCAGAGACGATGAAGAGGCTAAGAGCAACTTCGCCTCGGTGAATCAGTGGAAGATTTATTCCATTCGGGAGAAGAAGGATATTGATTTTTCTTCAGTCAAGGAAATTTCAGCTCTGAAGTCTCCAGATTCATCTTTCTTCCTTTTCAGAGAACATTCAAGCTCTTATCGAGTGTCAACCACCAAGACTATTCAAGTCCAGTTCCACTCTACATAGTGATGCTGGTCGACAGAAGCCAGTGATTTACTCTCTTTACATCGTCTATCTTCCTCAGTCAATCTTGATTCGACGGGAGAGAAGGGAGAGAACACAGTTCACCTGAATCCATCTTCTCTTTAGTCAGAATTAGTAAAGCTCTCCGAATCTTTGCTCTTCCATTCACACAATTCTTTGTACAGCGTTTAGAAGTGTCGGATCTCAGAGCATTGTTGTAATGTAGTAAGCTTTACTTTCTCACGACCAAGTCTGTTATCCTAGTGTCCTTCTGTGCGAGCACTCGTCACTCGCTTTGCGACCCCTTTGTCCTGCTATGTGATTTCTGCTTTCCTGAACCTTTTGTTGCCAGATTCTTCAGCTTCTGTCCACGAGGAAACGCCGAGCCAATCGCGGCGATGCTCCTCAAGCTGTTGCCAATTTGGTTCGTGATCTTCTTTCTCTTGACTCTTCTTTCTCTTCTTCCAACCATCCTACTTCCTCTTTGATTCGTCTTCGATTCTTCTCTTTTTTTCATCAAGTAAGAAACCTTTTCCCACCAGAGTATCGACAGCAAGACCTCGTCCAACAAGTTCAAAGCACAATCTTTATTCTTCTTTGCTCGTTCGTCCAAACTCCAGCTTCAAGCACTCAATCCCAACCAATATGGTCGATCCAATCCTCAAGTTCCCCTCCGAAACCATCAATCAGATCTTCAGCCCACTCAACACTGCTGCACTCACCCGTTCAGAAGCTGTATCGAGGTCGTGGAGGGAGAAGCTTCAATCGGATCCCTATCTTCATCAGATCGTGAATCTCATCGGCGAACGAGAATACTCTGAGACTGAAATCATCAACTTGGTCCATCGTCTAGGTTGCAAATCAAGTCACGATATCAAGGAACTTCGCTTAGATCTTCTCAGCTTTTGGCAAGACCTGGAAAGAGCTGACGAAGCAGGAGAGCTGGCACTCAGATCAACAATCAACAGCGTAGTAGCCGGCGATATTCCCCAGATTCTTACTCTCTTCACTACTATTCGTCTATCTTTGGGGGAAACTTTGGAGAAGCTCGTCATTCTGATCGAAGGAGAAGACAATGGTTTATCAGCGTTTTCGACCGGCACAGATTTCATGACTATCTTTGTCAAAGAATGCCTCAAGTTATTTGATTCAATGCCCCATTTGAATGAGCTTCACTTAACTTTACCATTTCCAATCATCAATCTTAGCTCGGGATCTCTAGAGAACAATGTTGGAAAGAAGGTTACCATTGTTCAGAGTATTGCTGACCCAGATCTCCGTCAAGGTTGCTCAGATTCTTTGAGATGCATTGAGTTGATTCAGTCAATTTTGGAATGTACTGGAAGTGGATTATCACAGTTGGCAATTCGTAGTGGGGATTTCGTGGAAGAGGGGACCTCACAGCCGGAGATGACAACTTTCTTCGATGATAGGGAAACGTTTAGAGGGCTGTTGTCGGAGGTTATGAAGTCTGCTTCTACTCTCAAATCTTTGGAAATGGAACTTGATCTGGTCTGTCTAAGTTCTAATGCTCTAGAGTTCGTAGTCAGTTGCCCGAAGCTCTCGAAGCTCGAACTTCTACTCAAAACAACCCGAGAGGGCGGTCGACAACTTCTGGACTTCCCTCTAGTAGACCATTCCTCTCAGCTCAAGCATTTGGATCTGTCAACGGATAAGGTGGACTTAGATTTATCCTCAAAAGGGTTTGAGAACTGGGTAGGAACAAGATTAGAAGTTTTGAGGCTCAAATCGGTCAACATTTCAAATGAATCCTTCTCAAGAGTGATCAATTCCAATCCTTCTATTGTCAATCTTACCCTTATAAATGTTTTGGTCTCCAAAGGCTCTTTCAACTTTACCAAAGATTCACTTTCAAAGCTTCAAACTTTAATAGTCTGGATGACGGAAGGCGGAGATTGGAACGACAAAGCTGTTAAAGGCGTTGATGAAATACTTTCACTTCTTCCATTCTGCAACTCTACATTGACTGATCTAGATATCAAGGATGACAATCAAACTACAAAGTATGAACCCATCAACTTGGTCTTTCCAAAGCTGGCAAATCTTACCATCACATCCAAATCAAATAATCTAGCAAACCTGTTGACTTTCAATCTTCCAAACATTCAAGTGGTCTCTGTAAATCCTAGACTGACTGGAGCTCAAGCTATTGCTGATCTTCTGGTTTCATTGGATCTATCTTCGTCTTTAGGCAGGATTGAGTTGTTGAATCCTCTGAGAGCACAACAAGAAGAGATTGATTCGTTTGTACTCCCGAAATTCAAGTCTCAATCTCTATCCTTTCCTAATGTTCGATCTGTAAACCTCGGACCTAAAGCTTTGCCTCTTCTATCTCTCTTATCAAGATGCAATTTTGGGCGTTTGGACGATTTAGATATTGAATTCAGTCAGCTCAAGCTCGATTCGAAGCAAATTCTGATGGACCTATACTCAATCCTCAAGTCCAACTCATCATCTCTAGCTCAACTTAGGCTACATCAAAGCGGTGATACCATTCTCGACTCATACTATGTGAGAGGAATTGACAGTGTTAAAGACACGGATATCTTCTATCCCAACTTAGCAGTTCTGGATGAGATTGAGCCGATCGCTTTTACCAATTTGAGATCCCTTATAGTCAACAGTCCCGTCTTAAGAAGATACTTTGATAGATGTCTGTGTCCAAATCTCGGTGAAGGAAGGAAAAGATACTCGTATCGCAGTGAGTGAATTGAACCTTTCCTCTTTCGTTGAGTCATTTCACCTCAATGATCCCTCTTTTCTTTTGTTTCCCGCTCAGTATGGTGATTCGCATTGGCGTCTCTTCCTTCAATGGACGACTGCTGGACTCACTGAGACCTGGAAAGGTGTAAACTTGTTGGATAATGGAAAAGGGGAAAAGGGGGGGGAGGGGAAAAGGGGGGGGGGGGGGGGGGGGCAAAAGAAAGAGGAATTTCGTTGCCTTTGGTTTTTCGCTTCGTGGGCTGCTCGAGGTACAGACTAGTTGGGGATTTTCTTTCGTTTGTTCATTGAATCGAATCTATCAAGTATGAAAACAATCATGATGAATAATACTTTGGCTTTGTGGCTGTGCGAAGATCGATCGAGTGAATCGTCAAGAGAGAGGGAGACAACTGTAAGAGTTGAGTTGAGGGTCAACGAATAGCAAATTATACACGAGGATTCGAAAGATTATTAACATTGGTTTTGAGAAACGGAGCGGAGGAAGAGGAGAATGCTATGATTGTTTCGAGAGTGGTGAGAGTTGAAAGAGAGAGCTTGGTGAAGAGAGATCAAGATCACTTGAGATTCCCATCTAGATTTAGACTCTTGGCTCTTCAGTCTTTGAAGTTGCAGCAAGACCTGGAGCACCGCTTTCAGGTCCTAATTCCTCTGGAGGAGGAGGAGGGGCTGAACTTTCTCCGATCTTGCCTTTACGTTTGTTGAGAAGTCCCTTCTGTTGAATCGAAAATGGTAGAGAGAGAAAGGAGGAGGGTTGAGTGTAATGTCAAAGGCGAACAACGACGAGAAGAAAGCAAAAGAAAGACGCAAACAATGAGGGACAAGAACTCACCTTGTCGAGATAGGCATCAGCTTCGTCAGCAGTCTTGAAAGGTCTCTTACCCAACATTTCTCTCATATCTTCTCTAGTTATGACTTCCTTCTGCAACAACAATTGAGCCACCTTTTCGACATCAGCTTTATGTTCAGTCAACAGCTTGGTAGTTCTCTCATGAGCCAAGGTAACCATCTTCCTAACTTCATTATCCAACATTTCACCAGTCTTTTCCGAATAAGGTTTGTGCATTGATTCTTGATCAGTCTTATAACTGACTGGACCCATGATGTTATTCATTCCATAAGAAGCACAAATCTCGAAAGCCATTCTAGTAATCTTTGATAAATCATCTTGAGCACCAGTGGTAATCGTAGTAAAGAAGATTTCTTCGGAAACTCTACCACCCAGAGTCATACACATTCTATCTAATAATTGTTCGGTTGAGAATAAGAATCTTTCCTTTGGTAGATATTGAGCATAACCTAGAGCACCGACACCTCTTGGAATAATCGAAACCTTCAAAAGAGGATCTGCGTGTTCCAAAAACCAACCACAAACTGCATGACCAGCTTCGTGGTAAGCGACAGTCTTCTTTTCTTCTGGTGATAAGACTCTTGATTTCCTTTCTAAACCAGCAATGACTCTTTCGATGGCTAGTTCGAAATGATACTCTTCGATAGACTCAGCTCCACCTCTTGCAGCGATCAAAGCAGCTTCGTTACAAACGTTTGCAACGTCAGCTCCAGAGAAACCAGGAGTCAAAGTAGATAATTTCTCAGATAACATGTCCATGTTGGTATCACTTGATAATGTCAATGGCTTCAAATGAACTTTGAAGATCTCTTGTCTACCTGAAATGTCTGGTCGATCGATGGCAATATGTCTATCGAATCTTCCAGGTCTCATCAAAGCTGGATCCAAGACATCTGGTCTGTTGGTTCCTGCTAGAACTACGACGTGTTCTTCAGTTCCGAAACCATCCATTTGAACTAGCAATTCGTTCAAGGTAGATTCTCTTTCGTCGTTTCCACCAAAGTTTCCACCTTTTCCTCTTGCTTTTCCGATGGCATCGATTTCATCCACGAAGATGATGCAAGGAGCATGTTTCTTTGCATTCGCAAACATGTCACGGACTCTTGAAGGTCCAACTCCCACGAACTGAAAGGGAGAGAAAGAAGAGAATGAGAAGCAAGGAGAGAGGAATTGATAAGGAAGTCAGCAATGATCTTAGATTTTCAAGATAGAAACCGAGGGTCCAAAGATGATAGCAAAGAGAAGACTGCGCATACATTCATCTTGAAAGCGAGACAGAGGACTAGAGCAGACGAGATGACGTAACATCATCTCTTTCTACAAATCGTCACTTTCGCCCTCTTCTCAAATCTTTTGTTTTCGAAAGCTAGAAATCTCATTCCCAATCGTTCTTAACTTCCTCGCTTAGTCTTCCCATCACTGACCCGACTCGGAGCCTTTCTCACTATGACTCACCATCTCTACGAATTCAGAACCAGAAACGCTCAAGAAAGGGACTTTGGCTTCACCAGCAGTAGCCTTAGCTAGCAAAGTCTTACCAGTACCAGGAGGACCAGAAAGAATAGCTCCTCTAGGAATCTTAGCTCCCAATTTCTCATACTTTTCAGGGTTCTTTAAGAAGTTGACGAATTCCATAATTTCCTCTTTTGCTTCATCCATTCCAGCCACATGTTCAAATTTAGTTTTAACCTGTTCCTCCTGATTAAACATTTTAGCTTTAGATTTCCCAACACCAAAGATTCCTCCTGGTCCACCTCCTGCACCACCAGCTCCACCCATTCCAGAGGAAGCTCTTCTAGTCATATAGAACAATAAACCAGCCAAAAGAATGGTAGGAGCGAAATGTAATAAAGTAGAAGAAGCAGAAACTTCATCATGATAAGCTACTGGAATTCTTTCTCCTGAAGGAATGTTTAATTCTCTTTGAGCTTCATCTAATTTCCTTTCGAAAGCTTCTACTGATCCGACTGAGAACCAATAAGCTGCATTACCACCACTACTTCCTACTGGTTTAGAAGATGAATTTGAAGGTGAACCACCAGAAGACATTGTAACTCCACCATTATCTAATGAAGTTGAATACATTGAACTGTTTGAATTTGAATGAAGATGAACTTTAACTCTCTGTCTATTGACTACTTCTAATCTATCTACCAAACCTTTATCTAATAATGAAGTTCTGAATTCTTGCCATGTAATCTCTCTTGATGACATTGAATCTGTTGAAGTCAATTTATAAACTGCATAAGTAGAAAGAGCAGTTAAAAGTAAAGTGTTTCCATTCAATCTAATCTCAGTGGTTCCATTTGGTGGTGGTGGAATCTTTTTGGATCTTCTTTCCTTTTCTTTACTACCTTCCTTTTCTTTTGAATCTGATTCCGATTTCTTTCCATCTTTATCCTTTTCTCCACCTTCTGATGAAGAAGAAGCTTTCTTCTCACCATCTCCTTCTTCTTTGATTCCACCCTTCTTGTCGAAGAAGTCTTTTAATTCCGAAGGTACGGATGATTTCTTTCCATCTCCCACTTCTGAATCTGATTTACTCTTTGCTTCACGTAAACCTTTTTCGATTTGAGCTTGGAATTCTGGATCTTTTTGCTTTGATTCGATGTCTGAAGAGGAGGGAGACTTGTTCTTGTCATCTTTGTCATGATCCTTTTTGGGCTGCTGATCTGAAGGAGTGGCGTAAGTCCTTGTAGAGATGGTGAAGGTGGACGGAGATAACGACGAGGATGATGAATGTGAAGATGAAGATAGTAGAGGGTTGGACTTGAGAGCTGATCTTGAAGTGAATGAGCGAGAAGAGGAAGAGGGAGTAGTGGAGAGAGCAGAGAGAGAGGAAGTACTGCTTATGGTTATGCTCCTACTCGCACTCGCACTCGATCTTGTTCCTGCCAATCTTGATGATCGCTGGAGTAAGGATGGAATCATGATGGATGGAAAGAGGGAGAGAAGGAGAGATGTAGAGATGTAAAGAAGAGCTGAGGTGATCGATCGATAAGATTAGTAAGAGAGAAAGGAGAGGGACAAGTAGAGAGTGACTGCAATGATTGCTGACTTGATGAGAGTAGTGATTTTTGTATGCAATCCCTAACTGATTCCAATCTTAATTAGAGTGGAAGAGGATGCGAATAGTGGTTTAAGATGACAATGGATGATGTGGTAGAGGGAAGAGAAGCTGCAGCTCAGTCGAGCTTCTCTCAAGACTCATCCAGAGATCATCATCATTGGTGATATACTCGTTCTATTCTATTCTCAAAAGCAAATCAAAGTTCGAGTACAGTAAATAGATCCACAGCCATTCATCCAGTAGAACTGGCCAGCTTCAAGAGAGAGAGAGAGAGACCAAGCACTTCCATCCATCCATCCACAGCTACTCGACTTCTCTCCACTCGAACAGCCTTACAATCAGTCGAGTATAGCATCTCATTCTGACTGATAGGAACCTTCATTATACTGCTGAGCTCATGAATCAGCAACAGCAGCAGCAGCAAGGGAATGGAGGAGGACAAGGTCAGAATGGCATTCAGAATCAGAATCCTAATCTCATGCAAAACCCAAATGGTGCTTCTCCTCTCGGAATGATGCAGGTGAGTAGGATATGCCAAGCTAGAGCTTGATATCGGATTCGCATTCTACGCCAGACCACTTCAAGGCGGAGATCGCGTACAGGAGCAGGCGTTCAAGTCAGAAAGATTAGATCCAAGGAGAGCACACAGCAGCCATCGCTGCTATTCTATCGATGCTTAGACGAACATTGGCATATAGTCATGCTACTTGTCTCATATCGCCACAGAGATGGCTTCGATGAATAGCAAAGAGGAGTGAACTAGACAGAAAGACTCAACTTCCTGTTCTGTCATTCTCGATTCTCACTCTCATTCTCGTTCTCATTCCCTTTCATTTGTCTCCTTTCTTCCTTCGATCGAATTCACGACTACCAAAAGGTGATCAATCAAAACATGCAAGGAGTTCAAAGGCAGTACCAAGCGCTTCAAAGTCAACCGGACTCTCCTCAAAAGGAAGCTTCCATCAATGGTCTCAAGGCTCAAATGGCCAAATTGACTCAGATGCGTGCTCAAGCGACCCAAATGTGGGAAACTGCTTCGAGGAATAATCAAATGCAACAGCAACAAGGAGGAGGAGGAGGGCAAGCTGGAATAAATCTCAATCCCAATCTTCAACAGCAACAATATCAAATGGCTCAACAATTAGGTCAAGATTCTCAATCCAACCCAATGAGAGCTGCCAGTGGTGGTGGAATGCAGATGGGGATGGGGATGGGGATGGGGATGGGGATGGGAAACCAAAATCAACCAGGAATGATTCAATCTCAACAGAATCAATCTTCGAGACCACCGAATTCAAATTCATCAAATCCCAATCAACTTTTCGAAGTCATCAGATCTTTCCATGCATCAAAAGGTACAGAAGATGGAGGTGCTAATCTAGCTCCCTTTTCAGCTCCTTCGTCTGCCAATCCAAATCAATTGGCTCAGGTAGATGTTGCGAAACTTTTCACGATAGTGGTAGGGACAGTCGGTAGCTATGCTATCTTGGACAGTACCGAGCCTTGGAATCCATCTCCGACTTCGTCAGAGAATCATTCAACAACGAAAGGTTGGGCTCAATTAGCACTGAAACTGGGTTTTGCTATTGCAAATGGAAATACAGATCCGAACTCTCAAATAGGATCAGATACTCCGAGAAAAATGTCAGAGTATTACAAGACCAAATTGGGAGGGTTCGAAAAGGTTTGGTTGGAAAGAGGTGGAGCTGGTAAAATGTTGAACAATGGTGGTCCTCAACATCAAAGATCAGATTCTAGTAGTAGTAATCCTCCAATGAATCCTCTCAATCCTGCTGCTTCTTTCCCTCCTCAAATGCAACAACAATTACAACAACTTCAACAAGCTGTCAAATCTGGTCAAATTTCTCAAGATCAAGCAAAGAAAGCGTTTTCTGAAATGTCTAAAGCTTTCATGGTGAAACAACAACAACAAGGATCGAATCCAAATCAACCTCAACCTCAACAGAATCAAAATCAGAACCAAGAAAATCAATCGACAGATCCGAATTCTTCAAATGCGAATCAAGAATCATCTTCAAAGGAGAAAGAGAATTCGAAAGAGAGTACTTCCGCAACTGCGAATCCAGCCAATGGAGAGAAGAAAGATTCTGGAAACAATCAAGAGGTCAAGAATGAACCTGAACCTGCTCCTGAGGTTCCGGTCAAAAGAGGTAGAGGCAGACCTAGGAAAAGACCTAGAGAAGATACGGCCAATTCGACTATCAGTACTCCTCAAGAAGAAGCGAACGAGGAAGAGAACAAGAAGCCAAAAAGAGAGACTCCTAGTGTGAATGCTGATGGAAATGGAGACGAGGAAAAGGATCGTCTAGGTGAGTTTTTGTCTGTGCCGAACTCTGAGTGTATACCTTCTAGAAAGAAAGCATAGTCAGAGCTGGTGAGAGCCTTTCAGCTGTCGGTTCTGATCAAATCTTGTTTTCAACTCATCTCGCTTTTAACCTCTGCAGCGACCTCTACTCCAGTTCAATTGCAGAATCCAAGTTTTGCGACTCCACAACAATTCCAACAAGCTCCTCCAGTTCAACAAGCTCCTCCGATTCCTCCTAGCAGACCAAATCCAGATCCATTGCATCCAATGCTGTCTCAACCGATACCGGGTTTCAACCCGCCTCCAAACGTTTCGATAGAGCAGACACTTCAATCCATGAAACAGAAGTATGCAGTTCTCTTCCCTCAAATGTCTTACGCCGTAGGAGTTTTGAAGAATCAAAGTTCAAGTGTGAGCCAAACTCAAAAGGACACTGCTCAGAATCTGATCCGAACCACTCAATATTTGGCCAATACAATCAAAGCCCTTGAACAACAACTAAAGGCTGGAGCTGGTTCTAGTTCAAACTCAATCCCAGGTGGTTCTGCAGCTCAGAATCCTTTGAGTGCGATTTCAGCTTTATTACCTCCACCTCATCCTTCTCTTTCATCCTTATCTCCCTCAATTCAAGTTCCTCAAGCGACATCGGATCCTTCGACTTATTCTATTGCTTACATTCCAACAATCAGAGACGTCAGGACTTATGCTGGAATTGACATTAATGGCTTGGAAGGTTTCGATTGGGATTCAAACAGAGAGAGAAACTTGTTCGCTTTGAATGAAAGAGAGGATCTCAACGATGAATACGTCAAAAGAGTTGAATCTACTCTCTTCGGTCTCGACCAAAGAACCGGTTTACCTGGCTCCGAAGGTAAAGTCGAAAGAGTAGGTTCTATCATTCGAGGAAGAGGGAAAGTTCCTAGAGGCATCAATGAGTTGGGTGAGTAGAAGTCTCGAGTTTGAATGATCCGAATGAAAAAGAGAAGAAGAGTTACTGACCTCTTTCAAAACCTCCGATTCTCTTTCTTATTTCTCTTTCTTGTTCTATTGCTTTTACAGGTACGGTCGACATTTCCAACCTGATCCTTTCGCTGAGATCTCGACTCGAGGTAGAAGTCACTCATACTTTGAACACTTTACTCATTCTCACTTCTGGAGTTGGAGCTCCCAGGAACTTCAGATTCTTATTGGAACCATGCGAAGATCTACTAGACGAGCTGTTAGATGTGTTCATCGAGAATAGCTGGAGAGAAGAGGAGGAATTGATCGTTGATCCACTGGAACCTCAAAGTCAAGATGATGACGATGCCATAGCAGAGAAAGAAGCATCGAATAACAAGAGCCAACAAGGTGAACATTCTCAGAAAGATGCGAAAACTCCAGAGAAGAAGGTTCAAGATTGGCTGTATCAAGATTGGTTAGAAGCTGCTGAAGAAGACGAAGGAGAGATGAGAATCTGGAAGAGATTTGATAGATCGATTGGGAATTCCAATCTGGGTGGTTCTTCTTCATCAATCTCTGCTCATCAAGGAACCAGCGGAACTTCTAGAAATGCCAATACAAGTCACGTCGATGGAGAAGCGGAACCAGACAATCGAAATCCAAACGATAAGTCAACTTCGACTCCACCACTTTCAACATCAACATCAGCAACATCTTCATCTTCTGATTTAAATGAATCAAATCCAAGTCTTCCTATCTCTACCTCGGAATACTTCTCATCTCTGAATAAGGAGAGGTCCCTCAATCGAAAGGCTGCTATGGCTCTCGTCATTCTGAACATCTTCTTAAACGCTTCTTTTGTCGAGGAGAATATGGTATTCTTCTCAAGACACAGTAGATTCTGGAACGTTCTCACGAGTCTTCTAGAAGAGGGAGAACAGGATGTCGAGAGATGGGAAAAGGTCAAGAGGAATTCATTGATCAAACAGAAAGAGCACTCTCCAGAGCAAAAGAAGATTGAAGAGAGCTCAACGAAACCAAAGACCGTCTTCACAACATCTGAACATTTAAGGATCAGAAAGGACATTCTAAGTATCCTCTCAAATCTTTCCGATCCAGTCATTCCTCTAAGTCAGAAGCCAAGGAGCACGAATCTTACAATCTGGAGATTACTGAAGTCGTTCTTGTTGGACGATACAAGATTGGAGGATCCGACTTCTAGAAACGTCTATTCCTCTCCCAATAGTCAATCTTCTGCAATTCCAGCCGGAGCTATCTTACCAATGACAGTTACAAAAGCTAAAGTTCCGTACTACAGTGACCTCTCTTTCCAGGCCTTCTCCAGATTGGCTCAACCAGACCCAAATAGAGAGGTTTTGTCTACTTTGTTGACTGACAAGGAGGTTATAGAATTCTCAATGACTTCTTTAAGGAGACTTCCTTTCGATCCATCAGAATTGATGTTATTGGTTTCGGAATCTTGGCATGCACATTGCATGAGAATCCTACTCTCTATCCACTCTTTAATCTTCCTCTCAAATCAGAATCTGAAGAGAAAAATTAGGAAATCTTTGAATCACGTTCTACCAGTCACTCTTACTAGGTTAATGAGGCAATTGGCAGCTGCTTATAACAATGAATTTTCGCAAAACAATTTCAGAGATTTAGTCATCATCATAGTGGAAATCTTGAAAGTTGTCGATCAGTGTACTGACACCTTGGGAGATGTTCCAAGTTTGTTGTTTGGGAATCAAGACATTGATGAAAAGGAAGAGAAAAGCAAGAGGAATTTACCAGCCATTCTCGTGGGTTTGGAAGAGGAAGTCAAGAAGATTCTCAACATCACGAACTTGTATCCTAAGATCGCTTATGATTTACAACAAATGCTCGCTTTCTGAAATGAAAGGCTAGCTTCAAGTCTGTTCAAGTTCTCAGACTATAAATTACCTTCCCTTCTCTCGTCATGTCTCTCATCACTCAATACAAATTCTTGTACTTTAAGTTTCTGTTCAGTCTTCCTCGAATATAGATCAAAATTCGCTTCATTCTCAATCGATTGATGAAAGAGAGATGAAGAATGACATAAAATTGATCTGTGAGATCTCGAGATTGAGTGCAGCATTGCCTTTTTGATTCCCGAAACCACCCTCCTACCCACGATTCTCATCTTTCTTTTGAGTTCTTTGAAATGACCACCAGATGACTTCTTTCCTTCTTTTATTTGGCATCGATTACCGACGCCATTAGGTCTCCCCTGCCATTAGGACGAAAGAGGTTGAAAGAAGAGGGCAGCATCAGAAAATCAATCCTTTTACTACTTTCGCGCACAGAAGCAGAAGTGTTCGTGATGATTCGACTCACCAATTTTGACGCTTATTCACCCTGAATCTGCACTTTCTCTCCACTCTTGAGCTTAGGGCAGTAGCATTTGTCGAAGAACTTGAGGAGAGCTTTAGATCTGACTCGAAGAACTTCCAAGTGAAGGAAAGTCATGCTCGGTTGTTCTTCGATCGTTGACACATTTCCCTCAAAATAATCTCTATCACCAGCATAGAAAGTAGATAATTCGTCCACATTCTCAGGTTCACCGTCGTAAATATAGAGTAGTTCATCTTCTTCGGTATGCTGAAACAACTTGAAATCCACAAGAGAAAGTTTGGAGGAATCCAGAATTGAGAAAAGCGAAGCCATCAATTGCTTGGAGTCGAGCTCCATCTTTGCACAGTATTCATGGATCAAGACCACTTCCATATTCTGAAGATTTGGCAGACCAGATTGTGAAAAGAATTCTAAGAGAGGAGTTGATGTCTTCCCCAACCACAAGTGCTTCAAATTTGGAAAAGAAACGAATTCAACGACTAGATCTTTTGTTGAAGGAGAAATGATACTCTCTTTTCCAGGTGCCAGAATAAGATGAGTCAAGGAAGAGCTGGTAGAATTGAGCAGGGCAACGACTGCAGAGATTGAATCTGGTTCGGATTGCAACTGAATGCTCTTGAGACTTGGGAACTTGTTCTTAGTAAAGAACTGAAACATATTTTTCGATCCACCAGAGAGTCTGAGCTCTAGACTTTCTACCTTTGAGAATGACTTGACTTCCGGAAAGGCAATGTCGAAGTTGATTGGATCAGTATGAGCGAATGTCAACTTCGAGAGAGACGACTTGCAGGTTGAAGCGAGGTTGAAAAAGCAGACCGGAGCTTTTGTTGAATCCTCATCCTCGTGGTGTTCTTTTGGAGTGACTTCGATCCTTAGATCTTGAAGCTTTGGAAGAACAGCGTCGGCATAAGCCAAGATTGAATTCCCATGATTGATTTGAAGGAACTCGAGGTGAAGAGAAGAAATTATGCTTGGAGTTGGCAGGGAAGAAATTATTTTTGGAGTTGGTGAGGAGTTAAGGTTAAAAACCTCGACAGAAACGAGAGTTACGCGACGTATGAATGTGTTGGAAGTCATGATTGAGGAGAACAAAGCATCTGATATCTTGACCCGATCGAGACTGAGACTCTCTAAGTTGTTTCCAATCCAACGACCAAAATTCTCGGAGGAAACATCCAAGTGCGTCCCTTTGGAGACTCCCAATGTCAATTGCTTGAGACGAGAGGAAGCTTTCCCTCTTGGAAAGCCCAGTAGATCTCTTCCTTTGAGAGAGAGCGTGAGAGATGTCAAATTGGAACATAAAGAGATCAGATCCAAAGAGTGAGACCCCGATGCAGAGTTCGCGAAGTAGTTCAGTTTCAAAGAATTGAGTTTCAAACAGTCTTGCTTGATATTTTGAAAGAGTCTTCTGAAAGCCGATGCTCTTTGGGATTGGATTTCTTCGTCGGCCGTATCGAGGAAGTTTTCAGTTCTCAAATCGCCGGCAGTCATTTTTGCACCAAATCCATGAACCAATCTCAAGACTTCGATAGCCTTTTCGCAATCTCCAGCCATCCAGAGGGGCTCATCTTCCCCTAGGTCGCCGATGATGACGATCCTCTTTGAAGTTGAGCCATCTTATTGCTTGAGCCCTCCAGCACTCAGCGAGAATGGGAACGGTAAAGTGAGATGAAGTTCGTTGAGGTTTGGCATTGATTTGAGCAGATCGAAACTTCCCTTGATGATCACTTGGGCAAACGAAGTGCCGTGCTCGGGGGAAAAATCAGCATCCTCTCCTGAGACGACGAGGAAGAGCTTTTCTAGGCTGGTATCCATGACTAGACGGATTACGGCGAAAAGAGTACAGATCTTTGAGTATTCATCTGTCAAGATGTTGTTGGTTGTTGATTCCACCAAGAAGAAGGTGCCTTCTTCTTCGTCTACTTGTACTGCAGAACAAAATCTATTCCAAAAGCGGACGAGATCTAGATGAAGTGCTTTAACAGAGTGACCGTATTTGCGAGACAGACGATGAACCAGATCGATGAGTTCAGTCTCTCCATATCTCTTGAAAGGCAGACATTTAGGATTGGAGGGTTTGGTGAGATCGATGAGGTGAAGGAAAGGATTTTGAAGCTCGGATGCCCAAGACTTTGAGACGCCTTCTGAGCGAGTGAGAGCAGCAGTGTTGAGAGAACTGAATATTTGTTCTATGGTTTCTGAAGGTAACTTGTGGATTGGATCTACCATGCTGGTTGCGATTGAGTGGATTGAGTGGTGGGACGAAAGGGAAGAATGATTTGACTTTGGAACTGGATTGATGTCGTAGGGGACGTCGCGTGTTTGCTTTTGACTTGAAAAGAGGAGAAGAATCGAAAACGAATCAAAGAGGAAGTGGGATGGTTGGAAGGTGAAGGAAGAAGAAGAGAAAGAAGATCGATCGTCGAAGAAAATGGAAAATTTGGTCGGCCGAATGTGCATCGCCACGAGTGGCTCGCGGAGTTTCCTCAGTTGTCAAATGCTTCAACAGAAAGGCTTTCAGAACTCTGTACTTTGTAAATCAATTGCTATCTTGAACCAGAAATGTCGCTCCTATCGAGAACGAAAGGAATCACAAAGAACAAGATCCGCGTCGATGGTCTCACTCGAGTGAGGTGTTCGAAGCTTCTCGAGGTCGAACTCAAACGCAGACTTGTATCAACAAGTACAGGATTTGATAAACGATCTCTTCGTTTAAAAGTTGGAAACTTCTTCCCAAGAGGCAAGATTCGAGCTACACTTCCGAGAAAAAAAAAACAAGATGAACCCCATTTCCAAAGTTGCATCCTATCACGACGGAAGACCTGCTTAAAAGCATGAAGCATTAAGAAACCAAATGGAATTACTGACAAGAGAAACAGAAGAAAACACGATCGTCAGCGTCTAGATCACTCTGCAAAGACAAGAGCGCTTCATTTGATCTGGGGCAGGAATCGTGTTTTCGACTCACTTTTTCTTGGCTCCTCTTCTTTATCATTTCATTTCGAGAATGTCCTTTCATTGGAGTGTGACTCCTCTCAAGGTAGTGATTGACAGCCCGATTGTTAACATTGACTCTATCCAGGTAAGGGAAAACTAGAGGTTCAGCTTGCCAAAACTTGTTGAGAGACCCCTCGCCAACGGCAAACATCTCTCCTCCTCCTCGACGGAGAGTATTGAGATTGAGCTCTACCAATGATGAACATGACGATTGCAAAATCGAGACTAGATCTTGTGCGGTTTCCGCTTCTTTGATTCCTAATTGGTCCACCAATTGTCCATCGAACGAGATTGAAAGCTTCTTTAACTTGCCAAAAGAAGCCTGACCGAACAATTTCACAAGAAAAATCATCGTACCATCCAGATGAAGCTCCTCAAGATTTGCAAAGGCAGGTGACTCTGGAATATTGAGATTTGCCGAACAGGTAGCGAGATCAAGCTCTCGATTAGGTCCTTGCCAATGCCAAAAGATTCCCGACGTGATCGTTTCGAGGCTTGAAATGGAAGGAGTCATGATCCTGCCTATGTCTTGAGCGCAGGAAGTAGTGGGAGATAGATGAAGATGCTTCAGGTTTGGCGCCGAGAGGTGTCTCCAGTGCTCAGTTACTTCTGAATCACTGGAAAGATCCAGAGTTTCTAACCACTCGAAATTCCAAAGGGCCAGCTTCCTTTCCAAACACTTCTCTTCTGATGTGAAGGCTTGAGGTTTCAGAGTGGTGAGCAAAGGGATGCATTGATCGGAGAGATTGAGGGGATCCATGTAACCTAAAGTCGATTCCTCTTCCTGTTTTCCTTTCTTCTTTTTAGAAACTGAGAACTGTTTGAGGTTGGGGACTTTAGCAGTCTTGAACAGCCTTCTCTTCATCATCCGTGGAGAGAGCTCTAAAATCTTGAGGTTAGGTAACTCGAGCTGATTGGTAGGTTCAGTGAAAACTTGGTCTTGATCATCTTGAGGTCGGACAGGTTCGTCGAGAATAACCTTGGTCAATGATGGATTTCGATTGAGAATGGAGAAGAGCAATCCGTTTGAGATTTGAAGTTCGTCCCTCGGAGCTTTGATGATAAGCTCCTCCAATCCTGTCCCGATCCACTCCAAGATTTGATCTGCTTCTAGATTCCAATCCCATTCTACTCCATCCAAGCCAATCTCCAGACTTTTGAACCGAGAATTGAAAGTGACATCCTTTGGTAAGTGAATAATCTCCCTCTTGAATTCCCTTTTGCTTTCCGAAGGGTCGTAGAAGGACACTAAGAGCTTGGAGAGCTTTGGACATTGAAGGACAAGGTTCCATGCTTGTGAAGGTTTCAAATTTACGTCGATTTCTAGATGGAGATCTTTGATGGTAGAGGCTTGAGGAGCGATTTGGGTGAGTAGGAAAGAGAAGCCTGCTTTCTCAAAGGGACCCATAGGCTCGTTTTGTAATGATGCAGAGCAGATTCCACCTTTTGTAAATCCGATTTGAGGAAGCTTTGTAATGATGCTGGTGACTTGGTCGATGATGATTCGATATCCGTCATAAGCATTGTTTTTGAAATTCTCGTTTAGTGCCAACCTTCTTCTTTGACCATCCTTTGGATCTAATCCCTCCTGAACCAAGCAAAGTGGGAAAGGAATTTCGAGACTGATATCTCTCAGGACGGGATATGAAGTAGCCAAGTCTAATACTAACTGAATGAAATGCTCTGAAATGTGCAGCTTGTCCTCATAAGATTCTCACATTTCATCTTGAACCTCGAAATGAATTCTCTCTGGCAATTTCCCACCAAAGGCTATCTGCTGCAGATTGATCCGCAATGGAGATACCATTCCTTGACGTGCACTGACTGCATAAGAGTAGTCTGAGAGAACTTCCTGCCAATACCAAGAGATATCTAGATATAGCTCTTTGATTGAACGATTAGACCAGAAGAAATGTAAGAGCAAACGTTGAATCTCTGGTCCGCTCAAGTATTGCCTTGTGGGACGATTGTTCTTTTCAAGGATGAGGTCTAGAATGCGATGTAGGAATGGATCTTGAAGTCTGCCCTTCCATGCTTTCGAGACTCTTTCCGATCGAGTGAGAGCGGCAGTATTGAGTAGACCAAAAATTTGCGACTGAGTTTCTGATGGCAGATTCGACACTGGATCGACCATCTGGTTGGAATGGATGGAGTGAATTGATCTTGATTTGAATAGTAGGAGAAGGATCGAAGAGGAAAGAGGAGAGAGTGGAATGGTAAGAGAGCAAGAAAGAAAGAGAATCTTCTCTTCCTCGAGATATACAATACACACGCGACGCTTCAAGCTTTGAATTTGCTCATTTAGAGCTGACATTGTTATGGAACGACCACATTTCTGTTATACAATAGATTTACAAAACATTTCTAGACTTCAAGCAATGACACATTCATCACCTTCCTCAATCTCTCCTCCCGTAAGCCTATGGCTTTGCAAGAATCGAATAAAATTCCTTGCACTCAACCTTTCCGAAATCCCATTAGTTTCATTCATTTCCATATTCTTCTTAACAATCTCTTCCTTTTCCTCCATTTTATCATTCAACTTCTTCCCATTTGGTTTGATAGGTCCGAAAATTCTGGGAGTATCATCGATTCCGGAAACAGCCAATAAAGATAATGAAGGATGAGGCTGTAAAACATTGACTACAGAACTATCTCCTTTATAGATACCAATCAGTTCAGAACTTGATGTTTTGTAGATGAAGAAATTGCCGTCATCTGATCCAGTGATGACGTATTGATCTTTGTTTCCTAGATAATTCACATCTTTGACTGTTTCGATGTTTCTATGACCTGAGTATTTCGATATTGGATGAATGATTGGGATTGATTTGTTGAATTTCTTCTTTGATTCGGATCGTTGTTGTCTAGCGAAGATCCCATCTGGATCGGATTCTGATCCTGATTCAGAGTGAGCTTCATCAGGTTCATCGTCTACTG
Organism: Golubevia pallescens; assembly: GCA_001599655.1. NCBI lineage: Eukaryota > Fungi > Basidiomycota > Exobasidiomycetes > Golubeviales > Golubeviaceae > Golubevia > Golubevia pallescens. Next base: position 1,524,198 of record BCHO01000002.1, read on the forward strand.
AGATACTTTCTTCTTCTGACGCCTCTTGATCTTGATCTTGATCTTGATCTTGATCCTGGGGAGTTTCAGTATCAGATTCTTCTGTCGAACTTGAGACCTGCTCGTCAATTTGCATTTGATCTTCTACAGAGCTTTCTCTAACCTCTTCTTCTTTTTCTTTCCATCCTTCTCTTACAACAGGTTCAGCCAATTCCCAAATCCTATCCAAGATTTGATTCATTTGAGCTCTATTCTCCCAATCGAAAGCATGACTGAACTCCTCCTCTAGAATCCTACTGATTTCCTGCACCGAGTTTGAGTGTTCGACAAAAGGCAACAGAGCAAGTCTAGCTTCGTCTACTCCTGGAGGATACGTTTTCAATGAAAGCAGAGCTTTCGCCAAAGCTGCTGACATTTCGGTTGTAGAGAAAGATTGTATCTTCGATTTAGTTGTTTCCTGGATGCTGCCTTGAAGACTACACAATTTTGAGAGTCTTGAGCTCATAAAAGCTAGAGATTTGAGATTTGCAGCACGTGGAAAGAGGTAATCAATCATCTCCTTACGAAGGTCTTTCAATTGAGTGGGAGAGGAAAGTGAAGGATTCGATCTGCTCTCTGGAGAATCGGAATTTCTAGACTGATTTGATAGGCGAGTTGAGAAGGTGGAATTGGACTTGTTTACTTGAGCTGGAGGATCTGAAAGTTTGAATCTATAGATAGCGTCGGTACTGTAAGAGAGAATGAGCTAGCGGAAGAACCGCAAAAGAAAAAGAACAGAAGATGATCATGAGCTTTGGGTTCATCTAGAGAGAATATCGAGCCATCGCATTTCATTTCGTCGACGCTTACCTCTTCTACCTCACTATGTTGAGAAATCTTAGCAGCAGTAATATGAGCATCTTTCATTCTATCTTTCATATTCTTCTCTAGCTTTCTTCTCTTTCTCCTTCTTGATCTTTCTTCTCTTATCTCATCTTCTTCATCTTCTCTCTCATCTTCATCATCATCTTCTCCACTCTCATCTTCAGCTTCCACCTCTTGATTTCTATCTCCATCGAAGCCACCTTCAGGTATTCCAAATCTTCTGACGCATTTCGAAAGACTCCTCTCGTCATTTCCATCCATCTTGACTCCCCATTCTTCTTTCAAAATCCTAGGATTCATTCTTCGATCTTGAAGGTAAGCATAAGGAGAAGTCCCAGCTGCAATGAACAACCATGGAGAAGCTTTAGAGATTGAGATAGAATAGAGAGAAAAGGGGAACGAAGCTATTGGTGGAGGACAGTTTGAAGAAGAACAATCGTGCTGAGTGTTTGATCAGATGAGAGAGAAAGGGAAACTGTCAGTGATACAGCTCCAACTACCATACTCGAACCTGATTGCTGTGAGATCCTTACGAAGAGCTTGCTCAACATGACATAGGATCAGAATCTTCTTTCCATACGAATCTGACTAACCTTCAATCTTAAATCGAATTCTCTCACATCCCCATCTTCCGAACAAGTCAAGAAGGTATCTGGACTGAATTGGGTCTCTATCCTCTTTGCTCTACCCCTATGACATTTATAGACCCTTATGCAAGCATTTGAATCTTCAGAATAATGTTGATAAGAACCGAAACCAGAGGGATTGGATTTTGTAGTTGAGAAAGCAGAAGCCGAGTTCAAATCAAAGACTCTAACTTGACGATCTCCAGCGCAAGAGAAGAGAATAGATGAAGATTGAGGAGCGAACTTGACTGAGAAGATGTTCGCACGATGACCCTATAATGAGGGATAGGGAGAGAACAGGGAATTAGTGATAAGGAATCCATAGCTGTGGAGGCATCAAACCGCTCTCCTCTCACAATGACATTTCCTAGATTGACAATAGTATCTGATAGAACTCACAGTCTCAATGACGGACTTTATACCTATGTCTATCTTTGGACGATCCTTCATCTCCTTCTCATCTAGATCCGACTCTTCCTGATCTGAATCTACATCGCCTCTTCTAACGTTTCCTCTACCTCTTCTGTTTCCATTCTCTTTGGAGCCTGAAGTAGCAGTATCGTCTTCTATTCCCATTCCCCATAGAATGATATTTCTATCATCACTTCCAGTTGCCAATAGGCTTCCATCTCGATTCCAATCCAAAGCGTTTACGCAACCTGAATGACCAATCAATTCCTCATTGACTGGATCATAAGATCCCAAAGTAGCTATTCTATCGAATCTGTTTACTATTGAAGGAGTAAAGTTGGAGTAAAAGGAAGGAGAGATTGGATGAGATTTGGGATTGCATCTTAATTTGTGGAGAGAGATGGAATGATCTTGAGCTGATCTTGTTCGGTTGAGATTGAATGCTGAAGTTGACTCCATCTTTGAATGGAATTGGTTCTAAGTTTTGAATGCTTGCATCTTGGGAGGAACTGAGATTGAGATGAGCAAAGTAGTGAGAGTTACTGATTAAAGAAAGTCAGAAGCTAATCTTTCTAGTTTCTCTACCAACCACTACAATTCAATTCAAGAATGAGTTCCAATTCCAAGATTGAATCTTTACAAAAAGATCTAAACTCTGCTGCTCAGGCTTATCAGAAATTACAAACAGGTGCGTTACATCTATCCTCACTTTACTCTACTCTCTCTCTTTATCCACTCAATCATTCCCTTGGACTCATTCATCTCCCTCTTTCTCTTTCTCTCTACATCCTACTCATCAGATCTATCAAAGCAAGTCGAGATCCAGCAGAGGCTAGATTCACAATACAACGAAACAACAAGTGTAGAGAAGGAATTTGGCAAATTGGAAGATGGCGATGAAGTCTTCAAGTTGATGGGTCCTGTCCTCGTAAAGCAGGAGGTGGAAGAGGCGAAAATCAATGTTCAGAAAAGAGTAGAGTTTATAAAGTCTGAAATGTGAGTGAGAAGAACAAGATAACTGGAGGTCAAGGTGGGGATAGATTGAGATTGGATAGTGGAATGAGTCCTTCATATCAAGTGAAATGGAATCAAGTTCAAGTACAAGTTCAGTGCTGATGTCTCGAATACGCAGAATTCAGCCGCTGCGATATTCTTCCAAACGATGGCAGTTCTGATTCAATCAGACTAGAATGCAAGGGGAGTCTTGAGAAAATGAAGCTTAGGCCTTTCTCTCTCAATAGACAAAATGGCAAAGGGAGTCTCTCTCGAGATTCCTTTATCTGCAAAAAATCATCAAAGTCATCTTCAATTGCGATCTTTCAAGCTCCTGAGACTGCCTTTGGCTCTTCCATCTCTTCCAAGTTGCCTTTCGACACTCTAATCGATTCTTGCTCGAGATTCCAATCTTTCACAAGTCCCTTGTGCTGAAATTTTTCTTTTTCCTTCTCCCTTTGTTTCGAATCTTTCTTTCTTTCTAACCAGATCCCGAGTGGAGAAGCAGATCAAAGAGACAAATGATCAGTGTGAACATAGAAAGATGGAGGTGAGTTTCAGTTTCTCTCTCTCATTCAAATCGAAACCAACAGACCAAAGTGGAAGATACTCTTCTTAAATCGAGACTCCCTAGAGTCAAAATGATTTTCTCGGTCTCGAAGTATGCAAAAGAGAGCTCTGAAAGATTTGTTCGAACTCGTTTTCTTTTCATGGAACTGATCTCTGTTCGATCCATTTCTTCCGCTTTGTTTTTTCTCTCTATAGGTCATTACGATTCAGCAGAAGATTCAGGATATAGGAGAAGGAGTAGATGAGGATGGAAATGGTCCTGCCAATGGTGCTTCAAATGGAGTTCAAGTTGGAGCTTGAAAAGTCAAAGTGAATGAATCGATTCGACGAACTTTTAGCCTGGGGGAAGCGTTATTCCTTTCTCTTTCTCGATGGTCAGTGAATCTTTCTGGTCTCTTGCTTTCGCTTCTATTGTATCAGTAAAACCGTTCTTTTGTTACTTTCTCTGCCATCGTCTTGTCTTTCGTTTGAACAGTCGACAGAAGAAAGGTTCAGAGATCCGGATCTCTCTATTAAAGAAGGTTCTTCCTTGAGAGCTGTTACTTCTTTTTATCACTTCTTTTCGGTCATTCTGATGGATTCCAGACTTGGTCATCCCTGGTCCAACTCTACTAGTCGGACGCCGAAGCCTGGTTGGAACGAGGTTGATCCACCAGCCCTCGTCACCTATTGCTCGTCATTGACTCTTTGCTGCGTGCTCTCTTGGATGTTTTGTTCGGTTTGGATGGAGGTTTGCCTTGAGGAAATGAAGGAGAGTTTCGAAAGGAAGGGAAGAAGAAGTCGAACAGCGATGGGTTCAATACGGCGCGAAGAAGTGATTTAAGTAAAGTGTTACTTTCCTTGACCTTTTCTCTCCCTTCTACCAACAACCACAACAAATCAACATCAAACAAGATCGCCAAGATGGATCCAATCCAGTTCTTCTCCAACTTGTTCTTTCTTCAAAGACCAATCCAATCCTATCGCCTTCAATACATCGTTGATCTCGCTGAATTGGCACCCGATGTTTTACTCTTCTTGACGTTTGGTCCCATCTTGTTGGTTTGCCTTCTATACATTCTATTCTCAGTCATTGGTTCAATCGTCAAATGCATCGCAACTTTCTTTGGTAAACGTCAAGTTCAAGCTGAATCTCAAAACAGCATGGTGAGCATCAGAGCCGTCGTTCTTTGACAACAGACTCCAATCGCAAACATCCAATCTCAGACCACACTCTCTCTCTTTCTCTTCCTTTCTCCCTTCTGCGATAGGTTATTGGTCAAGATGATGAGGTGCAAGATGGAATCGAATTGGGGAATGAACACGAGGATCATTCTGTTCAAGGTGAGTATCTCTGATGCAAGGGACAGAGGATTTAGAAACAAGGGATGGAGGTGCAGCACTGGCAAAGAACAACACTGGTCCAAAACCAGCATGATTATCGTGTTTCTGAAGATGAGCTCGTGTTTTTTAATCGTTGACAGTATCAAGAATAAATGAACGCAATCTCTGGATGGCAAACAATAGGGTCGTGGAGGCAAAAGCTCACTGTTTGTGTCGACTCTATAGATCTTAATAGCCATTCTCTCTGCCCTTCTCCATTCCCCTCTCTTCAGATGCTTCGACTTCCAACGTTTCGCCTTCAGGTTCAGCAGCAACTCTCGTCGGTCAAGGTTCTCCTATCAAAGTTACGGATGATGCTCCAATCCCAATTCCAGTCCAACAATCTGCTGCTCCAGCTGCAGCTCAAGCTTCAATCGTCGCTCCATTCATCCCACTTTCCGAAGCTCCTCCAAGTTACGTCGCAAACGATGCCAACAATGGTACTCCTACCAAGGTTCCAGTCGCCGCTCTCGCTAACGCCAATGTCGCTAACGCAAATCCAGGTGAGTTTGAGTGTTCATTGTCGGAGTGGGATCCAGATGGGAGTTAGATGGATTGATGGGAAAGTTGGATTTGGGAACTAGCAGAACGGAGGAAGTCAAAGCTTCTCTGATTCTATCGATGAAGATCAAATGCGAAGTTTGTCGAGGACTGTTGAGATAGCAGACCAAGAACTCCTCTGATCTCGATCAACATCACATTCTTCTCTCTTTCTCATCATGTAATCGTCACAGCAGCAACCGGAAGCAACCAATACACCGCAGTACAATTGAAATGGATTTTTGACACCACGGTCTCATTCATCAATGACAATCCAAATGTTCTGACAAAGGCCGAGCTCTACAGAAAACTGTTCGATGCTCATGAAAAACGAGTTTTTCGACCATCCGTCGCTCCGATGTCATTAGTGCCTTTTTCGCAAATGGTCGAGATTAAGTTGATCAATCGGAAAGCTTTGGTTGGAGCTATCACCCCATTTCAGTTCTCATTTTCCAGTGTCTCTGTTTTTCGTTCTCCTTGTTGTTCATTCTTTCTATTCCTCCATCATCAAAGATATTGTCACCTCTCTTTCGTTCATACAAGGAATCAATTTGGCATCTCGCATTCAACAATTTTGTATCCAAAGTCAAAAGCAAATCCCACACTCTCTCTCTGTCTTTCTCCTTTTCGTATTTCTCTTTTCACTTCTATTCCATTTCTTTCTACTATATATGTTCATTCTAAATCTTGTTCCATAGATGTTGATTCTTTCGTCGCTCCTTAATAGAACAGTCTTTTCCCCTCGAACATCCGGTTGGACTCTGGAGTCTGATCTCCTTTGCAGATACTTTCAAGATGTTTTGTTTTCATCGAGATCATTGTCTGCTTTCTGCAGACTCGATATAGCTACTCGATACAGCTTCGAGAAGAGCCGTCAGAGAGCAGTCAATTGAGTCAAAGATGACCAAGGAATTCTGTCGACTGATCACGACCAAAGAAGAGGTGAGACGTGAGACTCTTCAGATTGGATATCAGTCGATTCACTTTTAAACTTTTTCATGCTGGAATTGAGAAGAAAAATGCTCAAGGCTGGTGAACCAAAGGATCTGGTACTTTGCAGAGTCGAGATTAGTGATCTAGAAAGACAAAGAACATGCGGATTGAGAGCAGATCGAGTCTCAAGCGAGAACATGATAAGGCAGTCGTTTCGGAAGAGAAGGAACAGACTGTATGCGTCAATTTTCGGCTGTGGCGTACGACCAAGGTTCTTAAGGAAGGGAGAAAAGGAAAGAAGATGGAATGTGGGACGTCTGAGAATTTGTAAAGCCTGCGGAGATCCTTGAAACGAGAGTGTGAACTGGCTGTCAAGGCTTAATTGCCGCCTGAATGGAGAGGGATGGTCTGGCTGGGGTCAGAACGAGTCTTTGAAGAAGACTGCGAGTCAGGAAAGAGGAGTTGACGAGGAGTGATGAGATTTCTCTGAGAAAAGCCCACAGCAAACCAGGGATTGGACGCTCTTCAAACCTGGTGCCTCCGAGCTCCCAGAGAATGACCAAAGCTCAATCGCTTTCTTTCCGTCCAGATCGACTGGAAACGAGTCTTTGAAGAAGAGTGCGAGTCAGGAAAGAGGAGTTGACGAGGAGTGATGAGATTTCTCTGAGAAAAGCCCACAGCAAATCAGG